>OZ010589.1:37652597-37680097 GCA_963932145.1 Acanthosepion lycidas
CAAAGATGAGGACAATGGTCCGCATAATGTAAATACTGTACATTGTGTTGTTTAAAGTTGACACATACAGATACTATAGGGAGGCGTTTATTTTTGCTTTTCTCTGGTAACTGTTTAGAAAATTTATACATTTTTCAAATGGTATATAAGTATTCAAAGAGTATATATTTACGATAACAATGTTTTTACATTTGTATTATTTAAGGTGAGATAACCAGAATTTTGAAGTTTTGAAGGACTGCTCCTTATAAAACAGTTCAGATTTTCACAGCTATTACCCGCCGTAACACGCTCACTGCGTCGCCTCATCCCCAGTTCCTTCCTAGGGCGTTCTTCTCCGACAACTTCTCTCACAGAATTGTGACTTCATAGAACAACTTGCTGGGAGGATGCTTCCATGATTATTATCTTATCCTTTTGAAATCTAGGGTCAGTTTTTATATATCCTTCATGTCCTCCTAATATGCATTCCTTATTCGTCCCTTTATGCCCTTAAAACAACCTCATTCCTTAACCCACCGCCTTGTGTAGCTCTTGGGCCTTGTGTTAGGCAAATAATCGCATATAAGAAAGGCTTTTGTTGATTTCTAGCGAAGGTCTTCGGATGAGTGATGCCGGCTACACAGAGGACTTTGAAACAGATGGATGCAAGGAGAGTTATTTCAACGGGGCTCCATACTTGGTCATAAACCTGTAGTGACCAAAGATTTTATAGCAGCCAATTTGCAGGACGATATCACCCCCATACATGTAGCCACCTAAATGTCGGGCCTAAATCTCCTTGAATATTACATAGGTAGTTTTGTTGAATCACAGGCTAAACATCATTCCTACAATAGGCATGATTCACTGAAAGCAGCCCTTTGCTTATTTGTTTGTTTAACGGCATATCAACTCCTTATATGTCATTTAATACCGAAATTTTCTTGGGAGCTTTAAAATAATAAAAATCTTACATATGTTATTCACACTCTCACATGGTAGAGGACACTCAGCTTTTATGCATATACACGTTTGTGTAGACATGATTACTAGATATGTGTGTTTTCTGTTGTATTAGTTTGGTGCAAAAATAATGATGTAATAATGTCGTTTTTGACGTTAAAAAATACGTCAAAAAACGACATTATTACGTCATTATTTTTGCACCAAACTAATAGCTTTGTTGAAGTTATATTTTGAAACACAGTTTGATTTCTTTAAGAATTTGTAGGATATTATACGGATTAATGTCATGAAAGAATTCATGTTAGTTGTTTGTTAGTATTTTTAGCGGATCTAGGTGAAGTCGCTACCATTTTTAGTATTTTATTGTTTATAGTTCTAGGCACGCCGTACAGATTAGATGATGGTTGGTTGATTTGGTGTAGCGGCCTATTAATCTGTATGGGTTACTTAATTCTGAAATCTAAATACATTGAACACAATTTATAGCTTCAACTATGTATATATATATATATCTCTCTTTCTCTCTCTCTCTCTCTCTCTATATATATATATATATATATATATATATATATATATATATATATATATATATATACTAGCAGCATAGCCCGACGTTGCCCGTGCTTGATTCAAAAATCGTACGACTCATACAGCTATCACTTGACTTAAAATATTTTTGCCCTTCCTTGCCTTTAAAGGAGTGCCCTTTGCTGTGCTGATGTTGCTACATGCCTTACTTCTTGCCTATCTCACACTGCGAATTTTCTCTAAGCTCTATACTAAACATTAAACCTGTTATGAAAAAAGGACTAAACAAAATGAACACAAAACGATCAGCTTTAAAAAAGGACTGGAAAAACCGAATGAAAAAAGAATGTTAACAACAAATACTTTTTCGCAACCAACCCAGTTCTGCAGAATCAGAATCAAGCGAATGAGCCAATTGGAGTAAAGTGCCATGGAGATTTAAATTTTTCTCAATTGTGACGAATGCAGTGATCGATTATTTTCGCGTGTTAGCATGCTAGTTAGCATTCGTGTCAGTCAGCTGTTGACTCTCACGCTGGCCAATAGAATCTTCCTACCTATTCGTGGCAGCCAGCTATAGGCTCTCACTCTGGCCAGTAGAAAATGGCCACAAACTACATGAAAACTGCCGTAGAAGCATGAAAAATCGATTATTTTTACTATCGATGGGAGTTAGGAAATGTAAAGTCGGTCTTGGGTTTCCTGCTAACTTGGAGCATGTGCATGTAAATTTTGGTGCAAATCCGTTGAAAATTGCGGCCGTGCATTCGTTACACATACACACACACATCCTGCCTTTTATATATATATATATATATATATATATATATATATATATATATATATATATATATATATATATTGAGCGCAATTGTATACCTTCAATAAAACGTATTGCTGGACATTTCTATTGATGAAAACATTCCGGGAACTCTTTTTTGAGATAGCGCGCAACTGCCTTGTCGCATCTTCTTGGATTGACCTGAGGTCTTAAAATTTTGTTCCTTTCAAATAGAATTTGAGTTTTGGAAAGAGGAATTGTTTAAAATGGCGAGATCTGGGGAATATGATAGTTGTCGAACATCCAGGTAGCATTATTATTATTAGGTCGCCCGGTAGCTTTATTATTATTAGGCGGCCAGGTAGCATTATTATTATTAAGCAGCCCACTAGCATTATTATTATTAGGTCACCCGGTAGCTTTATTATTATTAGGCGGCCCGGTAGCATTATTATTATTAGGCGGCAAGGTAGCATTATCATTATTAGGTCGCCGGGTAGCTTTATTATTATTAGGCGGCCAGGTAGCTTTATTATTATTAGGCGGCCCGGTAGCATTATTATTATTAGGCAGCCCACTAGCATTATTATTATTAGATCACCCGGTAGCTTTATTATTATTAGGCGGCCCGGTAGCATTATTATTATTAGGCAGCCGGGTAGCATTATTATTATTAGGTCGCCCGGTAGCATTATTATTATTAGGCAGCCCACTAGCATTATTATTATTAGGTCGACCGGTAGCTTTATTATTATTAGGCGGCCAGGTAGCATTATTATTATTAGGTCGCCCGGTAGCGTTATTATTATTAGGCGGCCCGGTAGCATTATTATTATTAGGTTGCCCGGTAGCTTTATTATTATTAGGCGGCCAGGTAGCATTATTATTATTAGGTCGCCCGGGAGCTTTATTATTATTAGGCGGCCAGGTAGCTTTATTATTATTAGGCGGCCCGGTAGCATTATTATTATTAGGTCGCCCGGTAGCTTTATTATTATTAGGCGGCCAGGTAGCTTTATTATTATTAGGCGGCCCGGTAGCATTATTATTATTAGGCAGCCCACTAGCATTATTATTATTAGATCACCCGGTAGCTTTATTATTATTAGGCGGCCCGGTAGCATTATTATTATTAGGCAGCCGGGTAGCATTATTATTATTAGGTCGCCCGGTAGCTTTATTATTATTAGTCGGCCCGGTAGCATTATTATTATTAGGTCGCCCGGTAGCATTATTATTATTAGGCGGCCCGGTAGCATTATTATTATTAGGTCGCCAGGTAGCTTTATTATTATTAGGAGACCCGGTGGCATTATTATTATTAGGCAGCCGGGTAGCATTATTATTATTAGGTCGCCCGGTAGCTTTATTATTATTAGTCGGCCCGGTAGCATTATTATTATTAGGTCGCCCGGTAGCATTATTATTATTAGGTCGCCAGGTAGCTTTATTATTATTAGGAGACCCGGTAGCATTATTATTATTAGGTCGCCAGGTAGCTTTATTATTATTAGGCGGCCCGGTAGCATTATTATTATTAGGTCACCCGGTAGCTTTATTATTATTAGGCAGCCCGGTAGCATTATTATTATTAGGTCGCCCGGTAGCTTTATTATTATTAGCCGGCCCGGTAGCATTATTATTATTAGGTTGCCCGGTAGCTTTATTATTATTAGGCGGCCAGGCAGCATTATTATTATTAGGCCGCCCGGTAGCTTTATTATTATTAGGCGGCCAGGTACCATTATTATTATTAGGTCGCCCGGTGGCTTTATTATTATTAGGCGGCCAGGTCGCATTATTATTATTAGGTCGGCCGGTAGCTTTATTATTATTAGGCGGCCAGGTAGCATTATTATTATTAAGCAGCCCACTAGCATTATTATTATTAGATAACCCGGTAGCTTTATTATTATTAGGCGGCCCGGTAGCATTATTATTATTAGGCAGCCCGGTAGCATTATTATTATTAGGTCGCCCGGTAGCTTTATTATTGTGAGGCGGCCCGGTAGCATTATTATTATTAGGTCGCCCGTCAGCTTCATTATTATTAGGCGGCCTGGTAGCATTATTATTATTAGGCAGTCCACTAGCATTATTATAATTAGGTCGCCCGGTAACTTTATTATTATTATGTGGCCCGGTAGCTTTATTATTATTAGGCGGCCAGGTAGCATTATTATTATTAGGTCGCCCGGTAGCTTTATTATTATTAGGCGGCCCGGTAGCGTTATTATTATTAGGTCGTCCGGTAGCTTTATTATTATTAGGCGGCCAGGTAGCATTATTATTATTAGGTCGCCCGGTAGCTTTATTATTATTAGGCGGCCAGGTAGCATTATTATTATTAGGTCGCCGTGTAGCTTTATTATTATTAGGCGGAATGGTAGCATTATTATTATTAGGTCGCCCTGTAGCTTTATTATTATTAGGCGGCCCGGTAGCATTATTATTATTAGGTCACCCGGTAGATTTATTATTATTAGGCGGCTAGGTAGCATTATTATTATTAGGCAGCCCACTAGCATTATTATTATTAGGTCGCCCGGTAGCATTATTATTATTAGGCGGCCCTGTAGCATTATTATTATTAGGTCGCCCGGTAGCTTTATTATTATTAGGCGGCCAGGTAGCATTATTATTATTAGGTCGCCCGGTAGCTTTATTATTATTAGACGGCCAGGTAGCAATATTATAATTAGGCGGCCCGGTAGCTTTATTATTATTAGGCGGCCCGGTAGCATTATTATTATTAGGCGGCCCTGTAGCTTTATTATTATTAGGCGGCCCGGTAGCATTGTTATATTGTACAATAAAAACGAACTTATAAATTATTGCCATATGGTACACTCTGTTGGCAAGGGAAAACGTGTTATGGGAGAGAGATTTACCTAATTTAGAACTTAATCCCTAGTAGAGTTGCTTTTCAAACATGAGATATTATTAAGACGTTGAATCTAAATATAGACTATTAGCATAAAGAGGATGCTAACATTATAAACTGGGATATGACACCGAATTCGTCGACTTCAAGTCGTAAGGAATATACGAGCAACTTGGCATGTCATAACTAAGTGTTGGGGACACTGTTTAAATATAAGATAAAATGATTTCTAATTTGAATATGCATAGATAAATTTAAAGAAATTTTTCTATTTGGCTGCTCTGAATGAATTCAGACAAGAGATATACTTTAAATAGCAGCTTTATTTAGGCAATAGAGACGGATGTTAATGAACAGAAAATTTGAGGGACGATGAAATTTTAAGGAAAATGCAGACAATAAATGACGTTCATGTTTAGAATCAGAAAGTGACGGTTGAAATTTCTACGAAACATGAGAAAAGAGGGCTTTGAGAAATTGACACACACAGGACATGCTGAAGTCAAGAGGAACACAAAGAAACAAGGACTAACCTCGCTAACTAGCTTGTGCTAAACGATAGCAGAGCAAAGAATGGGACGTATGGGGAAAACAAGAAACTTACTAAGAGCTACAAATGATGGGACGTTGATTGAGCACAGTACATTGAAGAACATTGTTGTTAATCTCCTGGCTTCCATTTCATGGATTCATCTGCTAACAGAGGCAGATTGAAAGAAAACTTTATAGAGTTAAAGAAATATTTCTGCCATTTAAGATGGAGACAAAAGTGCGGCGTGAAGCAAAGAAGACGAGAAAAGACGAGATTTGAAGATCCGCAATGTCAATATAAAGAAAAAGCAAACGACAATAAAAGTGCAATGCAGTATTCGCGAACTAGTGAATAATTGAAAGACAATGCGATTGCAGTGTTTCGTTATTGCGTGTTCAATTACATTTACTCGATTCCTGTAAGCTAAAGTCATACAATAAATAGTGAATTAGAACTGAGATATTTTTTTACTCCCAAACCTGAAACAAGAGACGGGTGATGTGGCGGTGGGATCGGAAACAGATAAAACAGGTCAAGTAAATAGTAGATTTCATGTCTCAGATAGCGATTCCAGAAGAGAATTTTCGTGTCCAGTTAAATAATTGGTTTGTATCACGCTGGGACTTTAGTTTTATTTATAAAACTTGTGTGAGAAATGAATTTTATATCATAGTTTTTGTTTTATGCTGTACTAATAAAAAGAGTAGTAAATACTAATTTGGTATCTTATGTTTAAATCGTGTCTTAAATGATGGGTAATTGTACACTTCTCCAGAGTTGGTATTGTTGAGTAAATAAAAAAGTTGATAGAATTCTCTGTTCAGAAGATTATTTTTACTTGGAAAGACGGGAATGCGTTGGAATATTTTTCATTCAAATCTTCCATTATAACTTCCTCAGATCTAGACGTTCATGTGGATGCCATGCTGTTCAGAAATATCTAAACTATAAGATGCACACAAACACTTTCTTAAACCATTTAATGCAAATGGCGTCGAACAAATGGAGTAAGTGAGGACAATCCTTATTCAAATCTCTTGAAATGGCGCCAAATAATCACGTACAAAAATTTAATAACAAAAAGCCTCTCTGTGTCTTTTCTATAAATACTTTCATGGTAATTGTTCGAATAAGCTTTTAGCTCTTCTATCTAGACATTTAAAATTTAAGTCCATTACTAGACTGACCACGAGATATCATCAACTTTCAGTTGAGCGGTCTAGTTGTAGACGTAAGTTCTATGCTATGACAACGAGTTCCGACATCGACGATTCTGAAATGCTCTTTACATGGTATTCACAGCATCCTCCCCCAGAATCATATCTCTCTTGCCTCAAATAAACCTCTTTATCTTTGAGGAAACTGTTGACCATTCTCTGCGCTTTAGGAGGATTTATAGTACATAGCAGTTCATCACATTGTTTCTAATAAAATTTTCCTATATCTTAATATTGCATTTTTTTTTTTTTTTATCAATTCATCACAAGAAAAGCAGATAATGCTAGTAAGATTCAACTGTCGACTGGGAGTGACATAAGAAGGAACCTGTAATCTAATCCTCAACAGGAAACAAGGAATAAACCTCTACTCCTGTCCAAAAGACCATGGGGGAGTTTGAACATGACAATAGGTTCTCCTGTCGTCCGGTTCATTCAGTTTTTGGATGTTATATTTTGCTATAACAATGCTATGATTTCGCTGTCACATTTTCCGTGGATCATATTCGTAAATTGATACTCTCCATTACATTTGCATATTATATTCAGTCGTGGCGGGAAAATGTCAGATAGTAATGAGAACAGAGGTTCTCTTGAAGATATTTCCATTTGACTTAAAAAGCATATAAAGAAGCTTTAAGATTATATTCGTTCATTTAATCAGTTGTGCTATTTTTTTTTATTTATCTCTATGCTTTTACTTTTTATTTTGAGATGATAGAAACCGGCTTGAAGCTCAAAAGATTAGCGCAATTGACTTTCGATTACAATCTATAAGGTATGAAAAAGGAGACTGATAAAAGGAAAAAGCCGAAACTTAAGATAACACGTTTGAGACCTGGATGATTAAAACACACGATCATAATCAGCCGGAAATATTCTACTGTACAATTAATGCTGATTACAATATGTAATCATATTCTTTATTTTGATTTAAATCCTAGAACCCCTGTACTACCTAATGTATCAACTTTAATCTATTTCTATTTAAAAGTCTTTTACTTTTATGAGCTATACTTCTTCAGGACATGGACAGTCGTACCTCTCCACAACTTCCTCTCATTTTTGCTTTTGGATTTTAAGTATCACTGTGTAACTCCTATTTTCTTTCAAACTTCCCCTGCTCATAGTATTCTCAGTGTCAGTCTAAAAAAACAGCATCTTTTTTGGTTTAAATATTTTCTCTTGTAAAGAAATTGTTCAGAATTTTTTGCCATATTTTATTAAAATGTCATATGACTTTTTTTTGCTGCCTTGTGTTTGCTAGTTATCTATTTTGTTCAGAACCGCCCGTGGTTAAATTATGGTATATTTTGTGATGTCAATGAACACTCGTTGTAACTTTTGTGATGTCAACGAATACGCGTTGTCACTTTCATAATGCACGTTGTAGTAGAGACTTTGTAATCGCAGATACAACTATAGCAAGCCGTTGAACAATACTGGTGTCAGACGCCTTCGAATAGCACTCGCATTAATAGTACTTGCTCAAGATTAGTAATCAGCATAGTGGCCCGAATAGAGAAATAGTATAGAGAATAGTGGTCCCTATAGTAATAGAGGATAGAGTGGGAATAGCGATACAAGTACAAATAGGGTACAAGGCCAAAAAGGAGGAGAGGGGAAAAAGGATGGTCTTCTTCTGTCTTAACATTAAACTTAGCTAGCCACAAACATTAACCCAAACATACAAACAATATTCTTTTCACCAAAAGTGGCGTGAGACGGCATCGAATAACACTCACAGTAATAGTACTTGCTTGTTAATACTCGCTCGAAAAGTAACCACAGAATAGTGATCTGAATAGAGAAATAGTATAGTGAAGAGAGTAGAGAATAGCGGTCCGTATAGCAATAGAGGATAGAATAGAAATGGCGATCAATTAGACGTCATGCGACTTCCTATTTATGCGTTTCCTTTAAGCTCACCTGGTCTACTTAATTGAATAATGGGATCGCCTGTCATTAGCGATCTATGTTCAAACTCAAGTGTCGGCATTGACACTTTATTCCTACATAACAGTACATTAAGGGAGTTGAAGCTGTCTTCCAAATCAAAAAATTGAAATTAACTTTTATAACGTTACAAAACGAAATACACAAAGAACTTGGCTAGGGAAGTAAGACCCTAATTATATTTACGAAGATAAGCATAGTTTGCCAGAAGGCTTGAGAAGTTTGGTACCCTGTGATGACTGAGCTAAACAGACTAACAAAATGGCCTGCGTGAGGTGATAACTAAAGATGACGCAAAGACACAAATTTATTTAAATTCATCTTGACAACGTCCCAGAAGCAACGGACTAGAAATAATTACACTCATTAAAATAGTTCGCTGATCTGCAAGACAAGATTGACAATCGTTTCTCTACAGGAGATCTGAGATGTTGTAAATGTCTAAACTAATAATCGAAAGCTTTCAAACAAAATCTGATGGACAGTTATATAGTAACCGAAAGCATAGATTCAATTTTAAAACTAATTTAAAATAGAAAGAATTTTTTTTAAAAAATCATTTTCTTTCATTTTTATTTTAACATGATTAGTAACACACAACCACACACACACACATATATATATATATTATATGTCAAGAAATAATCATACATAGATTCAATCAGCAATATAATATTGCTGATTGATTCTATGTATGATTATTTCTTTATATATAAGATATTTGCTACCTAATTTAATGTTTATATATATATATATATATATATATATATATTAGGTTGGTGCAAAAATAATGACGTAATAATGTTGTTTTTTTGACGTTACGGCATTATTACGTCACTATTTTTGCACCAACCTAATATATATATATATATATATATATATATAAGTGAACATTGAAGTCAATACTCAGAGGCAACAAGCTGTTTCATACTAGACGCAATCATCAGGGCGCCAGATTACGTCTAGCATGAAACAGTCTGTTACCTCTGAGTGTTGACTTCAATGTTCACTTTTATATTTATATTTACATACGCTCTATCTTTGATAGATAGCACTTTATCCCATAAATATACCACATCTTAAAAACGTATTTCTTCATATATATATGTGTGTGTATGTAGAGACAGAGAGAGAGGGGGGAGAGCATTGTGTATTTGGGCAGCAATCCCTCTTTTATACAAGTTTCATTAAAAACGACTGTTTTTATATAATTTCTCATGTGTTCGTATACATACATACATAATTATATATATATATATATATATATATATATATATATATATATATATATATATATGGTTTTCAGAACATACAATATATAGAAATTATCCGAATGATTTCCAAGCACTTTCGGTTATAATTTTAGCTATCATCAATGATGAATTTTATTTTACTTTTAACTGAATATATGGATTGTTTTATGCATGTATCTACCAAACTCTATACGTAACATATTTATTCATAACACAAATATTATCCACATGTGCAAAATGGCTATAATTAATGGGAGCATTGTTAATAAAAAAAAAGGAAAAGTCAACACTATCAACCGTTAATAATGTGCTGTGTTTGGAAAATCAAACATGCCTTACTTACTTAAGTCATCACCAGAGTAAACAGAGACGAATTTCGCAGAACTATTCAGTATTGTAACGTAGTCAAATATTGTTGTGACGTAAGCGAGTTCTAACGTGTTTTCTTTGACATATTCATTTGAGGACGAATAGGAGGCTTTCTTTTCCTCTTTCTCTCTTGTTGAACTTTTAGCCTCCGGGCGGAGATGAACCTAGACGAGGCTGTGCTGAAAGGCATCGTCTCGTTTGGTAGAGAAACCCCGTGTATACGCCACTCACACTTGGGCAAACATATATACGCGCATGTACACTCATTGATGTACGCAGACACACACATGCTCACTCACCGTAGCTCACACAAACATAAACATATATGAAGAGTGTGGGAATGGGTATTATATGCGCATATATGTGTATTTGCGCACATACGTATGCATTTGGTCACGGTATGCAATGTTGGATTGTAGCGAATATTTTTTGTTTGTTGAAAAGTGCTGTTGCTCCAATCTCCACAGTAGATGTTGAAACTATCTTGACGTATAAGTCAGACATTTTGGATCGCTGGAAAGAGCATTTCGTAACTGTGTTCAACACCACTTCGGTTACTGATGAGGAAGCCATCACATCAATTGTGCAAAACCCAGAAATTCAGGACTAACTATCAGTACGTAAATGACTCCATCAAGCAGAATTCCTCTGAAAAATCACCTACTCCTAAGGATCCTATTGCCCATAAAGTGTATAAGTATGGTGGGTAAATGTTGGTAGAAAAGTTTCATCTCCTTTTTCGTGGAGATATGGATAGGCAGACTATGTCCCACAGGATTATAAAGATGACTCTATCAAACACCTCTAGAAAAACAAGGGTTTTTTTCAGGTGTGTCTGGGATTATTATCGCGGGATATCACTATTTTCAATTACAGGCAAAATCCTAGCTAGACTGATTCTAAACAGAATTATTATACACCATGATGACGGCATCTTTCCTGAATTGCATTGTGGTTTCCCGTCGGGTCGTGGCACCACTGACATGATATTTTCTCTTCGTCAAGTTGCAGAGAAGGTTCGCGAGAAAAACGAAGAGTTGTACATGGTGTTTGTGGACTTGACAAAGGCCTTTGACACTGTGAATCGAAAGGCTCTTTGACAAGTCTTGAAGAAACTTGGTATCCCAGAAAATATGCTAAAGGTGATCATCTCCTTTCATGAAGGAATGAAAGCTAATATCGTGTCTGATGGTATGATGTCAGAATACTTTGATGTCATGACTGGGACCAAGCAATGGTGTGCCATAGCCCCTGTCTTTTTTGCCTTTTTCTTCTCGGTGATACTGAAATATGCATTCGCAGACACAAAGAGCGGCTTCAAGTTTCAATTTCGAACAACTGGTAGTCTCTTCAATCATCAACATTTCAAATCCAAGACCCACCTTTGTACACAAACTATCCGTGATTTGTTGTTTGCTGATGCTGCTGCTCTTGTAGCGACATTCTTAGGGGAGGCCCAACACCTAATAAATTGTTTCTCTGCTGCATGTAAAGCCTTTGGTCTTACTCTTAGCATAAAGAAAACTGAAGTAGTGCACCGACCTTGTCCTACTCCGAAGCAATTCCGTGGTGAGAAACAAAAACCACCAGTCTAGAAATTTCCATAGAAACCATTGAACGTAGAAGACACAGCCGTGATCTATGTAAAGTCTTTCACCTATCTTGGTAGCAAAGTGGATCTTTAGATGTTGAAATCATGCATCGGATTGCTAAGGCTATCAGTGCGTTCGTCAAACTTCGCCATCGCTTGTGGGATGAGCAGGGTATTCGACTGGATACGAAAATTCGGGTTTACAGAGCTATTCTCCTTGCCATCCTTTTGTACGGCTCAGACTCGTGACCTCCATAGAGGTACCCTATACGCCAGCTGGATGTTTTCCATACGAGTTGTAAGCGTGCTATCTGTGGAGTTCAAGATAGGACATCCAACTGTTTAACAGATGTAATATTAGAAGAATCGAGACTTTCCTCATCCAGTTTCAGTTACGGTGGACTGGTCATGTCTTTAGAATGTCTGATGACAGAATACCCAAGATCTTAATATACAGCCAGTTTGATCAGGGCTATAAGAATGTAGGACGCCCATGGCTTAAATACAAAGACAAGATGAAGAGCAACCTCGAGCGCTTAGCATTGGAACGGGTAGAGTGGA
The DNA here is from genome assembly GCA_963932145.1 of Acanthosepion lycidas. Lineage (NCBI taxonomy): Eukaryota > Metazoa > Mollusca > Cephalopoda > Sepiida > Sepiidae > Acanthosepion > Acanthosepion lycidas. The sequence goes on from OZ010589.1 coordinate 37,665,218, forward strand.
GATCAACATGTTTTAATGGACTCGACAGTTTTCAATCTACTAGTCTGAATTGTCTTCAAGAAGCGAGAGCAAGATCTAAAAGGTCAGTCAATCTAACAGTGACCTCATCCCACATTCCTCACTCTTGCTCCATATGTGCTCTTCTTTGAAAATCACTAGCGGGTCTTAAGTACCACTTAAGATTATTGCTCAAAATTTCATAACTGAAGAAGCTGTCAGATCCTCATCACATCGAAACCGACGGGATAGTCAATTATTATTATTATTATTATTATTATTATTATTATTATTATTATTATTATTATATTCCAAGACAAAAATGAATGTTATACTCGTCGAAAGATGTTTTATTAAAATTGTGAATTAGTACAGTATTGAAATACCTAGAATCGCATTTCTGCACGTTCAAAAATATTCTTTACATTTAATAATAGCACATTTTTTTAATAAAACGTCTTTCGACAAGTATTACATTCATTTTCTTCTTGGAATTTTACCCGAAACTACCTGAAATTGTGAAAAAATAATATATATATATATATATATATATATGTGTATGTGTGTGTGTGTGTGTGTGTGTGTGTGTGTGTATCGGACTCGACCCAGGCGTGCGGCACCTTTAGAAAGTATCTGAAAATCATACCACATCGATAGCTGTGCTAGCACGAAGCCACAAGTCACCGTGGCCGAGGACTTGAGCGTTCTGGCCTTGTTCAAATTATTGATCACGCTAGATAACAGGCTACCTCCCAGAAACTGTAACTGAGATCAGCTCAGCATAGTTGCAGTATAAACCAAAGGTGCGCTATGTGGGTGTTGGGCAAATGCAGTAGGGGATTGGCTAGCCGCCTAAATAGACGGGTATCCTCGAATACGAGTAGCCAGCTATTATTATGCACGTATTTTTAATCATTTCACCCCAAGTAAGGCAATGAAGCCACTAGGACGCAAGGGGATTGATGGATGTTAAAGAACACGAGAAAAAACTGCTATTAAAGACAGAGGACAATAAAAGAATAAAACAAGAGAGTAGATGACGATTTACATTGAATTTACATTTTTGAATATCAAAGTTACTTGCGGTTATATCAAGTCATTTCGACAATAAAATGATGAAACCTTGCTGCTAATCTAGTACTGCGCTTAAATTCTTAGAGGCTGGGTACCAAAGTTGACTGGGAAGTAAAAAGACAAAAGAGAGTTCCACAAGCTAGATGTACGATAGAATAAACTGTTAGCATAGAACTTACGGTTACATCTCACCATTTCAACTATAAAATGATAATACCTTGTTCATCTTATACTGCGCTTAAATTAAAAAAAGTTTAGGTACCATAGAGGAAAAGTCATGAGAACGATTATTAAGAACATATTTATATAAAAGGCACAGGTAAGCTACGTCACGGCGATGGGAAAAGGACTGAAGCCAATATGCCAAATCAGAGCCAGTAGTATAGCAGATTCTCCTTTGGATTCTTCAGGAATCTCTAAATATATAGCGGGAGCACCAGACCAGATATGGCAACAATATTCCCCGTTTAAACAATGTCTCGTATCAAGAAGCAGATTGACAAATAATCCCTTCTTTTAATGCCGTGGGAATAAAATGTCCAAATGTACAAAACCACTGGTATTAAATGAACTTATTAAAGATGTTTGACTGATCAGTAGACCTTGTTGAAAAAAGATCAATTTGCTTGGGAAATATTTTTAAATAAAATATGAATACCTATTATCAGACTTTTTATTCGAAGATTGCGTGATAACAAATGGCAGATACTATCCTCACAAGGTGAGACATCAACAAGATGGAGCCGTGTGTGATGCTTCGGAGTAAGTTTATAGATGAGAAAGTCTTATTTTAGATAGTGTTAGGATTACAGATCTGGCATAGATTTATATTTTTGAAGGCATACATGGAGCCATGGTTCAAGAAGATAAAACGCCTAAGCATTTTTAATTATTTAAGATTATTTATTTTAATCATCATCGCAACTTCAACGCCGATCAGACATGAAAAATGCTATCGGTGATACTTGAAGTGCCGTCCCTGGGATACTATGTAACCATGACAGATACTCTCTTCTTTCTGCTACACAGTGAAGATAATATCTAATTACATAAGGCATTTCTAAATTTTCCAGATCATTCGGCGCAACTGATGTTACTCTAGTAATAGTAGGATTGGTACTAGTTTTATATTGAAACTAAATATAGTCAGTGCAGGTGCACTAATGGTAAGAACTGTCAATTAGTCTGTTAGCAATTGCAATGGTACTAATATTGCAAAGCTCAAACGAATAGGAAAGATGCCTTTCAAAAAGCAAGCAAACAACTAAAGGTTCGAAAAATGTCGGCAGAAAGAAAGTAATGGAAACGCTGTGAAATATTTAATCTATATGGCTGTGAATGTTGAGTAATCTGCACATTTTTTAGAAGTCTCCTGAAGAATGTTGGAACGACCATTGACAGGACATGTGCGTACCGAACACAAATAATACTTATACTATGTTTTATCTTTTTACATGTAATAACAATACAAATATAACAATATTTTGTCGTTATGTGTTATCTTGCGTAGACCGTTAAATTTAAAATGGATTGGAATACCATGTTACATAGCGTCTTATTTTGGGGGTATTGAGAAATATTTGACTTTTTTTAAATATCTACCAAATGCCGTTATCCGATTCTTCAACCTATAAAGCGAGGCAGTTGTGAGAAAACTGGAAACCCTACCGGGATTTAGCATTGGCGGCCACAATCTTAACAACATAAGGTACGACAGATGACACAGAATTGATAGCAGACACGGAAAAGAAATTACAAAACCTCCTACAGAAGGTATCGACGGAGAGCGAGAAGAAGGGACTAAGCACAAACTACAAGAAGACAGAATGCATGATCATCAGTAAAAGGATGAGTCCGAAATGCGATGCAAGTGGGGAACATTAGAATCAAGCAGACGCTGAAGTTTAAATATCTGGGAAGCGTCTTGTGAGAGGACAGCAAGTGCGACACGGAGATGTGTTGGGATGGCCAAAGACGCATTCCGAAAGCTGGACAGAGTATTTCGAGACAGGAGGATTTCTTTGGTGACAAAGAAAAGAATACCTGTTACGTGACATCTGTCTTTCTTTACGCCAGCGAATGTTGGACGATTTTCTCAAAGATGAATAAGAGACTCGAGGCTACAGAGATGTGGTACTATAGAAAGATGCTAAAGATATCATGGACCGAGCAACGATGAGTTACCTAGAGAGGTTGAAAACCAGGAGGAGGATTATACTTAACACCAGGAAGAGATAGCTGAAGTTTCTGGGACACCTAATGAGCAAGGAGGGCCTGGAGAATCAAATTCTCACGGGTTAAATAGAGGGAAACAGAGACAATGCAAAACAGTGCGTCAGAACCTGGTCTGTGGAAGGATGCGGAGGGAAGAAACTTGTTGAGAGCTGCGAAGGAAAGATGGAGGTGGAGAACCATGATCGCCCACGTCCTGAAAAGACAAGGCACATGAAAGGAAAGAAAGGAAAGATAAACAAGGGCATGACATACCTAGGAGACTTAAGCAAGTGGATGACAGAACGTTGTCTGTGGAAGTATGCAGAGCGAAGAAACTTGTTGATAGATGCGAAGGATAGATTGTGGTGGAGAGCCATGATCGCCTACGTCCTGAAAGGACATAGCTCAGAAAACTAACAGGAAAGAAGTGATAAATTAATTCACTAGGAATGCCTTCTGATGCTATATAGTCTTACGATAAAACGGGGAAAGGAAAACCAGATGAAAGCCAACTGAAATTTATTTTTAATTCTTCGATTTTATTGCGGTTGACATAGCTACAGAGATGAAATCGATCTTTCCGTTTATCAATTAATTAAAGATGAACCATCGATTTACAGGTAACTCACATACTGAGGTAATAAGAAATCTATTACATTTCTTATTGGGTTGATACTTACTAGTTTCCGGCTTCTGATTATCAATGTTTTGAATTCATTCTCGAAATAGAGAAGACGAAAGGAAGCGGGAATCTCACATTGATTAGTGTTATTATATTCATTTGTATTAATAGTAATAACATGAGTATTAGTAAAGACTGTAGTAGCAGCATTGGTCGTAGTGGTATTAGAATAAGTAGTCAAACTGATGGTTGTATCAGTATTAATAGTAGGAATAGTTAAGATTGTGTTAAGTCCTTTTATTACTAACGTTCACCCAATTAAAGGCCTAACAGCCCCTTAAGATAGAAGGTTACTGAATAAGTTTTTCGTATGAGAGGTAAAAGTAAGAGGCGCTGTTTATGAGAATAGAATAGAATTGATAAAAAAGACCCTGTTGACCGTAGTTTGAAACCGGTTTTGTCCGGGAAAGCATCCTCTTGGGAGTCGGTTCCAAAAAGGCGCGATTTGTGAAAAAAAAGCTGTTCCAGGGGAACTGACATCTCACTAATGGGATTCGTACGTGAAATGGTGGGATTTAGCTGTGAATGTTGGAGAGGATGGAACTAAAGAATATAGCAAGCCTGAACATGTTCCATGGATATAGCGTTAAAAAAAGTGGTTGCAGGATTGAAAATGAGTCGTTGCAGAAACACTTTCCCGCAGACGTAACGTTGCAAAATTCTCGCTATGTTGAAAAATAAAGAAAAGACTTAAGACAGCATGGATACTGAGATTACTGTGAGCATGTGAGCAACGAGGGTATTTTAAGGAAGAGTGGGCTCATTGGAGCAAGAGGAAAATGTAATCTGTCAAGAAAGATTTTGTAAACGGATGACAGAAGAGGCAATGGAAGGAATATGAAAAGACAAACATTGCTAAAAGCCAAAAAAGAATAAGAAGTTTTGGAGAACAATCATACGAAGTAGATTTGATGCATCCAAGAAATTGTGGTATTATAACAATTAGTAATAGTTTTGTGATGGACGACTTCACTTGTCATTTTTGCTATGTCAAGCGAAAGCTCGTTATCACTTCCAAAAATTCTCGTTATATTCGAGACTTCGTAGACGCCGGTAGGGTAGTAACGTCTGCAAATAAAATCTGCCCTAGTAATACTTGTTCAAGTAGTAATCGCCAAATAGTACAATGATCAGTAGAGAATCTTAATCTGTGTAGTAATAGAATAAAGAATAAACGAAATCGTAATAGTGGATAAACAAGAAGAGTGAACAGTTGACAGAGGAATAGTGAGATATTCACTAACCGGCCCACGCGGTCGTATGTGGCACAAGGCCGAGTTTATTATGGAGCATCCGAGCCCGTATGCTCGGCCAAAAATTCTTTGTAGACCCCGTAAAGAACAGGATCGGGTATCTGTCTCCCGAGACGAAACTTTGCCTTTCGATATAGCCTCATCTGGGGATCCTTTCTGCCCGAAAGCAGGGTTTGACCAGCACACTCCGAAGGAATCCGGAGAGTGAAAAGGAGAAATATGAGATATTTACTAACCACACAACGCGGTCGAATTCAGCACAAGGCCAAGTTTATTTGGGGTATCCGAGCCCATAAGCTCAGTGAAAAATTCCCATAGACCCCGTACAAAACGTCGGATAACTGTCTATCACCCCAGAGTAGACTCTGCAACTGTTCGGCACACCATCGTCCCAAGAGGATGCTTTCCCGGCCAAAATTTGACAAAAATACTTCCGAAATAATTCGGAGAGTGATTAAGGAGAAATAATGAGATATTCACTAATATCCCCATGCGGTCGAATGCGGTCGAATGCGGCACAAGACCAAGTTTATTTTGGAGTATTCGAGCACGTAGGCCCGGGCAAAAATTCCCCGTAGATCCTGTAAAAACGGGGTGTGGTAGCTGTCTGCCACCCCAGGCGATACTCTGCTCTTCGGTACAGCCTCGTCTGAGTTCCTCTCTACCCGGATGCAGAGAGTTTGACAAAAAAACTTCCAAAGTAATTCGGAGAGTGCTCAAGGAGAATTAGTGATCACTTAGTCAATACTCATTTCCTAGTAATTCACCTCCTTTTCAATCACGCGACTTAATTAATACTAGAATCGCCTGTGTTACTCATTAGTGATCTTGGTTCAAACTACAATGTCGGTAACAACACTTACTCTTATAGAACTAATAGTTGCATTGGTAGGTATAATGTTAGTATTGAAGTTAACTATAACGATTGCAATCGTAGTAATAGTAGTAATTGCCTTCAACTGAGTAATATCTTATTTCCTATACGATGGAGAATACTCGTAACTATGCTCATTCATGAAAACGAATCCTGATGAAACTGCCAGAAACGGGGTTCCATATCGACATAAATATGTGAGTAAATGAGATGTTTTAAAAACAATATCAACTGCAAAGAAACAGCTAGGGGACAATCAGAGAGAAAGAAGGAGGGAAGAAATCTTGTAAAAATTTACACAATGAAAGCATAATGAAGCAATCTGGAGGAAACAGGAAAAAGTGAGTCTGAGTAAATAGCACAACAAGGACCACAAAATAGCGAGATGTGAAGAATGACAAGAAGCTGTGGAGGACCATGATCGCCCTCTACATTAAAGAACATAGTACTAATTAACTATTAGTCCTAGGGGGCTGAACTAATTAATACATGATGACCCAACCGTGTTGCAGGTAGTACTGTTGCTTGCCTTGTATGCAAAATAGTCGTGAATTACCCACCGGTAATAAAAGTCAGTATTTGACCCTTATTAAAACTAAGATGATGAATGCAATCTTTCTAGCGCTATTTTATTACTAGCATACCGCACTGACTGAAAAAAAAATATATTTATGATCACATGGAAAAATCGTTCTCTTTTAATTAATTTACCCTACCAACCAGTAAAAGCCAGAAGCTCTTACTTCCATTGACAACCTTGACATAATTCAGTCATTCGTAGCAGCACTAGTGTTGGTAGTGTAATAATGAGTAAGTGGCAAAGCGATTTTAAGCCAGGTTTGCTCTTCATTACATTAACTTACGTGCTAATACCCTTGGGAAAAGTATGAATCCTCTTCTTCTCCCTCAGCTATGGGTAAATAGTAGGACAAACCGGGTTCTATAGACTTGGACGGCAACTGGTCTACCGTAGAAAGAAATGGCAACCCTTCGAAGGAAAAAAAAATCTTCCTCGTCAGTCATGTATCGAAAGATACATGATCGCCTAAGGGTGTATCACGCATGGCAGATAACTGACTGATATTCATTTACGTGCTAATACCTTCGGGAAAGGCATGGATCCTCTTCTCTCACTAGCTATGGGTAAATAGCAGGACAGACCTGGTTCTATAGCCTTGGATGGCAACTGGTCTACCGTAGAAAGAAATGGAAATCTACATCGGGAAAAATATCTGCCTCGTCAGTCATGTATCGAAAGATACATGATCGTCTAGGCGTGTATCGCTCATGGCGCATAACTGACTGATCCTCTTCCTATTCGAAAAATTCGCACATTACATTTTATTTCTATTTTATTACTGGTATGTGACGATTATTGACAAAAAATGGGCATTTTAGTTCATTGAAAAACCACTTTCTTTTAACTAACTTACCTAACCAGCCAGTAAAATCCAGAATCTATTACCACCATTGACAGCCTCGACAGAAATCAAAACTAGCATTGGTAGTGTAATGTGATTATTAAACGGAGAAGTGGTGGTTGTAGCAGCACTTACTTAGCCACCTTTTCAAACCTGCTCGTCTATCGTCGGTTAATTTTAGAAGGTATACTGTTACTTTTCATTTTCACTGCTATCAACTTACCCAACCATAGAAATCACAAATTTTCCGGTGACGAGATTTTAAATACTTTCTAAATCGGGAATCGAACTTCTCTTTCCGGCAGCCCGAATTACTTGTGATAAACTTAGATGCAGAAGGGAAACACCAATAATTTCACATTATTGGTAAAATCATGGCAACTGGCAACTGATGAGGAGACACTCAACCCTGTCCTCGAAGTTGTTCGGATTTATGAAAATCAGCAGTTAATTTTATTTCACAGGCGCCAAGGTCAACTGGAATTGTCATTGGTAAACAAAGTAGATAAGGTTATTAATTTTATTCATCTTGTAAAATCAGCAGTGGAAATTTTCGAAACTGAGATTATACTGCCCCCTTCTCTCACTCTGCCACTCTCGCTCTCTTTTTCTTCTACACACAAAAACACATGCTCACAAAACACACACACACATTTTGCTGACGACTAACGAAATTTCTTTTTTGACAACGTTTTATTTCCTTAAATTTTCATAATACCTTCTTCATTTCATTTCAAATATATATATATATATATATATATATATATATATATATATATATATATATATATATTATGAGGAAAATGTAACTTCAAATTTATGACGCGTTTCATGGATAGTAATTCATCGAACTCGTTCCATTGATGTTGTGCATGCGCATGAAAAAGAGACGCTGGTAGCTCCAAATTTTTTTCGAAATAATTTTTTGCAATTTATCCAAATTCATCTATATCATATTTCTTTCCATCATCTTTGTTTTTAAATATCCCACATTATGACAACTCAAAATCTACCAAGAATGATGAATCGTTGTAAGAAACTGAAGGTAAATTTACTGTGCCTGCATTAGCGATTAAAGCATTTCTATACATTTTGGTCTAACTGACTTATTTTCTCTTTTAATTAGAATAGCATTTTAATGTCAAAATCCTCCAATTCGTTACGGTGAACAACCAAGGCGTTTGTGTGTGTGTATGTGTGTGTGCGTGTGCGTATGTGCGTGTGTGCGCGTGTGTGTTTTGTTTGTTTCTCTTTTGTGTTCATATCGTGTTTTGTTTAAGTTATTGAGGTTTCTGTAATATAGTCTTGCTGACAATACTTGCAGTTGATAGAGTAAAATCCTCCTTCAAGTTTTGGATTGTATTGATTAAACCTTTTATTGTTTGAGATATAGTTGTGAAAAATTTTCTGTTAAATTAAGATAAATTCTTTTCGGTTGTAGTTGTGATGCATTTAGTGGGTAGAATAAGATATTTTTTGATCCTTCGGGTTTGTCAGGAAGGACATCTTTTCTGTTTTGGAATATTTTATGAGCCTTTTGTTTCGAATTGAATATGAAATAGGGTATTGAAAGTTCTTGAAACTATTTTCAATATATTTCTCCTCTTCGTGTAAATACTGAGGGCTGCAAATTAAGAGTGCTCTTAAGCAGAATCCAATGATCCTTCCAAACTTTTTTTTGCTGTTATGTTGGTAATAGAAGTTTATTAGGCCATTTTTATTAGTTGATTTTCGGTGGACTCTAAGTTTTGGGCTGCTGTTATGCCTAAACAATCAGTTTAATTCCGATGATGCTCTATTAATATATCCACGGGACTTACCGAATCTTGTAGATAAAATAAACAAAGTCGACTATAAAATAGAATTTACATACGAAATAAAAGAAAACAATACTTTACCTTCCTTAGACATAATGTTACACCGAGCTGACCGTCTAGTTAAGATCGTGGTGATCGATGAAGAATGTTCTTGGGTGTCGCTTCCACAGAACTTCGTAGGAAGACAACCCATAGTCTGCCCACTTTCATTCCTAAGCCTCGGGCAATAACGTGGTATTTTTTTCATGCAAGTCCAAACGGTGGGTATGCAAGAATAGTCACTTCAGGCCAATATTATCGAGAAGTCGCTTCTCTGAAAAATCAACAATGGCGAGTTTCTTGTGGTCGGAATTTTACGCCTACTCTTTGTCACTCTAGAAATGCATTATTGTACCACTCCTAATTACCTTGAGTTCCTTGGCAAAATCCAAAGAAAATTCAGCAATATTGTTGGTTCTGATTTGTCGGCTCGGCTCCAATCAGTTTTCCACCGCCGATATATCGATTAAACACACACACGTATATGTGTTTGTGTGTTTACGTGTGTGTGTGTGTGTGTAACATAGCAAAGAACTCAACCGAACAATTACCATGAAATCATACATAGAAAAGACTTAAAGAGGCACAACCTTACGGCGGTGTGAAAGTGACCGACACCGAGCTGCCAGATCAGGACCAATGATATTGCTGATTCTTCTCTAGATTGTATCAAGGAGCTAATGATAAATAGCAGTGGGACCCGATCATATGTGGCAGCAATATTCTAAGGATGGATGATTACACACACACACACACACACATATATATATATATATATATGTGTGTGTGTGTGTGTGTGTGTTTGGATGTGTGCGTGTGTGTGTGTTTGCATGTGTGTGTGCGTCTCAACAGCACATGATAAAAAATCATTATAATAAATATCATTCCATGTACTCTTTAATAGCGCGCACAGACACACACACACACACGCACGCGCGCACACACGCACACGCACACACACACACACACACACACGCACACGCACACTCACACACACGCACACACACACACACACACACACACACGCACCAGAAATAAATGCCTGTTTTCTTCCTTTTCTCAATTCGGTGACCTTTTCTTGTCTGCAAAAATCGTATTTTTTTTTCTCTTTCTTATTAATTCATAAATATCGAAATGAAGAAATTGCGTCTGAGAAGGAAACCCACGGGCAATATACGTCGTCTTTCTGCTAATGCTTTGAAAGGAAGGCCAGGTTGGCGGAAGCGGATCATAACATGTCAACCACAGCTTGCATACATTAGATTCTATTTAGATGTCGGGTCACGCCTCTCGTCGTGTCTTCCCCCTTCGTCATTCTGATCGCATATCATTAATACTCAAGATTAGCCGACAAACGGTGGCCATATCACGCGTTCGGGATTTTCAATTTCAGATTTTTTTTCTTCTTCTTTTTACTAATTTTAAGGAAGCTGGGTCGCAAAAAATAAATATTATTTCTTGGTGAAAATTCAATAAATTCATAGAAACACCAATAAAAGCAAGTTAAAAACGTGCGTCAAATAAAAGAAACGCTAAAAGGAATATGCTTTAGAAATGGTCCTAGCTAAAATTACGTTTTGCCGCCTCCTCTCAGGTATAAGGCAAAAATAATAGACTAGTTTGGGCGAAATAATATAGTATTAGGTTGGTGCAAAAATAATGACGTAATAATGTCGTTTTTTGACGTATTTTTCAACGTCAAAAACGACATTATTACGTCATTATTTTTGCACCGACCTAATACTTTGTGAAAATCAAATAACAATATTTTCGATTTTTACTAAGTTTCAGTGGGTTAAATATAAAAATAATAATTCTTAAGATCCAAAATACATTTCGGCTACAAATAACGCTCAAAGGGTTGATAAGCCGTAAAGAACAAAACAATCAGCAATCGAATGCAGCATGAAGTAAATTTATGATCGCAGGATATTTGTCTAGATATTTAGCGAAATATGTCTGCTTTTGAAATTTACTATGAATTAATTGCTCCGAGCAAGACACCTTTATTTTTTTTATATGTAATGCCCTGTCAAGACTTGGTCGATCCTGCCTGTCCACACTTTGATATTTTACTGCTCCAAGGAACATTTACTTCATTTACTACTAAAATCTTTCCTGTTTTTTGTCGCCATTGATTCAAACTCTTCAAGTACTGATTTCTCCCACATCTTTTGCATTCTTTTTGTTATTATGATGTGAAAACTTTAGTTATCTATTATAATATCAATATGTATCTTATTGAGAACTACAGGTATTTAAAATTAACCTTTTTATTTAAATTTTTTATAATACTTTATAAGGGATATTCTTTGACATATACACAATCAGACGTCTGTACACAAAGTCTTGCCTAGGGTGTTATGGTTTCAAGATCGTTAAATGTGAATGAATCTTGAGGGCCGAAGACTGGACAAATTATAAGATGTTCCATAGTTTGTAATTGACCACATTAGCAGTAAGGATAAACATCGGTGGCACATCCCCATTTCTGAAGGTTGGCTCTACAGCGACGAGCAGCTGTTCGGAGGCAATTTAGACAGGGCAAGAAGGGCCAGGTATCACTGGAGCCAGTGATGTGCCTCTTAAACATTGGTTCACAGCCGTTGAGTGAAAGTTGGCTTTACAGCGACCAATAGCTGTTCGGAGGCGATTTAATTCCTTTATAAGGGATATTCTGTGGCATATGCAAAATCAGAAGTCTGTCTTCATGACGGCCGACCTTTTTTTAATCATTTCTCACCAAGCAAGGCAATAAAGCTACTAAGGCGCAACACCGTGAAAGAATATGAAAAAAAAAATTTTTTAAGGAGAGAGAATAATAAAAGAAAGAAATAAGATAACAATTGGCATTGCATTTAAATATTTGAAGATCAAAGTTAATTGGAAAAAAAAAGCCGGAAGAGAGTTCTTCAAACAAGCAGTGCGAGAGAAATTGTTAGCATAGAACTTACAGTTATATCTAGCAATTCCAACTGTAAAATGATGATCTCTTCCAGCTACTTTGGTACAGCGCGTAAATTCGTAAAAGCAAGAAGTCATAGTGTAAAGCTCCTCGGAAAAATTACCATGAAAATATTAGGTAGGTGCAAAAATAATGACGTAATAATGTCGTTTTTTGACGTTAAAAATACGTCAAAAACGACATTATTACGTCATTATTTTTGCACCAACCTAATATTTATAAGAACGGCAAATGGATCCTACTTTGCGGCAGTCACAAAATGACTGATACGAAAATCTAAAAGTTGGTAAAATCATTAGTTTTCACTTTACTATTTGATTATATTTCTATCACTCCTTCTCCAGATAAAGTTCTATTCGACTTTCATTCATCAGATGCAAAATTGATGAAAAGGTAAGAAGTTTACTATCAAGGTTTCAAACTAGAGACTTCAGCGTTGTTCAATATTATTTTAATGTTAGTAATAAAGATTGTTCCAATACCTTGGTCTGATTTTGAATGAGAATTAAGTTTCAGTGTCTATTGATTTTTTTCTTTTTCTTTCAGATTTAAAAACTTAAGTCTTTGGTACTTTCAACCATGGAAAGATTAACAATCAAACAACGTGTTAAAGTTATCGAAGCCTATTACGAAAATAGACGTTCAAAACAAATTTAAATGAGAAGTTCCCAGGTCACATCATCTTGCGAAACAGTGAAGTCAATTAGCCACCACGATCGTGCGACTTGACGGCTTTAGATTTCTTCCTTTGGGGTCATCTCAAAAGTAAGGTCTATGCCAACAAGCCAACGACACTTCAACAGCTGAAGGATGATATAAGGTAAATTGGTGAGATCGAGGAACAACTATGCAGTGACGTCATCAAAAATTCTGACCATCGAGTGGAAGTGTGCCGTCGAATGCTTGGCGGAGGTTTATTATTTTCCACACGTAATTGCCATGGCTTAAATAACATGATCCAATAGAGAAATAAATAAATTTTCACCAATAACACTGATTTATTTACTGCTGACTTTGATCCGTCTTAATGAAACATTTTTATTAACCAAGATTTTGCATTCATGTTTAACAGTTCCATGTTTTGTTTGTGAGCATATATGGTAAATGTATAATTATTGAGCCAATTATTGTTTTTGGATGCATGAAGATCAGGGACAAGTGCCAAACATCTTGTTATTCTTTGACTTCTTAAAGAAGTGAACAATATATTTTTTCCATCCTTAAGCAAAGGATAATCTATATAGGAACAATAGGCAGAGAAATAATTGTAAGGCACCCAAACAGACGAAATTGTCCGGGAAATAATGTCGCTTGTTTTGGAAATGAAATAAAAGCCGTCGAAATATAAAAAAATAACTTTACGCTTATTTGCCAGTAATATAATCATCATTATTAGAATGAAGAAAGGGCATTATATTAAAGGCATAATATTAAATAGTTTATTCTGTTTATTCTATAGATTTTGAATAGCTCTTCTTCCGATGGATGCAAAAGACAAACAATTTTTATGAAAGCAGAAAATGCAAAGAACTCATTAGACATTATATTTCCAAACTACTCAATCGAGAATATTAGAATTCAACCAAGGTATTATAAGTTATATATATATATATATATATATATATTAGGTTGATGCAAAAATAATGTCGGTTTCTGACGTATTTTTTAACATCAAAAACCGACATTATTTTTGCACCAACCTAAAATATATATATATATATATATATATATATATATATATATATATACAGTGTAACCCGGATATAAGAGATCCTGATATAAGAGAAACCCGGATATAAGAGATAATTTTATCTGGTCCCAAATTAGAGCCTGTGTTAATGTATATAAATTAGACCAAACCATGATATAAGAGAAACCCGGATATAAGAGAGATTTTCTCTGGTCCCAAATTAGAGTCTGTGTTAATGTATATAAATTAGACCCAACCCGGATGTAAGAGAAACCCGGATATAAGAGAAACTCGGGTATAAGAGAAACCCGGATATAAGATAGATTTTCTCTGGTCCCAAATTAGAGCCTGTGTTAATGTATATAAATTAGACCAAACCCGGATATAAAAGAAACCCGGATATAAGAGAAACCGGATATAAGAGACTTCTTCTCCGGTCCCGACAACTCTGTTATATCCGGGTTACACTGTATATATATATATATATATATATATATATATATATATATATATATATATATATATTCAACTGGCATAAAAATCCCGGATAGTAAAATTTGCAATTAAAGATAAATTTAAACAAACTCGTATCTGGGGAAAAACAAACTGAATAAAAAGAAAGGGACTAAAATCATATGAGTTCTTTGAAAAAAAATATAAAAAAAAAGAAAAAATATATATTTGTGTGTGTGAGTGTGAGTGTAAATCATAAGGAAAAATAATTTATATATATATAAATGATATATATATAATATAAATTATATATTTGTAAATATTTATATATAAATTATATATAATTTTTACGTGATATGTATATATATATATATATATATATATATATATATATATATATA
>OZ010589.1:37682597-37707597 GCA_963932145.1 Acanthosepion lycidas
GGATGCGCACTGCTGATGAGACCCAAATATAGGACGAAACGGCCGTCCCGTTCTTTCTGCATTATGTTGAGGTTTCTTCTAGACTCGATGAATTACTTAATTAGGACTATCTCAAATCCTCCTAATAATTTCTATCACACACACACACACATATATATATATATATATATATACACACTATTCTATTTAAATAAATGCTTGTTTGTCCCCTTTGACTTGTAGACGGTTTGTGTCTTCTTCTCCCTCTCCATCTTTCTACCACTTTCTCTCTCTCTCTCACTGATACACACATGCAGTGTTATATTTTCGTCCGAAATTCTACACGATTCTTAATTCTTCTTAGCCATCGTATTTCCTGGCGTTCTTTCCAGTTCCCTCCCATTTTGAATGGAACTCTGAAAGAAAATGGAGTAGGTAGCAAACTCCTCTCATGTACGCAGTAAATTGCTTGGCAGGACATAAAATTCGATAGCTGCGTGTTTTGCGTCAAGCGCTTTTGCGCATGTGCGGCAGACAACACTTGAAAATGGCCGCTTACTGTGATACTGTCGGAGAGATAAGAGAATCGACATTAATTCACAGGAAAGTGATATAGCCACTTCAAAGAGTTTCCTTTCGAATCGATCCATTTCCAGGCTGGACCGCACCAGTTGGTGGCCGAAACGAAATCGACTTCTTAGGCAATCATCTCTCCGTCATTTACCTTGAAATTAAACGAAGAATTGATACGAACCAAATCACAATCTTAGAGAACACGATCAGATATCAGAAGAAAAAAAGGGAAGATGAAGAAGAGACTGCAGACGAAGAGAAAAGGACAATTTAAACTATAAAATACACTATAAAATAAATGTATTTTATAAATGTATGAAGACAATTTTGTTTTTTCACTCTAACACAGACGTAAAATTTGAAACTTGTCCAACAGACAAGAGATAACTGTAACTCAGCGCAATAAATCCGAAATAAGGGGAGATAATTAAGTTGGTAATCCTAACGCTTTTTTTTTTTTTTTTTTTTTTTTTTTTCAAAGGTCTATTTTAAAATATTCATAATCATATCAATGAGTTATTGGTATTTTTTTTAAATAATATTCAAAGAATATTTTAGTTTTTACCTAATTTTATTTTACGTTCATATTTAAAACAACAAAAACTAAATTTGACATTCTTTGAGTTTTTATTATGTATTATATTAATATCTCACCTACGAGAGTAATGTTCTTTAAGGAAATGTATTTTTTAGATTAAAATTAATTATTTGAAAAGAGCAGTATTTCAAAAATTCAGAAAAATAAATGAATTTTAATTACTTTTAAATTATGCCAAAACCGCATCTGCTTTTCGTTTTGTCAATATAAAATAAAATATCACAATAATTCAAATGCATATGTGAAATATTTTATGTATAATACCACATAGAAGATAACACCCACTAGCAAATTATGCAAAGATTATCCTTATTGATTGCCGTAAAGCTAGCCTCGAGGGAACCCGGATGGTACAATGTTTGAATCGTTCGAAAAGAAACCAGTAAAAATAAACGAAGTTGTTTTACTGAATTAGTGTTTTAATAATAGACAGTTAATATTTCTTTCTTTATTGTTTTTAATTGATTTGAGCTCGGCTCATCAACACCTTTCAGGTTATTTAAAAACAGATAATATTTTAAAATATTTGGTTGCGGGGAGTCAATAATAATTTAGTGATGGAAGTTTTACTAATTAACCCATGGGGAAGAAGAATTGACTTCATACCTTCCCCAAGAGTATTTGCCTGTAAGTAAATATAACGAGCCCAAAGTGTAATTCGGTCCTGAGATGAATAATCCAGATCCAGTATTTATTACACCATTCATACATCCGAGCTTACAGTGTCTGGTATTCGATATCGATTACCCATCTATCTACTGACCAAGCTCGACGTTGCTTAACTTCGGTGATTTTACAGGAACTGGTATTTGAAAGTGATGTGGTCGTAAGCCAATATTTCGAGTGATAGTTTGGTGAGGAGGTTAGCGTTACGAGCATGGGGACATGGTGTCGAATCTCATTGTAGTCGATTTATCAAGGAAGTGACTTTCTGGAAAGTGACACCTTTTGGAAGTACCTGAAAAAAAAACACCAAAAAAAAAAAACAATCCACGGATTGATCAAAGCGTTGCTATTGAAATTAGGTATACAAAATTATTCGGAAGTTGTTGAGGGACGTGGTGAGCACTAACTCACAGGTCAATGGCACCAAGGATTTGAGTGTAGGGAACCTCATCAAGAAAGATTAAAATGTTCTCTTCCAGAAACTGTAACTAATGTCTGCTCAGCATAGTTACAGTATCAGAAACACGTGGGATCTGTGGTAGTTTAAAAAATACAAATACTGAGCCTGTGACTGCGACGGGGAATAGGGAACCATATATATATATATATATATATATATATATATATATATATATATATATATATATATATATTGTAAGCAGTGAATATACCACATACCGTCCTTCAGCGCTTAGCCTTGGAGCGGGTAGAATAGAAATCAACCTCTTTTAGTGGACTCGGCAATTTTCAATCTGCTTGTCTGAATCATCTTCAAGAAGCGAGAGCAAGATCTAAAATATCAGCCAATCTAACAGTGATCTCATCTCACAATTCTCGCACTTGTTCCATATGTGGCCTCCTTTGTAAATCACTAGTGGGCTTAAATGCCACTTAAGGTTATCGCACAAATTTTCATAACTGAATCAATAAGCTGTCAGATCCTCATACGTCGAAACCGAGGGGAGAGTCCATTATATATATATATATATATATATATATATATATATATATATATATATATACGCACAAACACACAGAGACATATATAACTTTTGCACGTGCAATTCTAGAATATTCAATCATCTTTCCACGTCAAATTTTATAGAAACTCCGCTTCACTGAACAGAGAACGCATTTGAAATTAATGTATATTTTACTTTTGATATGTTTAAAAGACTTGCGATTCTAATTGCGTAGACGAAATTTTTTAGACGCTTGTGTTGGCACGATGTTAGAAGTTATAACCGAGGTTTTAAGCGGGCTGGCCTTGTACAAAATGGTGATCACGTTACATTTGGTTATTATGTTCTTCTTACCTTAGTTGCAGCCTAAGTCAACGGTGGGTTCAGTGTATGTTGAAGAAAAACAAATGTGCCTGAGCAGGAGTCTGCAACCGGGATTAGCAGACAGGCATGCACTGATACGAGCGGTTAGCCATATTATTCTTTGCGAAATGACTCTTATTTTTTTTTTTTAATTATCCGAAGCGTTTTTATTTAAAAATGCTAATTAAACCTAAAATGCCTTAATTTATCCGTTCTTTGTATATATCATTTAATGTTCCAAGATTAAGCATTAGGGAAAAAACTTCTTGTTGTGACCTCTGATCAATGAGATGCCTAATTAATACTGACAGGAGAATGTAAAGGGAACGATACTTATTGGGAATAACCAGTCGTGCGAGTTCTGAAAAGATATTGAATTCGCATAGATTTGGACAGAGCCAAACCGTCACGCCTTTGTCACAATAAATTGAATAAACGTTTGACTTGTTGTTCCAACATACATGCTAGTTTTCAGTACTAATCAATACACTTAACTAAATAAATTTATAATTACGCTCGTTACAGGCGTTGTTTCTCAAGAGAAAAATTCACAAAAGCGCCGTAAATATTATCTCTCGATTTCAGAGCAAACTCTGCCGCCATATTTGAAGCATTGCTAAGCATGTTCGCTGGTCAGGACGATGGGACGACAAAGCCGAAATTGGTCTATAGCATTTACCCTAGAATGAGATCAGCTTTTACCAAACGGAAGCAAACTGCAGTATAAAAGTTTGGGTAAAATCAATAGTCATCTGTCAGAGAATATTCCATGAAAGGTTTCCGACCGTCTTCTGTTTATCAGATTCCTTAACACCACGTAATATATTATCTCTTTCCCTTCAGAGAATCAGTAAGATTTAATCTCCCACGCTGATGTCAGGTCAGACTTATTGAATCTTATAGTCAGAGATAGACTAACGCTGTTAGAATATTCATTGTATCAGATGTTGCAAAAGGTTGAATACCTTGTGCAGAAATTGACCGTTACTTGAACCAAAGATTTTCGTCTGATACAAAGAGTTTCAATGAAGCATTTATCTATGATCAAATGACCAGCCTTGTGGGTAACGTTTGTTAACTTTGGCAGTTGAGATAAAGGCTCTTGGTGCTTTGCCTGAGAAGGATAAATAGCTATGCTAAATGTACTGAGTTACCTATTCTTTTCCATCAAATATATTGGCAAGACATTTTGACAAGATACTTAATGCCCTGTGCAGTTGCTTTTGTACATAGACGTAGCTAACCTTTTTATCAGTATATCCAGCGCTAGGAGAATGTGTAGGTAAGATGCCGATTCCTGATATTTACAAATACATTATTCCTAATAGTTCCTATTTCGAACCCACTTTATTGATTCAATTTTCAAAGCACCCGTCGTTTTTATTGCAACCTGTAATTTGTCAGGTGTTATGGTTAAGACCAAGGAAGAACAAACGGAACACAAGAGTAGAAAAAACGAACGTATATTACACGAAATAATAATACAAGATGTGGAAGGTGTTAGTATGACTGTCAGTCTGGTTCGGAGTGAACTACTATCGGCTCGAGTCGATTCGATATCTACTTCCCACGAGGCAAAGATGTGGCACAAAGTAGAGTTTTACGTGTGTTTCCCGAGCCCGTAGGCTCGGCCAAAAAATGCCCCGTAGAAACTGTAAAAACAGAATCGGGTTGGTCAACCTCTCCGAACGAGGAGCCTCGTCCGGGTTCCTCTCTGCTCAAAGGCAGAGTGTTCGACCGTCAAGCCTAGAAGCTCGGCTTGAATCGGTATCTAGCCACCCCCCCACAAGTGTTGCATGTGGCACAAGGCCGAGTTGAACGTGGGTTTCCCGAGCCCGTAGGCTCAGCCAAAAAATGCTCGTAGAACCCGTATAGACGGGATCGGGTTGGTCAACCTCCCCGAACGAGACTCTGCCTTTCGGCGGAGCCTCGTCCGGGTTCCCCTCTGCTCAGAGGCAGAGAGTTTGACCGTCAAGCCGAGAAGTTCGTCTTGAATCGACCCTCTTTCTTGAGAGGCGTAGTATACATAGTATTAGGAAGAGTTCATTCTGTAGTTATAGGTAAGGACCCATGGTATTAAGTAATGAAAATAAATTCATTGTTTGCTATTCTAAGATTAAATTAGGATTCGGTACAAATTCCCATTATAAACAAAGGATCACTTTCATTAAAATATACTACCATGACTTTATCGACAACTTTATATTCCAATAAATGGCCAAAAAGAAAGATATTATCGAAGCCTCAGGTTTTTTTTTTATTTGCATACGTTATTTCATCCATTAGGACGAGATGTAACACAAGGTCTATTTTTAGGCGGGGACCTGAGTGCGTAGACCCGGGCGAGGAACAAAAACTGCCCTCAGCCGCCGCAACCGTTGGTTGCGCTGGACTAGGTGGGAGCAACGATCCCTCCCTCTGGTGCAATGGGAGGGTGCGGCTTCGGGCAGATGTTCCCCAGGGCTGGGCACCTCTTCAGTATTATTTTCCTCAGTTGCCCCTCTTTTCTTTGACAGAAAAGCCCCTGAGCGCACTCTGTTTAAAGACAGAGACGCATCTAAGAAATAAGTAGACGTGTAACTACTCAAAAAGAGTAAGTTTTTATTTGCATACGCAGATTTTATGATAAATTTTGATTCCTAAAATTAAGTTATAGTTACATTGATTTTCTGACGTGTCAATACTTATTGGGTTATTCAAGGTCGAAAATGTTATTTGAGGCCCAGTGAAGATCAAACACTAAAGTAAGGTTCTACTTGAATAACTCACTGTGAGATTCCAGGACCAAGTAACGACTGACAAAATAAATTAATAATAAAATAGAGTAACTATACTAAACACTTTAAATACCTCGGCGTATGGATCAGTTGTAACACATTTAGTATAGGAGATAAGGAAATGGAATATGGAATAGGCTGATCTAGAGGTAGTTTCGCCCAAAACCGCAAATTGATACTAACCAAAACATGAAGCTTAACGTGTATTTACAAGTACTCTCTTGGCGCCAGTCAGTCAGACTCAAATATAATGTACTCAATTTTCCCCGGAAGTCCTTCACATACACGATAGAACAGGCTGCTAAGTTTCAGCATATTACGTTGGTAGTTGCTGGTTGGAGGGTAACAACAGTGTATTATTATTATTATTATTAGTAGTAGTAGTAGTAGTAGTAGTAGTAGCAGTATTATATTTCAATTTATGCTATGATCACACTACCAACTTAGTCTGCGGGAAGACTTAGGACAGGTAGTGGTGTGTTTTTATGATTACTTTTGATGATTTGATTTTCTAATTCCTATAACACCACTAGCGTTACATGGATAAAGTTCTTCTTAGTGTGTGGGCTGTACTTAACAAGACATGTTTTTTTTTTTTTTGTATTTGTTTTAAGCTGGGATTTCCCCAGATATTTGTGTTCCTTTTTTATTATTCCAAGCGCTAATGCTATAACTGATACCATTCTTCTTTTCAATTTCCACTTTTTCTCAATATTGATTTCCAAGTCTTTATTCTTAGATATTCTTTCAAATTCCTTAGTTGCTATGTTACAATCTGCTGGACAATCCATATCAATTAGTAGACAAGTTTTTTTTTTTCTTATCGGATTCTGAAAATTATGTCCGGCCATTTATTATTATCATTATCATTTTCTTTGCTTTCTGGCGTTTACACATTTCTTTCCGGGTCCCACCCAGGGACCTAAGGTTAGAAATGGCATCATGACACTTTTCACTGACAAAAAAAAATAAATAAATAAATAAAAAAAATAAAAAATAAAAATAAAAATTACATAGATAGAGCCCTTCGTTTATTATTATTATTATTATTATTATTATTATTATTATTATTATTATCACCTTTCTATTTCTTCTATAGTCAAACTACCTACCAAGTCTTCGAGAAGACCTAAAGCAGGTAAAGGTGTGTTGTTATGTCTATAGTTCATGATTTCTTTTTCTCTTATAACATCACTCGCCTTAAATGGACAAAGTTATTCTTAGTCTATGGGCTGTACTTATCAAGGCAATTTTTTGTATTTCTCTAAAACTGGGATTTTCAGCGATATTTTCAATGTGTTGTTGTGTTCCTTTTTTATCATTTCAAGCGCACCTACCATGACTGGTACTATTCTTGTTTTCATTATTATTATTATTATTATTATTATTATTATTCTTATTATTATTATTATTATTATTATTATTATTATTATTATTCCAAGAGAGTAAAGTAATAGAAGTCGTGACAATATAAAACTAAACAAATTGAAGAGATGTAAGGCAGAGACTGTAACCGTCGTAGTTGTTGTGGCTGTCACGGCGTTAGGTTTGACATTTCCTTTTATTTCTCTCCTGTAATTCTTTCAATTCTGCGCCGTATCTTAGACAGGAACAGAGCCACAATCAGCGACCAAAGTGTCATTTTCCTTCTGGAATTTCTTCAGGATGTCAGCACCACGAAAGATTATAATTTCTTCCTGGACTTTTTCTGGAGTCTGTCCAAGATTTGCCGTTGCGGACATTTCTGATTTTATCTGTCCCTCGAATAACAACTGTTACATTTTCCTGTCTTCTTGTTGCTCTGAATCTCGATTTTCAGATCGCTCCATTTCATAATTTGTTCTGTCTTTTTCGCAAAGAAATTCGTCTTTTCTATGGGAGTTGATTTGGTTCTGGGGAACCAATGATTCCATATCTTTTGGAAAGTTCAGCATCTCCTCAGTAATCATATCGGTTTCTATAACAATTTTGCGTTAATAATTTCTCCAGAATCCAATTTTTCCCATATTCTACGATAAGTCATACCATTCAAAATCCTATTATTAGTTTGAGTAAAAGCGTCAACTCTCTACTGCATATTTTTCTCGAGCAAGGTTCTGATATTTGTCCAAATTGTCATTCTTTTTCAGTGTAACTGTTTGATTACTCGAATAAAAATATCCACTAGCAGAATCATATTTATTCTTTACTAGCAGCATGGTCCGGCGTTGCCCGTGCTTGATTCAAAAATCGTACGACTCATACAGCAATCGCTATCACTTGACTTAAAATATTTTTGGCCTTCCTTGCCTTTAGAGGAGTGACTTCGCCGTGGTGATGTTGCTACATGCCTTACTTCTTGCCTTCTCACACTGCGAATTTTTTCAAAGCTCTATACTAAACATTAAATCTGTTACGAAAAAAAACTAAACAAAATGAACACAAAACGATCAGCTTTAAAAAAGGAGCGCGGTTGAAATTTCCGCCGTCGAAACTGTATCGGATGTCAGTGCAAGTCCTACCAGAGGGGAACACGTTCACCATGACTGCAAGATACAGAGAGAAGAATGTCGGAGCTAACACACAGCCCCGTTTAAGGCCACTAGTGATTGAAATTGGGTCGAGATGATACCTCGAAGGTTCACCCGGCCCTCCATTCCGTCGTGGAGCATAACGGATCAGTGACACGAAGCAATCCAGAGAGCCAATCGGACAAGAGTGGCCCACATTGTTGGTCTTGGGACTTCGTCGAAGGCCTTCTAGAGATCTCAGAAGATGAACTTGAGTAGTTTTAAGCAAATACCGAACGGACGTATAAGTAATGTTAACACAGTCAAAGACATTGATTTGGAAGGTCCGCTGCAATGACAGCCTAGACACGTTACTCGAATATTACACACTAGGAGGGCATCACAATACCGCACATGGGTGTCAAAGATTACAGAAACGGAAAAAAAGGAATATTTTCGCTGATGTGGGATCATCAGTTGGTTGTTTTCAAAAATTAATGGGGTTTCTTTACACGGAGCATTTTCGACTGATTGATTTAAGTATGACCACGTTCCGGATCATTTTAAAGCTGGTTGACCACTATTTTCACCTTCAAAAACTGCTTTTGAAGCCATTGCTCCAATGTTAATGGCCTGTCCAAAAATCCATCCCAAAGAAAGATCTCATCATGTGGTCAGTGTTTAAGGAGCAGGTTAAACCGAAAGATATCAACAACAATCATTGTTCTTGTATGCAGCAAATTCACTAACGATCCTTCAAATAGAATCATGTAAATAATAATTTTCAAACTTACCGATGAAAATTTTTTTTATTAAATTACTTTATATAGTTAATTTATTGACAACACACATACATACAACATGCATGCATACATGCATACATACATACATACACGTCTTCACATCTCTCGATGACCATGTCGATCACCCTCATGTCCCTTTTGCAGACATCTTTGAAGCGAAGACGTATTATATCATGTGCCCTTTGTCGGTGGACAGTTTTTCGTACAGTAGAACCTTAGGAATCCTTCCATTAGTAGACTGTTGCTTCCCGTGTATTGTCCTTGCTGAAGTGTCCTCTTCAGGGCTCAGGCATGGACAGATATATATATATATATATATATATATATATATATATATATATATATATATATATGTATATATATATATGGATATATATTCTGGCTGACAAGTATATATATATATATATATATATATATATATATATATATATATATACTTGTCAGCCAGAAACTACCTGCCTAGGTTTCACCTAAATGGATCTTCATGGTAAGTAATTTTTCCCTAGATACGAATTTGTTTTAATATATTTTTATTTCCAAATTGTACTATCCGTTTTTTCACCAGTCGATTATAGACATTAACATAATATATATATATATATATATATATATATATATATATATATATATATATATGCGTGTGTGTGTGTGCGTGTTACTCGTTGTTGTTTATACCTGTAGATTTAGTCATTTCATGAAAACCTTTACTATATTTATTGTATTTTTTAGTCGTATAATTCATTTTGGACTTTTTATCTTTATAAAGACCAGCAGTAACAGTTATGTTAATTTATGTCATATTTCATTTTCCTCTGATATTATATAAAAATAATGATCTCCTTTCCGGAGTTTAGTACACACACGTGCGTCAATAAAAATTGACCCTTAATTTTCCAATCATGTTTTACGGTTATGTATTGTGGGCCAACTGTGATACTGTTTGTTGTTGCAGTGATAAAACGGAAGAATGTTTTGTTAAAACACAAGAAAGTGCTATGCACTGTGAGGCATTCAAACGAGAGAGGTTAATACCGAAAACACGTGGGAAGAACTGAGGAAGTAATTCACACATAAACGACTTGATTGTATGTCGAGCAGTTCGAAGAATGGAACAATGATCCAGACTTAGGAGGCACTGATGATTGACATATGTTCTACGCAGCTGAAAATGCAAGCTGTAAAGCAAAACGTGGGATAGGGTAGGTCTGAGATCGAAGCGATGTTCATCGATCAGCCACGGTGTTACAAGTCTTGGACGACCGGGAAGGGTGTTGCACGATTACACAACGAAATTACCATCTTCTGATACCGAACGAAAAACTAAATACGGACCCCACTACACTCTATAACCTGCTCCTAACTGGGACAAGCAATGACTTGTTAATGTCAACGCCTCCACAACGAAATGTCTCGCTATTAATCATGTGTATGTGTGTGCGTGTGTAGCTGTGTTTGTGTATGTGTATATCTATCTATCTATCTATCTATCTATCTCTCTCTCTCTCTCTCTCTCTCTATATATATATATATATATATATATATATATATATATATATATATATGTGTGTGTGTGTGTGTGTGTGTGTGTGTGTGTGTGTGTGTGAAGGAGGAGGAGGAGGAGCGGGATTGTAAATGAAAACCTTACTGGCAATTATGTCCAGAGCGAAACCGCAGATGTAGGGAAGCGAAATTTAAATTTTGAAATGTCTGCTCTGCGACGGATATACACGCACGGCTCAGCCAATTTTCATTCGATTTCCCAACGGTTTTATATCACTGTTGTTTCTAAATATCCCACACTGCAACCGCATAAGGTTTCTTAAAAAATTTTAAAGGTTGTAAGAACCAGGCCGCAAATATACATTGCAACAAATATCAGTGCATTTTCTATACATTTCACCATTATAAATTACTTCTCCTTTAACAATAGCAGCATTCTTTAAGGCGAAATTATGGCCAGAGTCATTATAATGAAGAACTATTGCACGGAGTGTGTTGTTTTTTTTTTGTTTGTTTGTTTGTTTGTTTTAATGTCTCCCTTTTGTTCATTTAATATTTTATTTAAATTCCTAGAAATCCCTCCTGTGTGATTCTGAGACTTTCATTACAGCTAATAGGTTTTATGTTATTATTTTGGTTAGTATTAATTATTCTGTTATTCTTTTAGAAGTAGTTTTAGAAAGTTTATATTAATTCATATCAATTATTTCCAATTGTAAATTTGATTGTGTTAGTACCTAGTTTAATCAATTTTATGTATAGCATCCATTATTCCTTTTTTCATAAATTTGAGGAGCTTTCCTCTTAGCACTAAATATAAAATAATGAGGGTATTGAAGAGGATTCAACTTATTTTAGATGTATTTGTCCTTATCATGAACGTGGAACCACCTCGTAATTGCTGGCGTTCCCAGGTCCGCCTTGACCCGGGGTGGTAGCACCTTTTAGGGTCCCGTCTGTGGGCAAATAGTTAACCCTGAAACTGGAGGAAAAACTCCATGAAAGTATTAAAATAGGGTTTAATACCAGAAATACGTTGTAAAAAATTATTTCCAGCAATAAATTTTTCAAGAAAAAAAAAATTTCCAGCAATATATTTTTAGAAAAAAAATTATACCAAAAATTATATATCTTTGAAAAAAATATTACCAGCAATATATCTTTGAAAAGAAAAATATTAACAGTAATATATCTTTGAAAAAGGAATGTTACTAGCAATATATAAAAAAAAAATGAAACCAGCAATTCACTTTTGAAAAAAGTATTACCACCTATTCAATTTTGAGGAAAAAATTATGACCAGCAATAGTTTTTGGAAAAATTATTACCAGCAACATATTTTTAAAGGAAAAATATTATCAGAAATATATCTTTGAAAACACAAAATGTTACGAGCAATAAAAATTTTGTTGGTATTAAATAACCCATTGAGGTTGATATGCCGTAAAACAAAAGAAACCAAACCAATCCTCATCATGTTAATACCGAAGACTCCGAATAGTAAAGGAACTTAAACAGAATCCTATAATTTGTCCGGAATTTATGTTAGGAATATAAATTTATGAGATCATTTTTATTAGTTGATTTACGATATTGTATCATTATCAATGCGCTTCGATTAGAAACCGAGGAAATGTATTGATTGTGTTTTTGTTTTTTTTAAGTAAAGTCTAACATATGTTATAGGTTGTTTAGTTTATTTACAAGATCAGTTAATATAATTATGCAGGGAGATATTAATAAATCATTATCAAGATAGTTCAGGTAACATATTTTGGAAGAACGGCATTCAAGAAATTCTAGAAAAAAAAACGAGTTAAACAACAGCTTAGAAGTGATTCTATCGGTAAACTAAATTTCTTCCTACAAAGTCGTTAGAAAATGTAATGTAACATTAGTTTTTGATGTGTCTATAAAATCTTATAATCTGCTGACTGGCAAAAGGTTATTTCGTATTGTACTATTTTTTTCAATTCAAGCATATGTTGATATAAAGGGATTTGCCATCTAAACTAGTACCTCCACTTCATGTATTTAAGCGTATTCTTTAGTAGGTTTTAATATTTTACTATACTATACTAAAGGTTTCTTCTCACACTTCTTGCATGTGTCACTCTCACCGAGTTCCTGTTCTCCTCTCAACTATAATCTACCATATATTTAAATGTAACGTCAATTGCCATTTTCTGTCTCCTAGGATGTATGTATAGCTGGCCACTCGTATTCGAGGATGCCCGTCTACTAGGACGGCTAGCCAATCCCCGTTGCAGAGGCTTGCTCAGGCTCGTTTGTATTTATTCAACACCAACAGAGTCCAACTGTTGTTTATACTGCAACTATGCTGGGCAGACATTAGTTACAGTTTCTGGGAAAGAGCGTGTTATCTAGAGTGATCAACAATTTGAACAAGACCATCACGCTCACGCTCACGCCCTCGACCACGATGACTTGTGATTCCGTGCTAGCACAGCTATCGACAGCACCTAAGGGTTCCTTCTACCCACACTGGAATCGACCCTTCCGATAACATCAGGAAGTTTCCTTCTTGACAAATCGAGCATGGTGAGATTCGAACTAGGGTCTCATGCAAACGTTCTAACCACTCGGTAACGTTCCCATAGGATACTGTTCTTTATATTATCTGTTCTAGTCAGTAAAGGTTTCTCGATTTCCCACGCTCTATTTTCCTTGCTCTTTAAGTAGATTCATCGCCATGCCTGCGGTGAAATGATTACAAAGAAAAGAAAAGAAATCAAACTGAGAGTTTATCATACTTCAGCAACAAAATTCTCCAAGAAATGCATCGATGACAAACGTTGTATTTGGTCGCTAATGATTAGAAATCTATTGACTAACCTGAAGTTAGTCTTATACAGGGCTACGTGGGAAAAGTATTTTATATAAGTACTTGGATGCTTTTGAAAATCACCATTCTAAATACTGGCTTTATTTGTGCTTGTAGTATCGAATACAAATTATATGGACAATTATAAATAGAGAACAACAGGTGAACATAGGGTGGCTATGCCTAGCAAACCCGGTTGCTATTCAGGACATGGAGAATTGTACTACGACTACTATTACTACGCAGAGATATGGGAACATAGCAGTGCTAAAATTGGAAATCGGACCAGTTTATGAAAGCGTCGATATATATATTTGAGCACAAAATTTAATATAATAGAAACATGGGATAAATTTGTAAATTGGTAATAATTTTATCTGAATGAAATTCAGGGCCGATTAGAAAGTTTTGGAACTAGATTTTTCCTTCATATGTGAAAAGTAGTGACTAGTTAAACAAAACAAAAAAAGAAATAAACATTTATAGTCAAATATTAATTTTTGACCCCAAGCTGTCGGTAAACCAAACTACTGTGAAATTAGGATAATAGCTAATAAGAGTTATAGACTGAAAACAGGATTAGTTGCGATGTAAAACAAGTAGAATTAAAAAGAAATTACGAGTCCGAAATAACAATAGTTTCTTTTTATAAATTTATTCACACCGAAGGGACGGTAATCTTTCATTTTATTGTTTATTAACAGATGATATCCATCAGCGTCGTCCGGTGAAATGCTCACTATACTAAGGAGAGATAAAACAAACAAACGATGCAGTTGTCAATGCTTTATCAAATAAAAATAATGAAAATATGGCCTGTAAACTGACCTTTATAGTAATTGCAATGTAAAGCAACAAAAAAATAAAAAAAAGATTAATAAAAAAGATTAATGAATATTCATAAGGTTACATTTAATTTAATATTCAAGATAATATCCCAGTTGTGTTTTTGCAAATGACATTATCTATCAAATAACATGAATGAATATCTGAATAGAATTGAAAATTCTTTTTCTGGTGAAAACACTTTTTCGCTGTTAAATTATTCAATAATAAAATGTTGTTTATAAGACATGAATTATTTTTCAGTAAAACATCCTTATGTTAGATATCAAATTTTTCAAATATAGCGCTTTATTAGACTAATATGTTATTGCTTTAATACACACACTATGTTTAAGCATTAATGGCTATTTTCCCAAAAATAAACGCCGCCAACGAGTCAGATTTAATAATGACAAATCCTTTATCAGAAGTCATCTAACTCAATATATATATATATATATATATATATATATATATATATATATATATATATATATATATATATATATATATACGATATGTGTGCGTGTTTAAAATTTCAGATGGATTATACCTGTAAATGGATGAATAAGAATATTAGTGTAGACATAAGCAAAACTTATCTTAGCTGACGTATTTTCTAGAGGACGCAACTAACTTGGTAGATGTATGAAGACTATAGAAGTAAAGAACGAAATAAAGAAAATAACATGAATACGCGAACTG
Organism: Acanthosepion lycidas; assembly: GCA_963932145.1. Taxonomy (NCBI): domain Eukaryota; kingdom Metazoa; phylum Mollusca; class Cephalopoda; order Sepiida; family Sepiidae; genus Acanthosepion; species Acanthosepion lycidas. The sequence goes on from OZ010589.1 coordinate 37,697,683, forward strand.
GGATTGATTTTGACTTCCTCCAAAGCCCGTGGTTCCTTTTTGAGATATGAAAAGACAAACTAAGTCAAACTTTTTAATACTGTTTTGCAAGTTTTTATACAACATTCGTCTTCATGTCCCCTACGCGATGCACAAAAATCAAGTTATCTTATTGTTATAACTTAGGTAAGGTTACTGAATAGCATAATCAAATGAAGTTTGGTAATGAACGATAATACATAGGGCAAGAACAACACATATAAGATTCACTTTCAGCGCGTCGAAGAAGTAATCAACTGCTAGAAGTGAGGCAAGTGAATTCCCCAATCAACTCCAACTGCAAGCTATCTACCAACCGCCCCACGCAGTCAGATGAGGAACAAGGCCGAATTTAATGTGGGGTATCCGAGCACGTAGGATCGGCCAAAAAATTCCAGGTAGACACCGTATAAAACAGGGTCTGGCAGCTGTTTCCTGAGACAAGAATCTGCCCTTCGACATAGCCTCGTCTGCGGATCCTCTCTGCCCAGAGGCAGAGATTTTGACCAGCACAGATGGTGATGAATCTCCACCTGGAGGATATCTAACCAACAACACCACGCGGTCAGATGTGGCACAAGGCCGAATTTAATGTGGCGTATCGGAGCCCGTAGTCTCGGCAAAAATTCCCGCCCGGTAGACACTGTATAAAACTGGGTCGGGTAACTGTTTCTCGAGATGAGACGTTGCCTTTCGACGTAGCATCGACTGGGGATCCTCTCTGTCCTTAAGCAAAGAGTTTGATCAGAACACCCAACATACAGTATTTACTACTGTATTTATGTGAATGGTGGCATTCCAATTATCGTCCGTAGGTATGCTACAACACTTATATACTTGAGTATAGTGCGAGATTTTAAGATCAGTTTATTTTAACAAAAATAGGGAGTCGCACTATACACAGTCAATACCTTTTCGCTGACCGGTTACACTATGCTTTTCTGGGGATGTTAGAATTCATGCGTTTTAGGGGACCGTAACCTATCTACCAGCAGCACAGCACAATATTTATATTTAAATGTCAGTTTCTAGCGAAATAAAGCAAAAATCAAGCATGTGCTTATAGAGTACGTTTTCGTTAGAATGATTTGAATTATCATAAGCCGAAGTACAAATCGTTGAACACCCTGAATGATGTACCGGTAACCCTGGCAAAAAGGCATTGCCTTAACGATAAAAACTCTTGCGAAACGAAGACGAATGCAAATTTGAGGTAGAATAAAAAATAATTCTTCATTTATAAAATTTATTGATATAAATCGGCTCTCATAATGGATGAGGAATTGCTCTTTATGTAGTAACAAAAAGGAAGAAATTTACGTAACATAGGAGGTAGGCCAGGTTAAAGATCTATCGTATTCAGACATGAAAGAAAACAAAAGTATAGTATCTCAATATTAGTATCAGATATTTTACGGTATGAAGTGGTTGTCACCATTTTGGAATAGCTTTATTTAATGACGAAAGTACGCAGGTGTAGGCTTTAAGAAAGCTTTAGTCAACTGAGAATACAAAATCTAAGGGACAACTTTCATTTAGTGGATGAGCTTGTAGTACAACGGATAGCGGCCAGCTGAAAATTATTAATCGGCGTGTATGCATATTATGATGAAAACGTAGGATAGGTATCGGTTGTCTGAGAATAATCTTATCGGGTGTCTATTCTACAAAAGAACAATTCTGGTAAATTTCTTATTGTACTATTTTTTTTTTCAATTCAAGCATATGTTGATATAAAGGGATTTCTCATCTAAACTAGTACCACCACTTAATGTATTTAAGCGTATTGGGTAGTAGGTTTTAATATTTTACTATTCTATACTAAATTTTTCTTCTCACACTTCTTGCCTGTGTAACTCTCACCTAGTTCCTGTTCTCCTCTCAACTATAATCTACCATATCTTTAAATGTGACGTCAGTTGCCATCTTCTGTCTCCTAGGATGTATGTATAGCTGGGTATTCGTATTCGAGGATGCCCGTCTATTAGAGCAGCTAGCCAATGCCTATTCCAGAAGCTTGCTCAGGCTCATTTTTATTTATTCAAAACCAACAGAATTAGAAGTGTTTTTTACAATGATCTCTCAGTACAAGTCCTGAGAGCCACTCGAGGAAGTGGGTTACAGAGTAAGACGCCTTGTTTATGAGGATCGCGAGGAAAGATAAGGGTTAAATTGAAGATTGAGGTTAAGATTGTAGTGATTGAGGAAGCATCAGCTTGGGAGTTGGTTTGGGGAAGGGAAGGCTGCTCGAGTGGAACTTACATCTCACCAACTGAATACAGAAAGGATGATAGTGGTTCGCTAGAATGTGCGTAGCATGGCGTGTCTTAGGCATGGAGGTTAGAACTGGTGGATCTAAGGAAGATAGTTCAACTGAACAGTTTCCATGGTAATTATGATAGAGCAGCGATAGCCTTGCAACCTCCTCATCTTTGAGAAAGGTGTTGTACTCTTGTTCCTTACATAAAGAATACGAAAGGAATGCGATGATTTATCTCTAAAGACGGCAGGTGTAGGCTTTAAGAAAGCTTTAATCAACTGAGAATACAAGGTTCGCATATAGTTCCTTTTGCAGTCCCAGTAAACAGAAATAGCTCTCTCAAAGAGGTGAGTAACAAAACAAGGGTAGACAACTCTTGATTATTCATAACATTATCATCGTTAAATCCAAACCCCAAATGATCTATGAATGATTGGTTCGTTTTATCACTCAATAAGTCCTCATATCATGCTCTATCTTAGAAGAGTAAGTTTTAATTGATAGATTTTACAAGTCAGTGAGAGTAACTAGTCTTTATATTCACTCGGAAAGTAACTCCAGACAATCAAAGCAGGTGGTGTATTTCTAATATTAAGAAAGAAAAAAATAAGATTCGTATATCCCTATCTTGCTGAAAGGTGTTATACTCTTGCTTCTTACATAAGGAATACGAAAGCAATGTGATGATTTATCTGTAATGACAAAAGTACGCAGGTGTCGGCTTTAAGAAATCTTTATTCAAATGAGAATACAAGGTTCGCGAATAGTGTTCTTTTATAGTTCCAGTAAACAGAAACAGTTCTCTCAAAGTGGAGTATAACAAAACAAGGGGAGACTACTCTTGATTATTCATAACAAAGTATGAAGACCTTTTCTACAAAATAAGTCTAGGAAGATGCCCAGTACTCCTATATTTGACTACGGTAGGCCTACTATTATTTTTCAGATGCTGCGGTCTCATTATACAAGTGCTCTATAAAAAGAAAAAAAGGTTTTTCATAAAGAAATTCTGGGGTCACACTATAAGTAAGCTTATATATGAGTATATACCGTATCTTTTTTTGTGGTAGCACTTCTATTGCATCATTCTTCATATCCGTTCGAATTCACTTCTTACCGTGTGAATTTAACAATGAAATAATTGTACAGAAAGACACGTTTTGGTTTATCTTCTTTGAAGTCCATTTAAAAACCCAGTATTAGAAACGGAATAAGAATTCAACATTCACGCTAATACCAAAAGCGAAAAATAGATCAGACATCGTGTTTAAAGATTAAAAACAAACATGTATTCCCATATTTATGGCAATGGCATCAGATAAAAATAAAATATATGTCAACATGCCAAAGATAAAAGACCTTGTATATTCTTATTTCAAACATTTCTCGCCAGAGAAGAGATTTATTAATGCTTTTCTCAAGGGCATTAGTGCGGTGTGAACGTAGACTAAGCCAAATCTTCAAAGGACCCGCAGTCAATAGCAGAAAAAAAAAAATGAAAAACCGACTTCATTTTTGCATAGAACATAATCTACGCAGAAGGTAAACACATCCTTTCTCTCCCATTTCTGTTGAGCGTAAAGTGGCACCCTCGTCATCTTGGAGTCTTCGACAAATGACACAACGGAATATGAAATATAACGTCATTTCTCTTCAATTTTTACACCAAATACAGTTGTTATATATTGTTGTAGACAGGAGAAATGTTTCTAATGAATCATATATCTTGTACAATACAGGCTTAAGTAACTGTTTAGAGTAAGTATTATATCATATGATTCCTATAATCAGTGCTGTTGCCATACATCAAACACATTACCAAACTATTCTTTTGGAATTAAAAGTAAAATCACTTGATTACATATACATTTTATCCAGTATCGTGAGTATTAAATGCATCAACCAGTCAGTTTCATTCCAATGTCTGTACATAGTACCGAACTCGGAACAAATTCATCACAATTTATTTGGATTTGTATACACATTCACATCACTAAAATTAAACGAAGTATTTCTTTTATTGATGTCATTTGTTCGTGGGTGTTCACCATCAATGTCTGCATGAAAAATGAGTTTTAAGATTAATTTGAAGCAGTTTAGAGAAAGTGGAAAAGAAATTAAAATTATACTTAACATCAGGAAGAGACAGATAACGAGGAAAGAGAGCTTGTAAAATCTGATACTCACAGGACAGATTGAAGACAAGAAGGACAGAAGTAAAAAAAACATAATCTACTTAGTAAGTTTAAGTAAATGGATGTAGAACAAGGTTTAGGAGAGATAACACAGAGTTAAAATTTATTAAGTGCTACAAAAAACAGAAAATTGCGGAGAGCCCCGTGGCTTACATTGTGAACGGACATGAAACATTGAAGATGAAATACGATTTCGTTCAATGTAGGTTCCAAAAAAAGAAAAAGGGAAACATAGTCAGAAATATAGAAGCCAGGATCTATTGGTTAACAGAGCTTCAAGAATCCAAGCTTAATCTGGAGCAACAGCAAGAAAATATTCTTGGTTTCAACATGTTAGATTACGTTAAGATTTTGCCGCCCAGCTGTAGACTTTTTTTTTATTTAGCCATTCCTTTTGAATCTATTGTCAATCATTGCTTCCACCATTCTACTGCATTTATTCAGCTCTTTTTCACCCAGTAAGCGACGCCTAATTTATATCTGAATTTTTCGGATGTGTAGTTATCTGTATTTATATAATTTAATTACTGAATGAAGTACATAGATTTTGGAGATGACCTTTTTGAAACTCTTGAACTGACGCGTCAGAATCCCAAATTATTAGAATGGTGCAAAAATAATGTCGGTTTTTGACGTTAAAAAATACTTGAGGACTTCCATCAACAGCAACAACTAAAATAGATATCACAAGTAACTCGAAAACATAATGAAGACGGTGACATTCCAAACGGCTTTAACCAAAAGTTTAGGAAGGACACCACCATCAATATTGGAACGAGCGATAACACTGAATGGACTTGATAAAACTTTTTTCTTATAAAGAAACGGACAATATTAAAAAATAAAATTGTCCTTGTCTTTTTTGTAATTAGCACAACGGTTTTGGCCAGTACGCTCGCCGACCTTCTTTGTGTCTTTGTCGATCTGTATAATTTTCAAGGAGTTCAAACTGAATCATTTATTTAATGTACAAGTGTAGGTTGTTCTCTTTACGATGTCTATATTTAGGGATAACTTGTCTTGTTCTCATTTAAGAGTACACGACAGGTTTCCTCTGAGTAAAAGTCAGTACTACAGAACAATAGAGGAGTTAGTTAAAGCAGTAATTACTAAATCCATCCCTTGCGTATGTGATATAAGTATAATAAAAAAAAAGTTATGTGACAAATGAAAAGTGTTTCATTTTAATATTATAGAAGGAAGACGATGGACGTCAGTACAAGGAAATATATAACAAAAATGCATTGAAAGTAATAAAAAAAAACAGTCCATAGATAGAAACTAGCGCGTCACGACACAAGTCTCATTATGGTTGAAAAGGAGACACATTTATTTCAGCCAATCAGCAGTGAGGTGACTAGGGTAAGATAAACTTACGGAGGCCATCCGTCTTTAGACTGATTTTGAATTCAGAGTTTTTCTTCTGTAGACTATTTGCCAGCTCAAGACAAGAAAGCCAATCTTTTTAACCCATAGCTGGCGGGAGATGAATATATGCATTTTGTAAGCATGGCATCCAGAAGTAAACGAAACAGAATCGTCTAAAAATTGACAAAGGTACGCCAATTTCACATTCGACAATGTTAACCGTTAACCTGTACTCACCTTCATAGGAACGTCTGATAATTCTACAGCAATTTAGAAAGTAATGAATATGACATCATAGATGATAACACCGGTTTAAACAGAGCAGTGTATAATCTTCGAGTTTGTCGTATTTTCATTTCTATAAACTTTATCCCTACAAACCATGTGGAATTGGTGTTATTCCTGGAATGGTCTTAAAGAAATGCGCTACTGAAATGGCTCCCGTTCTCTCTAAGATCCACAATAATGGCCTTACTGTTTCTTGAGTTCCAGTTTGTTGGAAGGCCTCTTCTGTAGTTTCTGTTTCTAAGAACTCTAGCAGACCGTATAACCCTTCAAAAAGTTAAACTATTGGGATTCTATCACTTCTTCACAAAGAACGAAAGGCCCTAATCAATTTGGAATCGCTTATGCATCTCACCTTGCATATCAGACAAACAATATGGCCATCGCTTCTCAAGGTAAAATGCTCATATTTTAACGGTTATTGTCTAAAGTGTTCTGTCAAACTTTCGATAAGAATGGCGAAGCTCGAGCTATTGTTTTAGATATCTCGAAGACGTTTCACATGATTCGCCATTCTGGTCTTTTTTAAAGGGGTTATGGTGTTCCGAGCTGAATGCTTGATTTGTGTCAATCTTTCTCATCTAATCGCAAAATGCAAGTTGTCTTGAACGGCTACTTTTCTAAATCTTTTTACATTAATGCAGGTGTCTTCCAATGCTCTTACTTTGATCATAATTTTCAAAAGACAAACATCCCGATGTTATCGTTTATCGAATCGGTATCTATGCTAACGACATAGCTATTTTACTCCTGTGTTAAATGTAAATCTCGCTGATACAAAATGGTCAAATTGGCAACTGAGTTCGAAAATGATCTTCAATCTGTACTTAACTGGGTCAAGTATTCTAACACCTCAAAAACGTATCATTTTATCTTCTGAGAGAAAGTTTACCTTTCATTATTATGACTGATGCTAACCTCCTGCATGGTGATTCATTGCCGCCTGCTCAGCCTAACGTTATACGTTGACATGAAACGGAAATTTATATCGAATCAATTGCTTCGTCCACCGCGAGGAAAGTTGGCTCCCTGTGCCACGACAGGAAATTTTTCTCCCCGGAATCGATACTTCAAATATACAAATCAACCATTCGCCCTTGCATGGAGTATTTCTGCTATATATGGTCTAGTGCCCCTTCTGTTTACCTCGGCGTTCTTGACAAGATCCAGAGGCGGATATGTAATATAATTGGCCCTGTTCTGGCATCTCGTCTACAATCACTCTTTCACAGACGCGCCGTCGCCTCTCTCTGTCTCTTTTTACAAATACTTTCATGGTAATTGCTCCCATGAGCTGCTTTCACTGGTTCCCAGACTTCATGAATTCAAGCGCCCTACGAGGCTGGCATCCCGCTCTCACCCTTTCATTGTAGAAACTTTTAAATGTAGCCGTCCCTTCTACTCCAATCGCTTCATACCTCGCACCTCTCGCTTGTGGAACACCCTTCCTTATTACTGTTTCCCTGAGAGCTATAATCGCCAACTATTCAAATGTAAGGTCAATCGACATCTCCAGTTACCTTGATCTATCCACTATCCCTCTCCTCATCCTTTCTTCTATCACTCCTGTCTGCTCTCGCTCGAAATCTTCTGCAACCCCCTGCATCCTAGTTGCTTCACGCCTAGCTAGGGGCATAATGTTTTAAAAAAATTCCTATGTCTTCTACAAGAACATTTGGTTCACTGTGTCAAAATCTATCGTACACATTTAAAAAATCTATCATTCATCCGGGAATTGAATTTTGCTGGTACAATATAATTTTCAGTTATGTATCTGTAGATCTGTGACAAAATGTGAAGAAAAATTTGCAATTTTATCAGTCCTAATTTGGTTTCACGTCTTCAGTCACTTGCCATCGCCATCGCCATAACGTAGTTTGCCTTTTCTATAAATAGTTTTTGGATAATTGTCCAGATAATCTTCCACCGTTGGTACAGCGACTTCTAAATGTTAGCGTAGTACTAGATTAGCAGCTACGTTTCATCATTTTACTCTTGAAATTGATAAATGCAACCATAAGGTCTATGTTAACAGTTTATTTTCACGTACTACTCGCTTGTAGAACTCGCGTCCGGTTTCTTGATTTCCTGTAAACTATGATCTACAAAAATTGAACAAAATGCCAATTGTCATCTTTTCAGTTTATTTCATTCTCAATAACCCGTTGTGCCTTAGTGGCTTTATTACCTTGCTTGGTTTGAAATAATTTTAAAAAAGATTAATAATTATTCACCTCAAATGACTTGATATCATTTAACAGGACGTTACTGAATACGAGAGATAGTAACCGTAGAATTTCTCCTCTTACAATTGGTAGTTTTTCCTTTGTTCTCGGTTTTATGGGTTATATATATATATATATATATATATATATATATATATATATATATATATATATATATGTGTGTATGTGTGTGTGTGTGTGTGTGTGTGTGTGTTATGGTCCGGTTCCTTGTACCACGGTGATAGTCCAAGGTAAGACCAAATAAGAACTCGAACACGGAGATGGAATAACACAGATATATTACAAACAGGAATATATACCGAGTGTTAGTACAAACAATCAGATTTAGTAGAGAGAACAATGTAGTCTCGACCAGTATCACTATTCCAATGTCTTGTAGTAATTGTCTGAACGCGACTCTGTTTCGGACTGCCTCTGACTCGACTCACTGACTCGCTCGCTGTGACTGACTTCACTCCAGACTTCAGAGTGAACTCAGACTTCAGACGGAACAGTATTTAGTCACCCCCCCCACGAGGGCATCATGTGGTGCAAGGCCGGTTTAACGTGGGATCATCGAGCCCGTGGGCTCGGTCAAAAATATGCCCTTTGAACCCGTATAAACGGGTTCAGGGTCGGTTTACCTCCCCGAAAGAGACTCCGCACTTCGGCGTAGCCTCGTTCGGGTTCCTCTCCGCCCGAAGGCAGAGAGTTCAACCGATCAGCCGGTCGCCCGACTTCGGACTGAACGGTATTTAGTCACCCACCCCACGAGGACATCATGTGGCACAAGGCAGGTTTAACGTGGGATCACCGAGCCCGTGGCCTCGGCCAAAAAATGCCCTTTGAACCCGTATAAACGGGTTCAGGGTCGGTTTACCTCCCCGAAAGAGACTCCGCTTTTTGGCGTGGCCTCGTTCGGGTTCCTCCCCGCCCGAAGGCAGAGAGTTCAACCGATCAGCCGATCAGCCGGTCGCCCAACTTCGGGCTGAACTCCCTCTTGAGGGGCAGTATTTATTCCGTATGGAATAGTCCATTATGTTATTATGGGTAAGGACCCATAACAATATATATATATATATATATATATATATGGTGTAGCAGCAAAATTATCCAAAGTTTACGGTAACGATGTTAAATGTACAATCTAAGATACAATCCAAAAATACTTATTACCATGGTCTGTGGTGTCCCGGACACTGTCTCAGTAACCCGGTGATTAACGGGAGCAAATTTTGAATGACTCGGCTACCTTCTGTCTGGAAACACAAGCTGATACAGCTGTGCAGCCTTGCGTCCATTACAATTCGCGCGGCCGTGTGTACAATATCTGAATGCTGCCATGTTAAACGTTGAAGGCAGACTAGCCATAACTGTACACGAATAACAAATTTTATCTTGTCTACATGGAAACACAGCGCCAACTACCTTAAACATTTTTTAAACTTAAGAACTCAAAAAGGTAGCAAGAATTATTTAGCTTGTATGGTTTAAAAAAATATTAATAATTTTTAATCTCAAATACTCTGATAATTGAACAGGTCGTTACCGAATACCAAAAACT
>OZ010589.1:37710097-37730097 GCA_963932145.1 Acanthosepion lycidas
TGAAGCCACTAAGATGCAGGGGGTTGCAGAAGATTTGGAGCAAGAGCAGATAGGAGTGATAGAAGAAAGGATGAAGAGAAGGGTAGTGGATAGATCAAGGTAACTGGAGATGTCGATTGACATTACATTTGAATAGTTGGAGATTATAGCTCCCAGGGAAACAGTAATAGGGAAGGGTGTTCCACAGGCGAGAAGTGCGAGATATGAAGCTATTGGAGTAGAAGAGACGCCTACATTTAAAAGTTTCTACAGTGGAAGGGTGAGAGGGGGATGCCAGCCTCGTAGGGCGCTTGAATTCATGAAGTCTGGGAACCAGTGAAAGTAGCTCATCGGAGCAATTACTATGAAAGTATTTGTAAAAAAGACAGAGAGAGGCGACGGCGCGTCTGTGAGAGAGCAACTCTGTGTGTTGATGTGTATGTGTGTGTGTGTGTGTGTATATATATATATATATGTATTGTGGGTGTGTATTGGACTAAAAATAAACGAAGCTTTGTTATTAAGTACATTTTTTTTTAATTTTTTATATCTTGGACAATTTTTTTGGCATTCAGTACGTATTTAAATAGAAATTGTTCAATGGCCGATTAATGACGTTTCATAAGACATTATTGCCACCATTTTTTTTTAAATGTTCACGTGACAATTTGTATTTTAGTGTCGATGCCTTCAAACTTTTGTTTAGGAAATATATTTAGATTTAAATCTTTGTCTTGCTGCGATGCGATTTAAGTGAATTATCATCGCCTATATTTCACTAATATATATTCATAGAATGGAAGATTATAGCTAAATTCCAAACCCGCAACAACTTCAGAAATAACGATAATTTGTGCCTGAAAGAAAAAAATAAAATAATTAAATATAAAAATACTAGCCAGCTATTGAACCAAATGAATGAGGCCACATTGAAATCTCGCCATAAAACAGATTTATCTTATAAATAGAATTTTATTTTGTATTCATTTTGCAGTCATAGAATTACTTTATTATTATTTATTGAAAATTAAATGCTTTGATTTATGGTTATGTATGTGTCTTGTGTATTTATATGTGTGTATATGTGTGCATGTGTATGTGTGTGGATTTCTGTATATATATATATATATATATATATATATATATATATATATATATATATATATGTTTGTGTGTGTGTATGTGATTATATGTGTGTGTGTGTGCGTGCATATACCTATATATGTGTATATGTGCATGCGCATGTATATATATATATGTCATGGGTCCATACCTATAACTACAGAATTAACTCTTCCTAACACTATGTATGCTACGCGTATAAAGAGAGAGGGACGAATCGAGTCGAGCCGATAGTAGTTCACTCCAAACCAGACTGACAGTCATACTAACACCTTCCACATCTTGGATTATTATTTCGTGTAATATACCTTCGTTATTTCTACTCTTGTGTTCGTGTTGTTCTTCCTTGGTCCTAACCTGGACCATAACACACACACACACACACACACACAAACACACACACACACACACACACACACACACACACACACATATATATATATATATATATATATATATATATATATATATATATATATATATATGTATGTATGTATGTATATATATATATATGCATATAATGAGGTATATATATATATATATTATGTCGGTATATTTGTGTGTGTATGTTTATGTATGTGTATGTAGGTGTTTACATGTATGTACATATATATACATATTTATGTGTGTGTATATATATTTACATGTGTGTATGTATGTATGCATGTGTATCTGGATGAGTTGTATATATGTGTTTACTTGTATCTTTGTACGGATGAGTATATTTGCATATGTTTTTATATGTATACCCCCCATATATATATATATATATATATATATATATATATATATATATATATATGTATAAGTATAGGATTGGTGTATATGGAATAAGTTCCACTAACCAAAAAATACTAATCTTAAAAGAGTGCTTAATAGAATTAGAGCAAATATAATTTATTCGAAAATTATAACATAAATATGTTATAATTTCCGATGAGGATATACATTTTGTTTTAATTTCACTGTATTACACTAGCTGTCAATTTTACTTCCCCCTCCTACTCCATTGTGCTGACACATTGCGTCACCTTCCCCCCACCCACTCCTCTCTTCAATAATGTAAATCGCCAGGAAAATCTGTCTGGGTCAAGTAATTTATACATTTACTTCTTGTTCTCTGTTAATTCAATTTTAAAATAATTTTTAACACATTGTCTGTATATATTTAAACCATTTTGTAATTTCGTTCTGATGAGGCAGATATTAAAGTCTTATCAGTCGAAATAAATTTATTACCTAATTCTTCGATGATGTCCTAAGTTTTCTTCTTGATGTATATCATTTTGCTCTGTATATAAATACACTGAATTTTTTTCAGTACCTACTTGGATTATCCTTGCCATTTACCAATTTGATATTATTATCTCTCTTTCCCTCTCTCTCCCCCCCTCTCTCTCTCTCTCTCTCTATATATATATATATATATATATATATATATATATATATATATATATATATATATAAACAAAGAATGTCAATGAAAATGAATCTATTAAAACTTATATATTATTTTTTTTATAATTTAATTAGAACTGATCTGAATAAATTTTATCTTTCAATAATATTTCACCGAAAATTTCTTTTGTTCTGACATTTTTTGCCCCTTCATCTGAGACGTTTCTCTCGAGGAAACATTTTAATTGTCCCACAAAATCGATTAGTTTTTTTTTTTTTTTTTTTTTGTTTTTTTTTACTTTTCTTGTATTTTCAAAGGCATGGCTATTTCTTCCAACAAAGCAATTTTAAATATTTTACAGATACTTTCTCGATTGGTATTTACTAAGGGTGTTCTTGCACACAGAGAAACTCGAACGTCAACCAATGATTTTTCACAAGACATCGTAAACTCACGCACTTCTCGCTTGTGGAACTCTCTTCCGTCTTCTTGCTTCCCTGTCAACTTTGGCGCCTAAACTTTATGGATTGAAGCTCAGTACCAGATTAACGCAATGTTTCATCATTTTAAATTACAAATGACTTGATGCAATCGTAAGTTCTTTGCTAATAGTTTATATTAGGTTGGTGCACAAATAATGACGTAATAATGTCGTTTTTTAACGTTAAAAATACGTCAAAAAACGACATCAGTACGTCATTATTTTTGCACCAACCTAATACCAGTGGTTCTCAACGTGTTCAAGGTGGACTACCAGTGGTCCACATAGCATTTCTAGTGGTCCAGAGAGAATTATAAGAAATTATAGCCATTTCACAAAAATGTATCTAAATTATTCATACTTTGAAGAATTAAAAAAATATATTTTGCTTAATTACACACATGTTCATTAGTTTTCGAAATTACGTAGGTATTATGTAGTTATATCTATATTTTACTTTTTATCATATATATTTATTAGACCTAGAAAATTATGAGCCAGGAGAGGAAAATGTTGAGTTGGCTGAAATGTTGCAGAACTTGAAAGATAATGCGAAACTGAGAAGAGTTGACAAAGAAAGTGTCTTTGCCTACATATCAAATATTTTTCAATATGTAGAAGCAAGCATCATTTCATTCCCTACCACATAGATGTTGGAATCTTGATTTTTGACTGTTGTGGATTTTTTCAGTTGATAAAGAAATAAATTAGAACTCGACAGCTGAAGAACTGTCAGACTAACACTGAATGATATTAAAACTGATTATGCTATCCAGTTTTTATACTTGTTTACTAAAATAAATTTTTAAGTGCAAACAGACTACTCTGTCTTTTAATTGAGTATTTTAGTGAAAATTGAACAGTCTAAAATTAAAAGTAAAAGTAGGAGTCGTCCATTTGCCTTTTTTGAAGAAAAAATGGACTAGGGGCTGAAATAGGTTGAGAAGTACTCGTTTATACTCTCAAATTTCTTGCTTCCCAGCCATCTTTGATCTTCAAAGAATTTAAATTCAATGCGAATTGCCATCTTCTAAATACCACTTCTATTATGGCTCTTTAATAGCGTATTTTTCTCATATTCTCTCACACTCAGTAACAGTTTGCGATCGATTGAGCGATATGAACAGACTGTGATAGGTAGAAAGATTCTGATATATAGAAATGAACTACCTGAGATATATATATATATATATTATGTTTATACATTCTTTTTATAGATATAAATATAGCAAACAGTATTAAACAACATTTACCGGCCTGAATGCCCGAGAAATGTTCATAGAAATTATTCGTCCTCCGACAGGATTCGAACCTGTATCCTATACGGAAACGTCATATAGCCTGACGCGCCTTTTAAACGATTCGGCCACAGATGATCGCTCAATTGGCAAGGTCGAATTTGCTTTTAAACTGCAATCATCCATTAAAAGGATACAGAAATTTCTCGGTAAATGTTGTTTAATACTGTTTATTATAAACAGAGCATTTACTTAAATATTTGTATCTATAAAAAGAATGTATAAACATAAAAATGTCTTAAAATAATTGTCGGACTTTGTCCATCTCATAATATATATATATATATATATATATATATATATATATATATATATATATATATATATATATATATATATATATATATATATATATAAAGAGAAAGACAGAGAGTAAGAGAGCGAGGGATGGAGAGATAGATACATAGATAGGCGATGAAAGATAATAGTGAACAGTCTGAGATAGATAGATAGATAGATAGATAGATAGATAGATAGATATATACGAACAATACGAGATAGATTCTGAGAGATACATCTGAACAGTATTTATATATATATATATATATATATATATATATATATATATATATATATATATGTGTGTGTGTGTGTGTGTGTATGTGTGTGTGTGTGTGTGTGTGGAGATAGATAGATAGGTTGATAGATAGATAGATAGATAGATAGATAGATAGATAGATAGATAGATATGAACCATTTGCGATAGATTGATATCTTCTTAAAAACGCGTTGGGGCCATGATCGCCTACTATCCTTGTCTCTCTCTATCTCTTCCCTCTCTCTCTCTCACTCTTTAGCGCGCTCTCTCTGTATGACTTTTCTGCTAGTAGTAAGATTTGTCATTTTGTTATTTTTCCTTATTTCTCTACTCCCATCCATCCACACAAACTGAATAAACCGGTTACTTACTGCATTCCTCGCCCCCTCCCGCCTTCATTTGTCTTGTATATGTAAGGTAGACCAATAGATTTTATGAGATAGATTATATTAACTGATAGATTATATTTAAAATCACGTATATTGTGTCTTAGACATTTCTCTCTTTACAGCCTTTGAATGCTAAAATTTGACCTACCAATGATTCTTTTTTACAATAAGAGATCGTTTTTGTGCTGACGAAGCACCAAGATAAATAAAATTAAATTCATCTTCATTAATTTGCTAAAGAAGCCAAAGAAATACGGATGAAAAGAAAGAAACTATTAACGAAAAATTTAAAACGAAAAATAGGAAAAAAAGACTATGTTACAGTGTAACCCGGATATAAGAGACACGGATATAAGAGACCTGGATATAAGAGAAATCCGGATATAAGAGACCCGAATATAAGAGAAACCCGGATATAAGAGAGATTGTATCTGGTCCCAAATTAGAGCCATACTTACCTAAACAAAATAGACCAAACCCGGATATAAGAGAAACCAAGATATAAGAGAAACCCGGATATAAGAGAGATTTAATCTGGTCCCAAATTAGAGCCATACTTACCTAAACAAAATAGACCAAACCTGGAAAGGACAGGAAATTGTGGAGAGTCCTAACCCCATCGTTCTGGATTAATACGGAATACAGAAGAATATAATGGCTGATTTTATAACGGTGGTAATGGATTTAGATTAGCGCATGAAAGACTATCTGTTAGCAGGGATTGAAACATTTCTCAGAATAAAACACTAGTAACTTTGCTTCAAGACAGATGACAAGAAAGACTATAGCGATCACAAGCAAACAATACAGATCACAAGCACAGATCAAAACAGATCACAAGCAGACAATACAGATCACAAACACAGAACAACACAGATCACAAGCAAACAATACAGATCACAAGCACAGATAACGAGCAGACAATAGAGATCACAAGCATAGATCAACACAGATCCCAAGCAGACAATACAGATCACAAGCACTGATGACAAGCAGATCACAAGCAGACAATATTAGGATATTAAGTTAATCTCAGTAAGGCTCGAATATTTATTTGGGGAATGACGTTTTGCAATATCAAAATTAGAAGTCCTACTTTTCTTGTGTTTCAGATAACCATGACAAAGGGGAGTATTCGCCTCTAGACAAATGTTAAGATCTTTAACGTGACATTGAAACCCAGTGCTTTTTTAAAGTCATATTTTTGCGTTGCTAAATACTTAAGATTCCTGCAAGTTTCGAATCTCGGTCTTTCAATTTTTAGCATCCGATCTTTTAACGCTGAATTGTTTTTACGCGTCGAATGCTAATTTCTTTCTTTTTAAGGGCTGTGTCCCGTCAGGATTTCGGCCATTCTGGCTCTCCACTTCCCCCTTTTGTCCCTTTGTAACTACCCCATGTTCTGTCATCCACTTGCTTAAGCCCGCTAGGTATAACATGCATTGCTTTCGCTTGCCTCTCTTTCGCTCTATTCGACCTGCGAGTATCAGATACTCTAAGCCCTCCTTTCTCATTACGTGTACCAGAAATTACAGTTGCCTCTTCCTGAGGTTAAGCATAAGCTTCCTCCTTGTTTGCATCCTCTCCAAAACCTCATCGTTACTCACAAGATCGGCCCATTAGCATCCTTGTTGAACCATACCACCGCTGACACGAGTCTCTTCATCTTTGATGAGATCGTCCAACATTCGCTACCGTAAAGGAGAACAGATGTCACGTAGCTGCCCAATACTCTTTTCATTGTTACCAAAGAAATCCTCCTGTCTCGTAATACTCTGCCAAAGTTTTTCGAATAGGTCTTTCGCCATCCCAATACGTCTACGGATCTCAACATCGCACTTACCGTCCGCTGTCAAATACAAAACGTTATACTAGCCAACAGAGTTTCATCCGAAGTCTTAAAATTGTTTTCACACTAAAAGTATCACTGCGAATAAACACTTTATTGGCCCGCCTCAGATGAAAATATATCGAAAAATGCCAAGCAGTCGTAGTCGCCATCAGAATAAAATCTACATTTTATTTTCATTAAATCTGGTTGCATTACCATTATCAAAATGCTTGTCATATCTTAAACATAACTTGACCTATTATTCATCTCATTATGAACGTTAACACGTTGACTGCCAGAGATCAATTACGAAATCTGACTTCAAACGCCAAATTTCTAAGAACCAGCTTAAGCAATCAAAAAATTATAAGTTGATTTATAGCTTCAACTGAAGACTTAACATTGTTTTCTCCTTAAATGTACCACTGCCAATAAACTCGTCCAGCGGATGAAAAAAATATTTGATAATGCCAAACACGAGATAACTCGAAGTTGGCGTCATAATAAAACACCCAGCCATCTTGTGGTTGGTAGTCAATGCAATGTGACCTTAAATGGTCCTTCATACGCCCACAAGTTGTATCCATAAAATTTAGGTTAAAGTGTGCCCTGCGCTATCCAATGGGAATTTTTTTTCCCATGGCAACGCAAGGCCGCATACAGCAAGAAATACACAGGTACAAAATTTGGACCTCAGTTGCTCCGTTGTACTCCAGCAGTCATATTCGCAGGATCATGCACCAATCGACTATAACTTTTTTGAATCACTGAAAAACGTTGTTGCTTGGAAAGATTTGCTCTAATTAAATCAGTTTCACGTGTTCGTCGAATGATATTCACATAAAAATAACGGAATTTTACTTAAAATATATCGTAAAGCTGCCTAATATGTAGAAACAATTGATTACAAATAATAAAGATATAATTAAATTAAATATAGTTGTACTTGAAATAATAAGGTTGATAAACAAGATGGAAATATCCATGATCCCAACATTAATACAATTTAAAATTAAAATAACACATCTTCGTATTCTCATGTATCGCTGTATATATGAAGTCTGTTTGCAGCCTATACTGCTATTTTATTATTATCAGAACCGAGAACCCTAACTTGATGTATTCAGAGGGTACTTTACTGCGCATATAGAGGGGAATTTCCCGTGCATCCAGATAAAATTATTATTTTTGCACCAACCTAATATTACGTTTACGGCCTTCACAATCACTAAGTGTATAAATATTTCGCATCTCGACAAAATATCCAATAACCAAGGTCGATTAGCTCCCACTCTCCTATAACAAAAATATGGCTTTATACAAAGCTAAAATCATTTTTTTGAAATCTCGTAGACGGCATTTAGGAGAATAAGACGATGCAGCTGATGGCGAACCATAGTTGATAAATTTAAAAACCTTTCCAATGCCGCACAGTATGAATCAGTTAGGGCCCAGTTTGTATAGGATGTAAGGAATTTTAATACAAAATATGTTGTGCTATTAATATTTTTTTTCTGTAGGATGGAAAAATAACCTGTAAAACGTGTTTTTAAAAATCTTCGTCAGATCTGTTCTTTCATATTGATGCCATAAATGACACCCTAAACGTTGCGAAATGTCTAAGCTATCACCTCTGTACAACTGATTTTGGGATCAATAAATATCTGACCAGGTTATTAACACTCGACACTACCAGAAGCATGATATATGGATGGAAACACCCTCAATAGTAGAAAGTTCAATTTCCTGAAAATGGGCTTCAATTAATTTATCAATTTCAACCGATAGTAACACTAATTGTTTCCTGTGTGAAAACGTCTATTTACATCGTTGTCATTATCGTTTTGATTGAAAGATGTGACGATAAATAAGCTTTAGAATTTCTCACATGGTTTATAACTATTAAATATGACGGCCGAATCGGAACGCAGATTGCAAAGACATGGTTTCCTATTTAGACGTTTAATTTTGATGTCATCATCGTTTAAGCGGACCCAATTCGTTACCGATGTTTATTTTTTCTCAATTTCCATTAATTCTTGAATGATTTCACGTCGTCCTTGCTGACTTCTTCTCCACATTTTTTCTTTTCTGGATTCATTGGCAGGTTAAAATTATTACTTCTTTTCAGCGCCAAAGCCAATATAGATTCTTTTCCATTTTCTCATTTTCTGTTTTCTGCTTTCCCCATGACTGGTGATATAAATTATCTCTTTCCTTCATTCTTTTCTTGTAATCCGCTTCCTATTTCCACTCCATCAAAAATTTCCGTTTCTTTTCTTTAACTTCACTAAAAATGATTTTTTTTTGTTGTTTTTTGTTATCCTCTCTCTCTCTCTCTCTTGTTTCCGCTTCGTCCAAGACAAGAAAATATGTTAGTTTTTTTTTTTTTTTGTTAGCCTCTTCTCATCTCTGAGAAGAAAACTTTTACTTCATCATAGAAAATAATTTTTTCCTTCCCTTGATATGGCTGATGCTAACCTCCAGGAGACCAACGCCTTCTTGGTCTCACGTTTTCCACTGAAATGAAGAAATGGTTATACTGAATCACTTGCTAGTTCGGCTGCTGTTGGTTCGCTATGTCCTGACAGACAATTTCTTTCGCCGGAATTCATCTTGCACGTTTATAAAGCATTCCCGTCATACTGTATGGGGCTTCAGAATACGCCGACTGCACTTCTGCAGAGGGGTAAGACCCTCCACCCTCATGAGTCGCCCTTGGTATGACGATAAACTACATCTGGCTGCAAGGCCTCTGATTGGGAGGTTTCGAAGATCATGGAACCACCTCTTAATTGCTGGTGTTCCCAGGCCCACCCTGACCCGGGGTAATAGCACCTGTTACGGTCCCAGCTATGGGCAAATAGTTAACTCCCACACTGGGGTCAAAACACTATGAACGCTTATAAAGCATTCGTTCATGCATTGGATATTGCTGACATAATTGGTCCGATGCTGCTGCTATTTATGCCAAGATTCCTGACAAAATACAAAGTGTCATCAGTCCTTAGCTTGCACCTCGTCTTCAGTCCCTTTCCCACAGCCATAACGCGGCTTCCTTCTCTGTTTTCTATAACTATCGTCATGGCAAATGTTCTAATGAACTCCCGTCATTGGTGAATGAGTGTGTATCTGTGTAAGTGATTGGGATGAATGAATATTTTTATATTATTATAGTCCCGCATTGATTTCGTCCTGTTAACTTCGTTTTATTACTAACATTATTCTGTTTAGATTCTTGTAAATAGTTCTTGTTTCATATTATAAATACTCATTGGGGCTAGTTTTAAAATTATTGTTTTATTTCCCCACCACAGACAAAGAATTGTACATAATGGGACTATTTAGGATTTTCATAGAGACAAAGAGGTATTAAGGTGAATGTAGTAAGAAAGCTGAGTAAGAATGCGTTTTTTTGGTGTTAAGAATATTGTAATACGTTTGGGTCAGTATTTGTGGCTAGCTAAGTTTAAAGTTAAGACAGATGAAGTCCGTTCTTTTTGCTCATTCTCTGTTTTGGCCTTGTGATCACATTTTGTAAATAATACAAATAAATATCTCTCTCATCCTTGGTACATTAACGGCATGAATTTATTCTTACTACTAGTCAACGTTTTACTGTTGAAATAGCTACATGTACCAGTAATATTTTTCGCACCTCTCGCCTGTAGATATCTCTTCCGGCTTTTTACTTACCTGCCGCCTATGATCTTAAAAATCTAATCGTTAATCGTCATTTTTTGTTTCCCTGAAACCTGTCCTTTCTCCTCACTAATGTTTTCTCATTCTCTTTCACTCTTAGTAACCCTTTGCATCATATTGAAATTATTACATTGCTTGGGGTGAAATGATTACAAAAAAAATATAACTTTTTTTTTTCTTTCGTCCGACCAAAAGTCCGGTGACATATGATGTCTGCTCTTTATACCACGCGGCACTAACCGTAATAGACCAGCGATATCTGGCACGCTGAATCCTAATATACCAATCTATGCCACTATTCCGGTGAATGGGTCAGCTCTTCGATATTCTTATAGAAAATCAAATAAACAGAACCTATATTTACCATTTTAATCAATCCTAATTCTACCAGTTAATATTTTGTTGCCTTAAAGATCTTCAAGAGAAAATTCCAAAAATTATATTACCCTTCTGATGTGCCAGTTTGCCAGGTACTGTTTTAGAATATCGACACTAAGGAGATATTTTTTTATTTTTTTTTTCCTCTTACAATAGACGTCTCGTGAAAAAAAAATACCATTTATAGTTTTGCTTGCAGGTGATTTAAAAAATCTCCCGTCTGTGTAAGATTACCTCTGGGGTCAAAGCTAAAAATTATACTATTCTTGGCACCTCATTGATTATCTCTCGAGTAATAGTTAGTCAATATTATTATTTTCATTTTGGTATCTTATAATAGGTATATACGAATCTTATTTTTTTTCCTTCTTAATATTAGAAATACACCTGCTTTGATTGTCTGGAGTTACTTTCCGAGTGAATATAAAGACTAGTTACTCTCACTGACTTGTAAAATCTATCAACAAAAAAAAAATTACTCTTCTAAGATAGAGCATGATATGAGGACTTATTGAGTGATAAAACGAACCAATCATTCATAGAGCATTTGGGGCTTGGAACGCTCCATGCCGATTTCACGATGATGATGTTATAAATAATCAAGAGTGGTATCCCCTTGGAGTCTGTCTATATTTCTGAGATGAGGTATTATGTACAGTATTTACATTATTCGAACTATTGTCCTCATCTTTATCACAACGTTTCGGCCGTTGTACGCTCCGGCCTTCTTCAGGCGGTTGGAATTTCGAACTGAACCCTTTATTTCGATCACTGGGGTAGACTGTTCTAGTTCCACGTGCCATGTTAGATGGATGTCAGTTATCAGTTATCTCCTGCGAATTTTCCCTCTGAAAGTTCTCCACTGCCTTAACCTGAAGAAGGCCGGAGCGTACAACGGCCAAAACGTTGTGATAAATATGGTGACAAAGATGAGGACAATAGTCCGAATAATGTAAATACTTGTCCCCCCTTGTTTTGTTACTCTCTTTGTGGAGAGATCTATTTCTGTTTACTGAGACTATAAAAGGACACTATATGCGAACCTTGTATTCTCAGTTGATTAAAGGTTACTTAAAGCCTACAACTGTCTTCTTTTGTCTTTAGAGTTAAATCATCGCATTCCTTTCCTATTCTTTATGTAAGGAACAAGAGTACAACACCTTTCTCAAAGATGAGAAGGTTGCAAGGCTATCGCTGCTCTATCACAATTAACATGGAAACTGTTCAGTTGAACTACATTCCTTAGTTCCATCAGTTTTTACCTTCATGGTTAAGACCCACCAAGTCATGCATATTGTAGCGAAACACTCTTGTCCCTTCTGTATTCAGTTGGTGTGATTTAAGTTCCAATCGAGCATCATTCCCTCCCCCAAACCAACTTCCAAGCTGATGCTTCCTCAATCACTACAATTTTAACCTATTCAAGTTGACCGTTATCTTTCTTCGATATGCTCATAAACTGTACCTCTTACTCTGTAACTGTCTTCCTCGAGTGGCTCTCAAGACTTTTACAGATGAAAATCTTTGTAAAATAAATGTCCTACTTAGCGTATTTCCCAGAATAGTTATTTTGTAGAACAGACACCCGATAGGATTTTTCTCAGACAACTACAATATTTTCAGGTCCAGGGTCAACCGATATCTCTCCTACATTTTCATCATAATATGCACACTCGCCGATAAATAATTTCCAGCTGGCCGCTATCCAGTGTATTACGAGCTCACCCACTTAAGAATGAAAGTTCTGCTACAGAATTACACTTTATAAATATAATAATTAGTTAATGGCTGGTATGCCTGTCTGTTAAGCGAATTCCTTTTGCAAATGCCTGCTCAGGCAGTTCTATATTTGTTCTAACAATGCTAAAGACTTACCCTTGTTTTTCAACACCCACAGGACGTTACCTGTGTTTTACACAGCAACTATGCTAAGTGAAGCTTAGTAAACAGTTTCTGGGAGAAAGTGCATTGCCTGGCGTGATCAATAGTCTGAACAAAGGCAGCACTTTCAAACCCTTGGTCACGAAGACTAGCGACTTCATGCTAGAACAACCATCGATGGCTACTAAATAGTTTCGTCAAGCCAATGTCACTCACAAGACTTGGGATTACACGTAGTATGTACTTTCAGGCACTTTCCGAAGGTTCCGCGAACAGGGATCGCCTCCTCTGGCTGATATCATCAAGAAGTCACCTTCCTGGCAAATCAACCATCGTCTCATAGTCACAAAGTGAACTTTCTAACCACATGTTAATCTCTCTATATATAAAGTTGTAGTCTCTGTCAGTCTGTTATCGAACTTCTCCTAGAGCTTTGGAGATAGACCAATAGAATTAATTTAAAATTTGACCAATTCAATGACTCCTAGTGAAATTGGATTAGTATATGTCATTTTGAACAAAGGTGGGTCCCCAAGTGGAAGAAACCATCTCTCGCTGAATTCTTTTAACTTTATATGAAATAAATTAAAATTTGACCAATGGAATGACTCCTAGGGTACATGGATTAGTATATTTCATTTTCATCAAAGGTGGGTCCTCAAGTGGAAGAAACCCCCTCTCGCAGAATTATTTTAAATTTATATGAATTAAATTAAAATTTGACCAATGAAATGACTCCTAGTGTACATGGATTAGTATATTTCATTTTGTCAAAGGTGGGTCCCCAAGTGGAAAAACCCCCTCTCGCTGAATTCTTTTAAATTTTATATGAATTAAATTAAAATTTGACCAATGGAATGACTCATCTGTTAGATGTATTAGTATATTTCATTTTGATCAACGGGGGTCCCTCATTGGAAGAAACCCCCTCTCGCTGAATTCTTTATAGTTTTATATGAATTAATTGAAAATGTGAACAATTGAATTACTCCTAGTGTACATGGATTAGTATATTTCATTTTGACCAAAGGCTGGTCACCAAGTTGAAAAAAAAACCACTCTCGCCGAATTCTTTTAACTTTTATATGAATTAAATTAAAATTTGTCGAATGGAATGACTCCTAGTTTAGATGTATTAGTATATTTCATTTTGATCAACGGGGGTCTCTAAGTGGAAGAAACCCCCACTCGATGAATTTTTCTAACTTTTATATGAATTAATTTAAAATTTGAACAATTGATATACTCCAAGTGTACAAACATTAGTATATTTCATTTTGATCAAAGGTGGGTCCCCAAGTGGAAGAAACCCCCTCTCGCTGATTTCTTTTAACTTTTATATGAATTAAATTAAAATTTGACCAATTGAATGACTCCTAGTGTACATGGATTAGTATATTTCATTTTGATCAAAGGTGGGTCCCCAAGTAGAAGAAACCCGCTCTCGCTGAATTCTTTTAACTTTTATATGAATTAAATTAAAATTTTACCAATTTAATGACTCCTAGGGTACATGGGTTAGTATATTTCATTTTGATCAAAGGGACGTCCCCAAGTGGAAGAAACCCCCTCTCGCAGAATTCTTTTAAATTTATATGAATTAAATTAAAATTTGACCAATGGAATGACTCCTAGGGTACATGGATTAGTATATTTCATTTTGATCAAAGGTGGGTCCCCAAGTAGAAGAAACCATCTCTCGCTGAATTCTTTTAACTTTTATATGAATTAAATTAAAATTTGACCAATAGAATTACTCCTTGGTACATGGATTAGTATATTTCATTTTGATCAAAGTGGGTCTGGTGGGGGACACAACCCACTGATTTTTTTTACCATTAAATTAAATTTAGATTTGAACAAAGAAATGACCCCCCGCCTCAAAAAAATATAGAAGGTGAAAGCCAGAAGTTAGAGGTCATTGAGCAATAGTGAAATGCATCATTCTTATCCACGAATTATAACAATGATTTAAAATCACTCATCATTTTCTTTATAAAAAATGTGATACGCTGCAAGACGCGGGCAATTAGGCTAATATAATTACATATTTGATAATTAAACACATATGAAAACCTTATAACAATGATAAGGACTTGGCCTTTTAAATGGTGACAATCTCATAACTACGATTACCAACGTCCTGAAGGGACACGACTCATAGAATAAAAATTCTTCCATTGTATTCGAATGACGAAAGTAGTTTTTCCTTATTTTGTAAACTTTTCTTCCGAATAAACAGCGGTGTCTACACTTGTTAAAATTCTGGAATTTAAGAAACCTCCCTGCAGTTTGTACGAGAGTCAAAATTAACGGCAATTTTAACAGTCAGATTAACAGTCATTTCAGCATTTCGATTAACAGTCATTTTATCAGTCAGATTTACAGGCATTTTTACAACACAGTAAGCTGTATTTCTCTCTGGATTTCTGGAATGAGGACTTATCATTACTTACACTATTTATATTGAGGAAATCAAAACATGGACATCATCAGCAGAAGTTGCGACCTATTCAGCAGTTAGGTTAGGTTTAACGCTCCAAGTTCACTATCACAAACTACGGACATTGGCCTAGTGGATTAGAACGTTGGTTTGTGAATTTGGTGACGTCGTGATTATTAGTTCAATCCTTAATTCGGACAGTGTGTACTTGCACTCACTGGAAACAGGCGGGCAATAACTGAACAGTACTAAATATAATGAGAACTAGACGATGTCCCTAGACATGAGTTGTGGAACGAGAACAGTCTGCCCCGTAGATTAAATAAAGTGTTCAGTTCAGAATTTCTTGTAGGTTATCCAGATTGATATGTAACTGATGAAGACCGCAGGGCACATCGGTCGAAACGTTTTGATAACAACAACAAATTAAGAATCCACAAAGATGATTATAGTCAGAATATAGTGTAAATAAGGGTAAGTTAGAATTTGAAATGTGAACATTTAGTACATTAAAATGATGATAAATATAAATTTTCACTTAACCTATGCTTACGGAACTATTATCATTTCAACTAACTTAGCACAAGGCCAAGAAATAGGTAAGCCCCATAATTATTGAATTCATAAAAATGACCTCTGAAAGCAACTTGTCTACAATAAGATTCGCAATCCGTACGAATGTGCTTGCGGTGAAATTCGTGGAAATATTATATCTGAAACTTCTATTTTTAAATTGTTAATTACTCATCTAACGGCTTGTCTTTTTTTCCTAATTATTACTTGAGGATACAAGGAGAATTTATACATTCGCCTACTGAATATGTGTTAATACCTAATTATCGACAAGTATTTTGTGTGCCCTATTAGTATTAGTCGAATCATTGCAAGAATATGATGAGATGAAAGCCTCCATTAAATTAGTTTTCAAGTCTATGAACAAACGCGGGCTTGAAATCAAATACAGTAATTATCCGTCACGCAACATCGAAACACATCTCAAAAGGCTTACGTTTACACCGAAGGAGTTAGTCGAGAGACAAGAAGACTGTTACTCTAGCCTTCCATATATGATGCTAATGTATTTTATCAATTTTTAACTCTGCTCAAATATTGACTACTGATGCTAGTGTGAAGCAGCTACGACATTAGCCGGTTTTGTTTTGTTTTTTTCATTATCGTTTTAAATCTGTTTGCTGCTTTTTTTTTCGTCTTTTTCATGTCTTATGTCCTATTCTCCATCTCATTTTCATTGGTTCTTCTTTCTTCTACTTTCCTTCGCCTCCTTTACTCCCAAATTTTTCTCCTTTCGTTATTTTTCTTCATTTTCTTTCTATTTTTTTTTTTTTTGAGGGGGTGGGAATTGCTTTTTCTTTTTCTTTCTCTATCTAGTTTTCTGTCATCAACTCGTTTAAACCCGCCAGGTATGGCGAGTTTAAGCAAGTGGATGACAGAACGTGGTCTAAGGGAGGTGTCAGAAGGACGAAACTTTTTGAGAGTCATAACGAATAGGTGGAAGTGGAGAGCCATGATCGCCTACGCCCTGAAAGGACACTGCACATAAAAAGAAAAAAATATATCCTGTTTTCTTTCTCTTCTTTCGCTATTTCTCTTCTTTTATTTCGCTTCTTTTTTCGATTCTTTTTTCGATTCTATCTTCTTTCTTCTCTCACTTCCGTTCTATTTTTCTTCTTCCTTTTCACCATCTTCTTCCGTTCTCCCGATCTTTGTTCGTTATTCTCCTCACTAATTTCTTCTACTTCTTCATTTTATCTTAAACCATTTGTGATTCTTTTCATCCTTTTCATTTTTTTTTCTTTCCTCTTTTCTCTTTCCGCTTTTCCCCTTTCATCTTATTCTTCTATTTCTCTTGCTTACCTATTTCTTTGTTTACCTTTTCTTTCTTCCCTTTTTCCTCTGTCTTACGTTTCTTCGTATTCCTCTTCCTTTTTTTTTTTCCTTTTTTCGCATTTTTCTTGTTCCTCCTCCTCCCTTTCTTTTCTTCTTTTTCGTTTCATCTTATCTTTTACGTTTTTTTTCTTTTCTATTTCCCGCTACTTCTCTAAATTATGTTTCTATATCTCTATCATAACTTTTTTCTTTCTTCCTAATCATCTTCTTCCTACTCTTATTTTTCTTCAGCTTCTATATTTTCTCTGAAAATCTCTTCATTTTCTTTTCATTTTCTCCTTCTTTCCTTTTTTCTCTACCTAATGGGTCTTCACTCTCTACCTTACTTTCTCTTATCTTCTTTGTTTTCCATTTTTATATCCCTTTCTTCGTTATTTTTCCTTCTTTCTCTCTTTATTCGCCTCCATTATCATTGTTCCAGTTCTTCTTTTTCTTTTTCTCGTCCATTTTTTTTTCTCTATTTTTTCTTCTTTTTATCGTAAATCTCAAAAACAGCAGCGAATAAAAATAATTTTGCTGCGTTTTTGAAAGCATCTTTCTCGAGATTTCAATTTGCTTCGACATGAAACTAAACTTTTTTTTTTTTTTTTTTGTTAATAATAAAGTTAATTGTCTCGACACCTGACTGCTGATAACTGCTCGATCAGAAAAAAAATAATTCGATCCATGTTGAGCAAGAATCGTATCGCTTCAAACTTTGGGAATCAGATAAACGTTAGAATAACTAATCGATAACAACTACCCATGGATAACACACGAGAAGAAAATGTAGATACAATAAAAATGATATTTGATCTTAGAATACAATAGCCTCTTCTATCTCCCGCTCTACCTATCTCTCCCCACTCTCTCTCTCTCTCTTTCTCTCTATCTCTCTATATCTATCTATACAAATGATAGATTTTTATTCCGTAATCCGAAAGTTTTCATTAAACCTTATTTTTTTTACTAGGGCATCATATTTAAATAGACGCCCGTTTTTTTAATAAAGGTATATTTATTTTCATTTACTGGCCTGAATTTTCGAGATATGCTAGAAACTTTATTTTTACTATCGTTGAAACATGGAAAATGTAAAGGATTGCCGAAAAACAGAAAACGATAAAATTGTTGAGTGAGGCAATGTCCACATTGTATCTGATATAATGGAATATGCATGCACCTGTGTTCCCCCTCACTGGAATATGATTGGCTGGTGTCCGTCATAAATACAGACGGACGTGTAGGTAAGACAGAGTTTAAATCTATGACGATTCCCACTGGACTACGTCACTGGCTATTCTTTTGGTCTACACCTATTACCTGCGACTACGACGTGTACTAGTCGATTACTGCCACCGTGTGCTACTTGGTTACAGTAGCCAAACCCACTTAGCTACTTCGATCAAATATATCCCTTTCCGGGATATATCAGTATATATCAAAGTTTCGCAGAGGTCACCGAACGATAAATATGGTCGTTGAAAATAAAGCTAAGTTGAGAACTAAAATAAAACGAAAAGGCATAAAAGAAATTGACTTCTAGAATAGAACATTAAGGAAAGCGAATTATAGCGAGGCAACTATTTTCAAAAGACTGGAATTGAGGGAGTCAAGAACAAAAGTTGTTTCTGCCAAAGAATCTTCAAAGAAAGCTCCTCTCTGTAAAGCAAATATTTTAAAGCGTCAAAATTGGATATCCTTGCTTCGGCAATTACATGGACATTATTTTTTTTTCTGAAATAATTATCGCGGACGAATACGTGTACAACTAGATGCAGATGTGTCTGTGGCTACAATAAGGCAGTAGTAAGACGTCAGGGTGATGATATGGGATAGAATTGTCGATCAAATCATTATTAACCATGCAACGTCGATGAAGGAGTTAAACTGAACAGTGCTAAATATTGAAATTCCGACATCGCAGTTTGAAAGTGAAGTGTGTATTTATGCACGACAATGCTTCTTCTCATGTATCTAAGATTATCTTTGAATTTTTTGGACGTAAAAGCTTTACAGGAGGGAAGATAATGGAATGTCCGCCATCACGTTCCGATTTGAATCCGATTGAAAATCTTTGGACATTTGTGAAGATGCTATTATATAAAGATTGCAAGCAATATGACAGCAAACACATGGAAGGCAGTTAAAACAATCATATTGGAAATTGTGTCTGTTGAAGTAAAATGAAAATAATAAAGTTATGTAATGGAATGTCCCACACTCCCTATCGGCTATAAGAACTGAAAATATCAGTTGCTATATATAGTTAGCACAGGATATACCGGAGGCTTGCTTCGGCAATTAGTTGGAGATTCGTTACCAGATAAGCTAGTCGAACTCTCTGTCTTCGGACAGAGAGAAACCCAGACGAGGCTATGGCGAAGGGCAGAGTCCTGTCTGGGGTGGTAGACAACTACCCGACCCCGTTTTTTTACGGGGCCAACGGGAAATTTTTTCCACGTTAAATTCGGCCTTGAGCCACAACTGACCGCGTCGGGCGGTTGGCAAATATCCTTGCTTCGGCAATTAATTGGAGATACGTCTCCAGCTAAGCTGGTCGAACTCTCTGCCTTCGGGCGGAGAGGAAGCCATTCGAGGTTATGCCAAAAGGCAGAGTCTCGTCTGGGCTGGTAGACAGCTACCCGACCTCGTTTTTTACGGGGTCTACG
>OZ010589.1:37740097-37770097 GCA_963932145.1 Acanthosepion lycidas
ACAATTGGAATTGTTAATATCAGCACGTGCAATTTTCGATTTCAATAACCTTGTATTTTGATAGTTTTTGAAATCTTCAAAGATACAATGCTGTCTGCAGGGATTGTCATGTCAATAATGAGGCACTTTTTGTCTTTGCGGGCGCTAATGGCGATTACTTTAATTGTTCTGTCTGTGTGTGTTGCAAAGTCCCATAAAATTGCTACAGATCCAGTCTCTGTAATCAGGTATGGGTGGTGTTTATACCAATTATTATTATTATTATTATTATTATTATTATTATTATTATTATTGTTGTTGTTGTTATTTTTATTTTCTTTGATTTCTGGCGTTTACACATTTCTTTCCGGGGCCCGTCCAGGGACCTAAGGTTAGAAATGGCATCAAAAGTGTGGGCTGTACTTGTCAGAACAATTTTTTGTATCTGATTGAGGCATGGACTTCCAGGAATCCCTGCAATTAGAATACTGCAATCTTTTCCAACCAGTCCTAGGGCTCCAACTACAAAAGGGATTGTTGATGTTCCCATATGCCACATTTTCGAGATTTCTATTTCAAGGTCCTTGTATTTTGACAGCTTTTTGAATATCTTCAAAGATACATTGCAGTCAGCAGGGACTGCCATATCAATAAAGAGGCATCGTTTATTATTATTATTATTATTATTATTATTATTATTATTATTATTATTATTATCGGTTGGTTGGTTGGTTGGTTGGTGGGTCATTTAATGCCAAATTAAGGTATATATATATATATATATATATATATATATATATATACACACACATACACACATATACCTATACATATATTAAATATACAGTACTATTAAACATATAGCTGGCAACATTATTGTTTCAAAAATACATAGCTGGCAATATTAATTTTTCCCCAAAACGTATGGCTGGCAACATTATTTTTCCGAAAACATTATCTGAAGCCTTGTTGTTGGACGTCGTTTATCGTCATACCCAGGACGCGGATGTAGTTTATCGTCATACCAATGACGCATTATTATTATTATTATTATTATTATTATTATTATTATTACATTAGTTAAGAGAAGAGTACCATTTAAGTAAAGAAAAACAGCGTTTGACAAAGTTAAGCAATATTTCGACAGAATGTCTGTCTTCTTCATGTTATATTTTTAAAAATTCAAGTATATAAATATATAAATCTACAAAAAATATTATTCTTCTATAAGATTAAATGTACAAACGTTGCTTGTCTTGTAATTGTAAAACGGTTGTACTTGTAATGAACGCGTCAAAACGAGAGAAATGCCGCCAGCCTGAAGGCATGAAACTGAAACGTGCTTAATATAATGGTGATTTTGTTCATCTTAGAATTTTCTGTTAGTTGATTAGTTACTAAGAGGAATTAATCAAACAGCTTACTATAAATATTATGGGACTCTCCTGCCTTCTGTCCATTCTCCAGGACCGGGAGGTTAGTAATTTACTTACGTACCCATCCTCATGTGTTTTTACGCTCGAAAGAACGGTAGAGTCTGAATATGTTATCAGAATATGCGCCTTAAGATGCTTGTCGAAATTATAGTCGTTGGTAATGAAATGTTTCACAAGCTCTGTTGATGTTACACATTTGTTTCTGACATCATTCCTGTGTCCATTGAATCCTTTATTTTATTTTGCGTCCTGGGTATGACGTTAAACTGCATCCAGCAGCAAGGCCTCTGATCAGGAGGTTTTGAGGAGCGTGGAACCACCTCTTAAATGCTGGTGTTTCCAGGTCCACCTTGACCCGGGGTGGTAGCACCTGTTAGGGTCCCAGCTATGGGCAAATAGTGATGTCCTAGTTTTTCCAAGTTTTACACATGTCCAGGGTATGACGGTAAACTACATCCGCGTCCTGGGTACGCCGATAAACTACATCCAGCAGCAAGGTCTCACATAATGTTTTCAGAAAAATAATGTTGCCAGCTCTAAGTTTTTGAAACAATGTTGCCAGCTATACATTTTTTTTTTAAACAATAATGTTGCCAGCTATACGTTTTTTTTTAAACAATAATGTTGCCAGCAATACTGTTTTTTGGAAACAGTTGCAAGCTATACATTTTTTATTCCATACAAAATAGGCATTTAAAATTCATATAAACTGGATTTGGCATTAAATAACCCACAGTGGTTGATATGCCATAAAATCCAAACAAACAAACAAACAAACAATTTATTTAATTTTTTTATTGTGCAACCCCCGCCCCATAAGTCAAGTCAGGTTTTGTACACCTTTGGTCAAATCAAGTCATGTTTCGTACAGGTCAGAAATGTCATCATTACACTTTCCACTCGCCATTTAAAAATGACAATAAAAATAAAATAACCAAAAACCACACATTTTACATAATACCCTTGCTAAGGTTTCAGCTGTATTTGTGAGAACACTGATTTGTATTTCCTTAAAACAGGGTCTAGTATGAATTCCTTCAATTAGATTATCAGAAACACTTTAAGATTCTTGTATTTTGATAGATTTTTTGAAAATTTTCAAATATATGTTCTGTAAGAACTGCAATGTCAATACGAACAAACATTGTGTTTTGGTCTTCACTTACTATGTTGGGCGATTAAATTTGATTGTTCTGTCTGTGGGTATTGTAAAGCCCCATAAAATTGTTATTGTATATATATATATATATATATATATATATATATATATATATATACAGTAGCGTCCAAAAGTAAGGGACAAAATTTTAAAACCTAATATTTGTTAGAAATAACAACTGTGAAAAGCTGAAATTTTGACAACTGGTAGTCGTTATCATCCATAATAACATACTAAAATTTGAATCATTTGCAAAGGATAGAAAAAGAATTATAACAATTATTTATTTATTTTCAAAATAGTAAGGGACAAAATTGAGAAAAACAATGTAAACAGTATGCTATATTCAAATTTTTTGATTTCCTCTAAAGAATAAGTCTTACTTAGTCATTTGTAAACGTTACATCAGCTGGCACTATGGCGAAACGCCAAAAACTTGATTACTCTGTGAGACAAGCTATTGTGAAGCTACACAAGGAAAAGCACACCATTAGAGAGATCTCAGAGAAAGTGAAACGTTCCAAGAGTGTTGTAGGCAGGGTTGTTAAATCCTACAATGATACTGGCAAAATAGTTAGTGCTTTTAAAACTGGCAGACCCCGCAAAACTTCGGCAAGAGAAGATCGAATAATGCAGCGCATGTCATTAAAGGACCGTTTTAAGACTTGCACAGAAATTAAAAGGGTTATGAATAGTACCTCATGTGTTAATGTGTCAAGACAGACTGTTTGTAGACGACTGCAAGAAATAGGGCTGTTTAATCGAACCCCAGGGAGGAAACCACTTGTTAGTTCGAAGAATAAGAAGAAGAGATTAGAGTTTGCAAACAGGTATGTAATTTGGACATATGAAAATTGGGCAAAAGTATTTTTCAGTGATGAAAGCAAGTTTAATTTATTTGGAAATGATGGAAAAAACAATGTAAAGAGACTTATTGATGAAAGATTAAGTGCAAAGTGTACTAAGAAAACTGTCAAGTTTGGGGGCGGAAGCGTCATGGTATTTGGAATGTTTTCTAGCCAAGGTACAACGCCTCTTGTCCGGTTACAAACTCGTGTAAACGCTCAGATCTATAAAAACATTGTTCAAGATCATGTTGTGCCAATCATACAGAATTCAGGTTTCGATAGGGCTACCTTTATGCAAGATAATGCCCCATGTCACAAGGCAAAGGTGGTAATGAGTTACCTTAGCGAGCAAGATTTGGAAATTATGGATTGGCCACCGCAAAGTCCTGACTTAAATCCAATAGAAATTCTTTGGAAGACATTAGGAGTGAAAGTTATGGAAAGAAATCCCACTAACACGGAGGATTTGTGGGTGAAGCTTCAAGAAGAATGGTCTAAAATTAGTATCGAGGATTGTCAAGAACTGATTCGTTCTTGTAGTCGAAGATGTGCAGCTGTCATTGAGAGCAAGGACTCATTTACTAAATATTGATTGTACATGTATTTTTATTGGTTTTTTTTTGCTGTTTACATTGTTTTTCTCAATTTTGTCCCTTACTTTTGGACGTTCCAAATTTGAAAATAAATAAATAATTGTTATAATTCTTTTTCTATCCTTTGCAAATGATTCAAATTTTAGTATGTTATTATGGATGATAACGACTACCAGTTGTTATTTCTAACAAATATTAGGTTGTAAAATTTTGTCCCTTAGTTTTGGACGCTACTGTGTATATATATATATATATATATACCAGGTGTAACAGTAAAATTACCCAATTGTTAGTCTAAGCTCTGAACCAATGTATCTTAGAAATGATTAAAAATATCTAAAACAGTTCTCCGAGATTTTTATAACACCATTGGATTCTACAAAATGAGAAAGCATTATTACTAGAGAGTAATAATGCATAACAGATTATCGTGTTGAAATCGATCATAAACGAAAATGACATGTTCATTAATTAATCATGGCTAAGGATCTGAAACTAATGAAGTATTGAAATAAAGTCCAAATACACACACACACACACACACACACACACACACATATATATATATATATATATATATATATATATATATTTATATTTATATATATATATATATATATATATATATATACATATATATATATATATATAGGTAACTATACTCGTCTCGAAAAACCTTCGAATTTTTGATTTGCCAATAATCAAATCAATCACGAAGGAAAAAAGGTTTTTAAAAAAGAAAGAGCTAGAAACATGAACGTCTGTCGAAAAAAATCGCACAGATATAGGTTTAAAGCCCAAAGAAAAGAAAAAACCGACACGAGTAAACAACTAACTAAAAAGAGCTCAATACAACCGTAGAGCAGACCTAGATAAACCTAGTGAGCCAGACAAACCTAGCCAGGTTTCACCTGACGATCCGCTTAGGTAAAACCTGGGTAGGTTTGTCTGGCTCACTAGGTTTGACAATATATATATATATATATATATATATATATTATATATATATATATATATATATATATATATATATATATATATATATATATATTATTCCAGGATCATTTTGCAATTTATTCAAGATGATCTTCGCCCACTTTAACCTTTTAACTTTCTGTTGCGGTACCTCGCACGTTTAACGTACGAATTCATTTTCAAGTTTTTTCTTATTGCTCTTTGGACTGTCATTGCTCTCGCATGTGTCAAGCGTCTTATGGATTGAGTTGGATCTTTTTTAATTGAGCTCTTTCAATCTAAATTGAAATGGTGACCCTGCTCCTGTCGTGACCTCCTGATCCAGTTTTCCTCTCTACTGTTCCCCCTTTTTTAAACTTATTCCCAGTTCTCTTGATAGTTCTTGAATGAACTTTGAAGTTGGAAGCCAGTGTATGAATGTTGGTATCATTACCAAAGGCTTGAATGATATTTTATCTCGCCATTGAACTAAACAATTGTAACCTTTACTTTTAGCTGAAGAA
The DNA here is from genome assembly GCA_963932145.1 of Acanthosepion lycidas. Classification (NCBI taxonomy): domain Eukaryota; kingdom Metazoa; phylum Mollusca; class Cephalopoda; order Sepiida; family Sepiidae; genus Acanthosepion; species Acanthosepion lycidas. The sequence goes on from OZ010589.1 coordinate 37,745,591, forward strand.
CTGAAACAGTTTTTCATTGATGCTTAAGAAAAAATGGTCTTGAGCTGGCTAAACGTCTTATCTGAAAAACTGTAGCAAAAGAAAAACAGTTAGTGTATTGTTTTTTGTGTGTTGGATAATTCTGCTGTTGCACTATTACAAAATTCTGCTTTTACACCCGGTATATATATATATATATATATATATATATATATATATATAATTAGAACCAATATAGCACACAGAAACTTAGTATATTTAGTTTTTGTATTTGACATCGAGCACTCTTCATATAGTGTCCTTATTTTATTATAAAATGCTTTCTCTCTTAATATATATATATATATATATATATATATATATATATATATATGTCTGTGTTTAAACGAGTAAGGATATATATATATATATATATATATATATATATATATATATATATATATATATATATTAGAACCAATATAACACACAGAAACTTAGTATATATAGTTTTTATATTTTACATCGAGCACTCTTCATATAGTGTCCTTATTTTATTATAAAATGCTTTCTCTCTTAATATATATATATATATATATATATATATATATATATATATATGTCTGTGTTTAAACGAGTAAGGATATATATATATATATATATATATATATATATATATATATATATATATATATATATTCAGATCTCTAATATAATTATCCGTCTGTATCCCGTGGCATTGCTCTGAAAAGGCTCCAGGCCAGTTTATTTTTGCTGGCCTTTATGATCAGACCCACAATTATGATACCACTTGCCCAAGAGATCAGTGTTCAACAACACGCAGAATCTATTTGTATGCTGTAATTTACTCAAGAGAATACAACCCCATGTTGGATGCCCTTATCTAGTCGTCATCTTCAACATGAACACCATCATTCCATCCCTTTCACTAGCTGTATTTCCCATCATTATTGTTGTTGCCGTTACCATATACCATTTTGCTCTTTCACCCAGAGAATCTGTATTAAAGGTCCGGTTGATAAAAATTTTAAATGACTCCATGCGGTTGCTACAACAATGGAGACTTTTAATAAGCTTAGATTAGTCTACAATAGTTGAGTGTAAAAAATTTTAAATGGGAAATGTTTTTCATGGTACATTGCCCTTCAGTAAATGGTTGATCATACTCTCCACGATTTATTTTATTTGTAACTTTATGCTATCTTTGTCTCCTCACCGTCCCTGCCAGTCATGGTTCTGCAGCCCATTTACAAAAGCTTCTGACGCAGGTCACCGCTGTTTATTTCTGTCTCTCTTCGCTTCAATATGCCCTACGAGTTTTAAATTCTCCAAACTCTTTTTTCCTAATTACCTGTCCCAGAAATGTTTACTGTTACTTTTTTTATTTCTTTTTTGTTTTCATTTCAATTTGAAAAGTGCTGTTCATTCTCAGCATCCTTCTGTAGAATCACGTTTCCTTCGACCCAATTTCATCTCAACTTCACCTCTAAGGAAATTGCCAAGTATTCATTAATGTATCAGACGAATGATATTACATAATCGTTCAGCCATATTTTCTTTGTTGTTAATGAAATTTTCCACTTTATATTTTGAACAAATTTCATTAAGGCATATTTCACTCTCCCTGCCTGTCCTAAAATTTATGTCACATTTTCGATTCTCTATTATAATATTTTCTAAATATTTGAATGTTTGTAAATGCTTGGTTTTAATTTCTGCAATTCGCAGCTCACATTTTTGACTCCATCCGTTGTTAACGGTCCTACTGTCTAGCTTTTTACAATTTATTGCTAGTCTTTTCTTCTCGTCTTGCTTTTCACCGTTGTCTAGGAGTCCCCGTATTGTTTTCTTGTCGTCTGGCATTAACACAGTGTTATCTGCGTATCTTATGTTACCACAAAATAATAATTCTTGGTAGGACCTCTAATTCCCTCAGGATCACATCGCTGTAGAGATTAGACATATTTTAGACCGTCTGGATAAAATACACGAGATTAATTTATGGCTATGGATTAAAGAAAATATAGATTTCCTAATTAAAAAAATAGTCACGCAATTTGTTGGAAATCTATCATACACCTGAAATAAAATACATTGGATAGGGTTAGTTGATAGCCACTAAATGGAAAACGGAAGTAACATGTAGAAGTGCCTTTCCGGTGACCCATGAATTGAAAAATCATCAGATATCGTGAAGGCGAGATTTACGGATTAAAAGGATTTCTCCATCTAAAATTATTTACTTAGAATTTTTGTCTCGATAGGAACTCTTACGTCTGCTAATGTTACGATTCGGAAGTTTCTCATACACATTGCTCACCGTCACTGACAACTAATCAGCAACATTTCCCTGCTTGGAGGAATAAAAGTAGCCAATACAGAACATATGCGTTGTGTTATATTTAATACTACAAAACCTTTCTCTAGGTAAACAGGCGGCTGATTTAATTTTCATTACGAGGAAGAAACATTGCAATGTTTGGGTATTGGCCTGAAAACAGCCGCGTAGGCTAAGGTAGCAACAATACCGACACGGCCTTCCATAGAACAAGGACTTTTTTTTTATTAAGCACTATTTACAGTTACATATTTAATTACATATTATATCGCAATTATGGCCTATATCCGATGAGAAGACGCAAATTCGCCATACGTCCTTTTCTATTTTTATTTTTCCTAGATAATTGTTGTTTTAGTCTTAACTTTAATATCTACTACTGCTACTTCCAAGTCCACACGAAAAACAATATAATCGCTATTAATATGTGTGCCAGTTCACTATTCATGGCAAAACACTTTCATGCTCACCATTCACATTTTTGTTTACAAGTTAATACACAAACACACACACACACACACACACACACACATATATATATATATATATATATATATATATATATATATATATATATGAATGTACAAGCGACGGTTCGTATAAAAATACATAAACAGACACACACACACACATATATATATATATTGTAAGAAAAGAGAGTGGTCAATGTTAAACAGAGCTATTTAATATATTATGAAATATACATATCTTACATTGATTGCACAATTCTGAGTTTTATACGCTCTACCTGCGTCAGATGAATTTTTGCAACACTGCTTCATATGGGAAAATTGATCTAGGTAGGCAGGTGCTCATTAGTTCACTTCTTTTGTTAAAGAGTTTAGGATTGTTTATATTTTTCAGAACTATTAATTTCTCAGAAAGATATAGATTACATCTGTTGCCTTTTCCGCTGAAAGATTTAGCTCGTTCTCGGTGATAATTTTTTTATTTATTTATTTTATTTTTTTTTTTTTTTGTTATTTTCGTTTTCCATTTTCTAGAAAAATTAGAGAGGGCAGTGCTGTTACTATATTTGATGTTGCGTTTTTGGTGGTAGTATGATCGCAATTTCTAAAGGTTTTCCGTAGAGCACAAATAAAACTTGGTTTCTTTGTCATATTTATTTTCAGCTCTATAAACTAACGATTTAGGCATATATTTGCCATTTAATGGACAAGGTTTGTTGTGTTTCTGCTGATGCAGAAGTAAATTAATGAGCACCTACCTATATAGATCCAAATTTCTACTCAAACACGTTTACCCAGATTAGTATAATTTAACCGGACCTGGGGACCGCGTAGACTAGTATTACTATTATTTATTTTTTATTGATATTTTTTTTACTGTTTTTTACCTTTACTATACTACTATTGTTAATATTAGACACTAACGCATTTAACTTTTTTGTTAATTCATTACTTCCCTTAGCTTATCTCTACCAGTTTTTTTATCATTGTTTTTTGGGCTTTTCTCTTAATTTTAGTCTTTCTATTAGTAACGTGTTTATTTACTTATTTATATTTATTTGCATTTGCATTTATCATTTGTATTTATTTAATTATTTAATTTATGTATTTTCTCTATGTGTTTATATATTTATATGTTTCTATTTGATTTTATAGTATTTTATATAATGTTATTTTCATTGATATATATTATTTTTATTGATTTTATTTCCCCACGGAATATGTGATTATTGTGGATATCACTACTATTATTTAATTTATTGATATTAATATTAATAATATTATAAATTACTTCATTGATGTTCTTAGAGAAAATAGAGTTATCCCCCTTCATTTTCAATAATTTTTTTTTTCTTATTCATCCCTTTTGATTACAACAACGTCTCTTCAAATTAGAATTTATAATTCTCATTTCCAACGATAGTTTCAATCTTAACTGCTAATCTGGGTCTAAATTTAAATCCATCCAAAATTATGCTACAATTCATTTAAATATTTTAACAACAGTAAAAAAATTCACCCCTACAATTAATATCTCGAGATAAACAGGGATGTTACAGAAAGAGTGTTAAAACAAAAAATGGCGAATGAAGAGCGTAGGAAACTGAATTGTACAATCAATATAAGATACTATATATATATATATATCTATATATATATATATATATAACATCTTTGTCGCCATATTTATTACAACGTTTCTGCCGGTGTACGCTATTGCTTTCTTCAGGAGGTTGGAATGTGAAACTGAACCCTTTATTTCGATCACTGTGGTAGACTGCTCTAGTTCTACATGCCATGTCTAATGGAAGTCAGTTATCTCCTGTTAATTCTCCAAGTTCTGCACCGCCTTAAACAGGTATTGAACTCACACTCTTTGGCTCCTGTCATTGGATCTAACTAACGCCTTTATCCACTGTGTCATATATCCTTGAGGACATCTATGTATGAACTTCTGGATATAATAAACGTAATATCATCAGCAACAGATTTTACCAGTGCTCATATTGCAATTTTAGCTGTTATCATCCATGTTTTTAACAGAGCTCATATTGCAATTTTTTTGTTATTATCGCTTTTGTCTGGCACTACTTATTACTGGTTCCCATATTGTATTCATTTCTATGCTTGGTCGGCTCAGAAGATTTTTGTGGCCTAGCATATGTGCTGATTCCTTAAGTTTACGAATTTTCCAATCGTGTTCCTTGTCTATGATCTCATCCTGATCCCACAGAGGGCGGTGATCTCTCTTTTCTCTCCATATGTGGTCAGCCACGCCTGATGTTTCCACTTCCCCTCGTGTTACAGCTTTCTGGTGTTCTTGAAGCCTTACCTTAAGTGGGGAGCTGTCTCCCCTTTATATTTCTTTCCGCAGCTACACAGGATAGCGTACACACAGTCTTTAGTCATGTTCTCCTCTGGAGGGAGGGAGGGGGTCTTCCTCGCAATATGAGCTCTGGTAAAAACATAAATGATAGCAGCACATTTTGCAATATGAGCACTGGTAAAAAATCATTGCTGATGACATTAGGTTTATTATGCACAGAAATGCATACACAAATGTGCTCAAGGACACATGGAACAGTGGATATAGGCGTTAGTTAGATCCAGTGACAGGACCCAAAGAGTGTTCAATACCCGGTTAAGGCAGTGGGGAACTCTCTGAGAGTGGAATTAACAGGAGATAACTGACAACTGACATCCATTAAACATGACACATGGAACTTGAACACCCTACTCCAGTGAGCGAAAAATATTTTCACTCTTAATTTGAATAGACTATATTTCTTTTTAAAACAAGTAAATGTAATAGAATTACTTACGGTATATAAAATTATTTTTCATAACAAATAATATATGTATATTACCAGGTCTCACTTTTTAATTTTATTTTTAAATATTATTTTTAAATACTTAGTTCCATTTCATCCTGAAGAGAAAATGCGCTTAAGGATGAAATGGAACTGATGTTTTTAATTTAATTACAAAATTAAATTCGAAGCTTTCAGCATCCATTTTTGAACCATGTTTAATAATGTGTAGCGAAAAGAACATATTTTAAATCAGTTAATTCATAATATTAATGCTCTGTAAATATATATATATATATATATATATATATATATATATATATATATATATATATATATATATGAAATGCAATTAAATACTGATCAAATATGGATCAGGGACCCTTCAGGATGGTAGGATAAAAACATGAAGAGTGAAGTTTTAAAATAATAAAAAGGAATTCGGAAAACCACAAATTATACCAACGTTGTTTAAAATGTCAAATGCACGTAAGACCGGATTAACCAATGAAAATCAAACAAAACAAATATGAAAATTATCAGAATTTGTTTCTTTTTTCCCTCTATCTCATTCCCTGATGAGGTTTTAATGAAAGTGAAACATGTTAGATTGATAAACGTTCTATACCATGACGCCTCATATATATATATATATATATATATATATATATATATATATATATATATATATATATATATATACTATCCTTCCTGCTAGCAGTCTAGCCAGCTTTTTCGCTATAACTTGTTGGGACTATGTCGTATAATGTTTAGTAAGCTTGTCTCGCTAGAACATGAAAGACAAGACGTTTATAGGTTAAATTTAAATACAGATAAAATATTAACTTAAAGGTACCATATCATCAGTTTTGTGTGCTAACTTTTGTTTTAATGTTGGTCTTTTTTATTGCCTTTAACTCTTACCAATATACCGAGATATGTTAATGTCATTTCATCATCAGATTTAATTATTACTACTAGGACATTAGTTGTCGACGTTGTATGGTCACTCATATTTACGGCTGATTTATTATCGTTGAGATTTATGTATAAGAGGTTTTCTTATTGCAATACAAAAAATAATTCTGTTTTAATGATCTAATGTGGGAATGACTTTATCCACTACATTTAGTTGCAGTTCATGTTACTGGTAGAAAACATAACTTTCTGTAACTTCAACAGCGTCAGTAAAACTTACTGACAGAATCTACAATAATCAAGTGTCACAGATGCGAAAATCGAAGTCGAGTTTTAGGTTGATTTCCCAGATGAAATATTATATACGAAACATTGGCCAGCAATCGATATTACTGCTCTTTTTTCCCTCTAACTGGAAAAGAACGTAGTGAGCAGGTTGGCTTTCATTCCTCTTCCTGCATTCTCCACTTGAAAAATGAAAACTGGACCGACCTTCCGATTCTCCGTTTCAATGTAATGGTGAACAAGTTACTCTGGAAAACTACTCCGCAAACCGTGTGTTTGATTCTTCACATTTGTTATCTTTTCTATGATTGGGTTATAATCAGGAAACAATGCTACTACTGCTACTGCTACTGCTACTAGCAATAATAATATACAGAGTAAGTCTCAAAACGTTTAAATTCATGACGGAAAAACTGGAAACTAAATCTTAACCATACAAACGGGTCATTAACCAATTTGACCAATGACTATCAAAAGTGGTATCTTCCAAGAAGATTCATTATCAACACTACACTTCTGTCTTGCATTAGTGCCGCTAAGCCGCCTACTGAACAACAGTTGCTACGGATACAAGTCACAGAATGGCAAAGTGAATCACCTATTTTATATTGATGATCTTAAAACCTATTCACCATTGTCAAAACTTTCTGTGAAGACATTAAGATGGAGTTCGGAATCGGCAAATGCGCCAAAGCAACCTTCAAAGGCGGTGAACCTACAAAAACTACGGATTTAGACATTGATATCAACAACAAGATTGAGGAACTAGACCAAGTTGGCGCATACAAATACTTAAGAAAATAATGAAGGAGACGCAATAAAACATTCAATTATGAAGAAAATCATCAGGAAAGAATAGTATAGAATATATGTTGGATAGAAGAAAGCGAACTAAATGTGACCAATAAAATGAAGGCTGCCAACACCTTAGCTATACCAGTAGTAACATCCAGATTTAACATTTTTAATGGAAGTTGAATGACATTACAATATAGGACGCCAAGACCAGACAAATACTTACCCAAATGAGGATGCATCGCCCGAAATCAGAAGTTGATAGGCTGTATGTACCAATAGATTTAGGAGGTAGAGTTTTAATCCAAATTGAAAACTACAGCAATCAGATTGGAAGATACGTCACAAAAATCAATGACCCTCTCCTACAAAGAGTAAAACATCAATTCCGCACCATCAACAAAGAAGGTCCATCCTTCAGAAAACAGCTTAGTATACTTGAAATACTACCAACAAAAAAAAAACGAAGCGAATACCATTTACGCCAATCGAGTAAAGCAGTAACCAAAACAAACTGGCCAAATGACACTGGGAGGACAATTCTTGCATAGCAAATAAAAAAAACAAACAAAAGAAGCGGATTTGACCTAACAGAAAACATATCAGTGGCTGAGGAGCACCGTGCTGAAAGCTGAGACAGAAGGCCTAACTATTGCAGCTCAGGATCAAAACCTCGCAACCGGATCGTATCAGTGGAACATAAACCAGGATGGAATTAACCCGAAATCCTGGATCTGTTATGTTGTGGATTCCGGGTTGAAATCCGGCACCAATAAATATTAGGTTGGTGCAAAAATAATGACGTAATAACGTCGTTTTTTGACGTTAAAAATACGTTAAAAAACGACATTATTACGTCAGTATTTTCGCACCAACCTAATAACAAACGCCAGAAATGAATATATGAAAATAATGTATTAACGTAATAATACAAACAGGTAATGCAGGTTAGTAGCTCCAGGAATACGGGTTAGTAGCAATATATATATATATATATATATATATATATATATATATATATATATATATATATATATATATATACAGTCTTTGGTATTAAAATATCGCTGTATGACTTCTTACTGAGTCTACGTGCTCACTCACTGTGACTCCTACAACGCTGTTACCTCACCCTCACTCTTCCGGTTCCCTCAAACCTTTTACTCTGTCACTCTCGACTCGACTTGACGCTTAGGTCTTGCTCTCGTCCTGGATCTGTGAAAATATGATGAAGCTGTCGACCATTTTATCTCAGGATGTCCGGAACTAGCAAAAGAATATACCCAAAGACATCGACATAGCAGTACCATCTGAGAGAAACACCTCCACGAAAATTATCGAGAAATTTTCTAAATACAAGGAGATTAACAGGATGTAAGGGATGAAGACTGAGATTGTACCAATAGTAATCGGAGCACTGTGATTCGTGAGAAAGGGAATAGTATCCCAGATAACATTAACATACAAGTTGCGCAGAAAGTCACCCTACTAGGAACAACCCATATACTAAGAAAAGTAATATCAATTAAATGATAATTCTTCTATAACGCCTAATGACTATAGTTTGGACCCGGCTCTACAGGATACAAAGAAAAATTTATAGCACACAAATCGCAGCAGCAACAACAACAACAACAATAACAATAATAATAATAATAATAATAATAAGAAGAAGAAGAAGAAGAAGAAGGAGAAGAAGAAGAAGAAGAAGGAGACGAAGACGAAGAAGAAGAAGAAGAACAACAACAACAACAATAACAATAATAATAATAATAAGAAGAAGAAGAACAAGAAAAAGAAGAACAACAACAACAACAATAACAATAATAATAATAATAATAAGAAGAAGAAGAAGAAGAACAACAACAACAACAATAACAATAATAATATTAATAAGAAGAAGACGAAGATGAAGAAGAAGAAGAAGAAGAACAACAACAACAACAACAACAATAACAATAACAACAACAATCACCCAGACGTGGTTACAGAGACAGGGCCTGTCGCAGTTTTATAGGACTTTACCATATACACAGACAGAACAATCAAAGCTAATTAACCAGATATGGTGATCAAAGACCACAAAAACAGAATGTGATTTTTTTATTGCCATGAAGTCGCTGTAGATAGTAATGTATTCTTTGAAGCTCCCTTAAAAAAGCTATGAAAGTAGAAGGATGTTGAAATGGAAATCCCAAAAGTGTGGCACATGAGTCCAATAATTATTCCATCGGATTAATTGGAAAAAGGTTCGATAGACTCATTGAAGAGATTCCCATGATTTCTAGAAATACAAAGAAATTCTACTGACAAGTACAGCTCACACATCACAAGAGCTTTATCTATGTAAAATTTCTGTGATCTTTCTTTCTTTTTTTTTTTTTTTTTTTTACAAAAATGATCAGTGAAAAAAGTCATGAAGCCATTTCTTGGGAATTAGATCAAAAGGAACAAAAAATATTTTGATAAAATTCCTGGCAGCTGTAAAACAAGTGAATTACTTGCAAAAAAATGAATATTCCCAGAGACATAACACGGTAGCGACATATGTACACTGGAAGATATGCAAGAAGCACAAAATCGAAACCACTGAGAACAGTTACCAAAATAACGATGTAACAATCATCTGGGATGTGCCAATTCAAACTGACAAGGAAATAAAGCCAACAGACCTGATATCATAAAATTCAACAAGTATATACTTATCGACATAGCAGTATCATCTGAGAGAAGCACTTCCATACAAATTATGGATAAATTGTCCAAATACAAGGATCTGAAGATCGAGACTAACAGGATGTGGGGAATAAAGACTGACAATGTACTAATAGTAATCGGAGCTCTGGGCCTTATGCGAAAAAGAAATAGTGTCCCAGGTAACATCAACCTACAAGTTGCTTAGACAATCGCCCTACTAGGAACATTCCATATACTAAGAAAAGTGCTATAAATTAAATAATAATTCTTTTATAGTTCCTAACGACTATAGTTTGGACCCGGCTTTACAGGATACAAAGCAGGAATCAAATAAAATAATATAACAACGATTCTGCACTGGATAATATTTAGCAAGAGATAAATACAGTACAATGTGCAGTTATCTACAAATACATTGGTCAGCACGTTACAGATACAGTACAATGTTTAGATAGTTTCAACCCATAAAACAATGATTAGCAAGCGACATATTTATTACACAGTTTAGCAACTTACAAATACAGAATAATATTTAGTAATCTAAAATAAGATGCTACCTTTTGTGAGCTACAAATAGGGTATAATCTATTCGTAAGTTACAATTACAGTACAATGTTTAGCAAGTTATAAATACAGTACAATATAAAGCAGCCTAATAATGCAACACTGCTGCAAATACACTATAAATTTTAGAAACCTACAAATACAGCTTCCGTCTTGAGCATGACGATAAACTGCATCCACGACCTGGGTAAGTGGATAAACTACGTCCAACAACAAGGCCTCTGATCAGGAGGTTATGAGGAGCGTGGAACCACCTCTTAGTTGTTGGTGTTTCCAGGTGCGTCCTGACCAGGGTGGTAGCACCTGGCAGGGTCCCAGCTTTGGGCAAATAGTTAACCCCGAAAATGTGGTGAAAACACTATGAAAGTGTAAAAACTGGTTTTAATATAGAAATACTTTGTAAAAAAATTATTTCCAGCAATAATTTTTTGAAGAAGAAAAAATATTACCAACTATACATTTTTGTGGAAAAAATATTACCAGCAATAGCTTTTTGAAAAAAATTATTACAGCAACACATTTTTGAAAAAAAAATATTACCAGAAATAGATTTTTGACAAAAAAAAATATTAGCAACAATAAAAATTTTGTCGGCATTAAATAACCCATTGAGGTTGATATGCCGTAAAACAAACCAAACCAAACCAGCAATAAAAATCTGGTCGGCATTAAATAACCCACTGAGGTTGATATGCCGTAAAACAAAAACAAACCAAACCAGCAATAAAAATCTGTTCGGCATTAAATAATCCATTGAGGTTGATAAGCCGTAAAACAAACCAAACCAAACCAAAAATACAGCTTAATTTCTAGCATCCTATATATGAACTAGAAAGTTTTTTCAAGCTGCAAATAAAGGACAATGTTTTGCAAGTTACAAATACAGTACATATTTAGCAACCCAGAATCCACAACAATAAGCTACAAATTTATTACAATGTTTAGCAAGGAGTAAATACAGAAGAATGTTTAGCAAGCTACAAATACAGTAAAATATTAAGCAAATTATATATACGGAACAGAGTTTAGCAAGTTACAAATGCAATAACATATTTGGTAAGCTACAAATGGAGTGAAATGTGTACATGCTACAAATGCCTTACAATACATCACAATGTTCAGCAACGTACATATACTATGTAATTTGTAGCCAGCAACAATTGCATTGCCGTGTTTAGCAAGCTGAAAGTTTTAGATAGCTACAAATACTGTTCCATGATTAGCAAGCTAAAAATACAATATACATTTTATTATATTACATTCACAGTACAATGGTTAGGAAGCAATAAATGCATTGTTTAGTAAGCTAGAATTACGTACAAATGAAGTAAATATCTAACAAGCTACTTAGATTACAATATGTAGCAAGCTGCAAATCCATTACAATGTTTACTAAGCTACGAATAAAGAGCAATCTTTAGAAATATATAAATACAGTATAATAGTAATAGTCTACAAATACAATAGAACTTTTAGGCAGTCACAAATTCAATAAAATGCTTAGCAAGCTAGAAACAATACAGTTTTTAAACAAGCTACGAAGGCCTTACAGTATTTACCAAGTTAAAAATACAGTAACATGTTTAGCACGATACCGATGCATATAAATATTTAAGCTAGAAATACAGTATACTTTTTACTGTATTTTTTACTATACTTTTTAAAGTCACAACTCCAATACAATGTTCAGCAAGCAACAAGAGCATTGAAATGTTTAGCAAGCTACAAGTATAAAATACATTTTTGCAAGCTATTATAAAGAATTTTGCAGCAAGCCACATCTACAGTATAATGTCCAACAAGTCACAAAAGGATTGCAATGTCCATCAAGCTACAAATACAGTCCAATTTGTACGAAGCCATAAATCATTTACACTGTTTAAAATGATAAAAATACAGTAATATCTCTAGAAAGTTACAAGTACAGAATACCTTTTAACAAATTACTACTACAGTACAATTTGTAGCAAGTTACAGAAGCATTAAATGTTTACCAAGTTACAAATACAGTAAGTTATTTAGCATGGTACAAGTGCATTGCAATGTTTAGCAGGGTACAAATAGAATATATTTTTTATTAAGCTACATACAAAGCACAGTGTTCAGCAAGCTACAAATATATTAAAAAATCTAAGCAACCTTCAAATGTAGTACAATGTTAACAAACTGCAAATACTGCATAATGTTTAACGAGTTTCAAATAGAGTCACTGTTTAGCAAGTTATAAATGCATTAGAATTTTTAGCAAGCTACAAGTACAGTACACGTCTTAGCAAGTTAGAAATACCGTTTACGAATACGGTAAAATGCTTAGCAAGCTTTACTAAATAGATTCTTACAAGTGTGACTTTTATCCTCATTTTGTGTTTGATACATTTGGAAATGCGAAAACTCTGATTTTGGATATAGTTATTTTCCAAGCGTAGCTTAAATGTGGCACAAGGCCGTAAGTATGGAGGATCTAGTGAGGATCGAACTCACTTTTCAGTTGTCACTGATCTAGCAAGACAAGCTTGCTAACCATTACACCACGCCGAGGTGCCCCTCTGATTTTGGATATATAACGTTTTCATGATTTAAATGCAACCCGTGTTTGATTTCTGGTCGACAACATACGATGGTGAAGTAACATGATTTGCTTTACGCTGATACAAAGCGAGAAATATCAAAATATTCGAGTATCAATCTCTCAATGTCTTGTAGAGCAGTTTTTTTCAGCTGAAAAGGAAACAATATCAAAGACGAAAACGAATGAATGAAGGAAATTCAAGTATAGTAATCGCTTCTTGAAATAAGAAAATTATTCTTTGAGATATTTTACATGAAAATAGTATTTTTATTAAATTATTGTATATAGTAGATATAATAATATTTAGGAAAAATCCTATTTATTTTTTTTTTAATTTCTGTTCAATTTCCTCTTTCTGCGTGAACTTTTCTTTACTTTACTACGAAAACAAATATCTTAAGAGTAAACATCTATATGTCTAAATTTCTGAGATAAGGTATTATATACACTATTTACATTATTAGGACTATTGTCGTCATCATTGTTGCCATATTTATTACAACGTTTCGACCTTCTTCAGCTGGTTAGAATGTCGAACTGAACCATTTATTTCACTCGCTAGCGTAGACTGTTCTAGTTCCACGTGCCATGTTTAATGGATGTCAGTTATCAGTTATCTCCTGTTAATTTCCCTCTGAAAGTTCTCCACTGCTTTAACCGGGTATTGAACTCACACTGTCACTGGATCAGTACCTTTACTTTTGCATGTTATCAAAAGACAGAAAATATTTTTATATTGTAAGAATCTTTTGAGATGATAATAATTTATTCATAAGTCCTACTATTCAACTCATAGCTTGAGGGGAAGAAGAAGTGAATTCATACCTTTCCCAATGATATTTACGCGTGGTGGATATTATAGAGTCCAACGTGAACTGGAAATCGAACCTCCTATTAACAGTTCCGAGACGATATCTGTTACACCAACCGCACATCCAAGCTTAGAGCACCTGTCACCCATCTAACTACTGACAAAGATTGACGTTGCTTGACATTTATGATCGTACCAGAAATGTTTCAAAGTGATACGACCCTAAGGTGATCTTTTTAGGAAATATGATACCTTTGCTTAACAATGGAAGTGCGCTCGACTAAGAACCATTGGTACCAGAATCATGAGATGATACAAAGTTCTTACGTAATGTTTGCTATTTCCTCCTCCATTCTTTCAGAGGCACAAACAATGTTAGCCCTGGAGGTCTCATCCCATCGTTTGATCACATGCTGTAGGGTGTGTATGCTTGGAGAGTTACCGACCCGAAAGTCGATTGGAAATTATGTGAAAATAGTTGAAAATTTCCCATCAGTATTCAGCTGCGATGGTACACCCAAACAGAACAACGAGTGCAAGAAGTATCCAATAATACGCCCGTCTGGTAAAAGATTATAAAATCATTCTAACTAGTAGTTAAATTCGTAATTCACGAGCCTTTGCACGCGCGTACAAAACAGTTCACCGCAAGCAAGGCGATAATGCCACTAAGACGCAGGTGGTTACTGAAAAGGAGAGAAAAGGAGAAAAAATGTCAGGAGAAAGAGCAATAAAAATACGATTAAGAAAGACAGGATTTTAAATAACGTTCCATTTAAACTTTTGAATATTATAGTTGACAGGGAAGCAAGAAACCGAACGACTGTTCCATATGCGAAAAGTGTTAGAGAAAACAAAAAAAAAACTTTTAGAATAGTACGTGCGATTATATCTAAGTCTTTCAACGTTAGAACAATGTGACCTACATGCCAATTAAGTAGACTACTTAAATTCACGCAGTCAATGTAACAAGTCAGCAAAGTCATTAGAACAATTGCCATAAAAACTATTTATAGAAAAGACACATGGAAGTCACCTTACGGTGGTGGGAAAGTCTGAAGTCCAGATGCCAGGTTAAAGCCGATAATATTCTATAAACCCTTCCTTAGATTTTGTTGAGAATCTCAAGATATATAGCATGAGACTAGTTGTTGCAGCAATATTCAGTGAAAGGAGGAATGGTAGATTTATAATCATGCATGCTGGATTCTGACGAGTAAAAAACACACTTAACCAATTTTCCATGAATGCGGTCTATTCAATATAATCGTTCCATTTCTTGTCAGCGGAAAATATGATATATGTATATATGTATATACACCCTTGTGCAAATTAATTTAAACAATCGCTTTAATTTCCTTTCTATTCATTATACGGTCACTTTTAAATCCACTGGTCTGACAGGTTGTAATTGATTTCTATTTTTTCTCAGATTATGTCATTTGCAGTGGTGTGCAATAATATGAAAGTATTTTCGGGGTGTATGATGAAATTTGTTTGGTCTTAAAAAATATTGTCTCATCTGTGATTGCATCAGATTTTGATCACGCCCAGACACTATTGTCTCGACTGTCGATTAGTTATCCTACAACCATTGAGGTTATTCCAAAGAAGCGTACGATAAGTGGAACGCTGCACGAACACACTAGAATATTGCTGCCACATATGGTCCGGTGCTTTTTCTATTTACCTTGAACTCCTTGATAATATCCAAAGAAGAATCTGCGATATAATTGGTCCTGATCTGGCGGCTCAGCTCCAGTCACTTTCCCGCCGTCGTAAGGTTGCCTTTCTATGTTTTTCATTCTACCATCTATTAATGATATGCTGACAGTCTCTTTTGCAGAAAAAAACAAAAACATTTCTAAACCATGATGCTGCCGCCACCAAATTTCACTGTCTTCTTTTGTCTGAAACCATTGCCATCTTTCCTCCATACATGTCTTCTAGAATTGCATCCAAATAATTCACTTTTGGTTTCGTCTGTCCCTACTGATTTTTCCCTATAAGATTTTTCCTAGAAATAAATACAATATGGTAACCAGTAATAAGGAGTGCCAGAGAAAAGCAATGATAACAAAGTTGCAATATGAGCTCTGGTAAAAACATTTAATGATAACAGCAAAAATTGCAATATGAGCACTGGTAAAAATGGTTGCTGAAAACATTAGGTTTATAATACCCAGAAATTCATACCCAAGATCACATGGCACAGTGGATAAAGGCGTTGGTTAGATCCAGTGACAGACTCAAAGAGTGTGAGTTCAATACCCGGTTAAGGCAGTGGATAACTTTTAGAGGGAAAATTAGCAGGAGATAACTGATAACTGACATCAATCTAATATGGCACGTGGAACTAGAACAGTCTACCCCAGTGATCGAAATTCATTTCGAAATTCCAACCACCTGAAGAAGGCCGGAGCGTACAACGGCCGAAACGTTGTGATAAATATGGCGACAAAGATGATGACAATAGTCCGAATAATGTAAATACTGTACATAATACCTCATCTCGGAAATATAGACAGACTCTGAAGATTTTTCCTCGATCCTTATTTTCACGAACGTATTTCAACCTAGCATTTCAGTGTCTTTTCAATAACAGCGGAATTTTCCCAGGAGGGGCGTGACTTTAGAGTGTTCCTATAAAATGAATTACTTATTGTCTATTTAGTGACACAGATTCCTGAAGAAAGTAAATCATCCTGCAACTCTTGATGACTAACCGTTGGATTCTGTTTAAATAAACGAATTAATTTCTTTTTAGATCTTGCAGAAATCTTTCCTGGCGAACTTGTTCTTTGCTTTTCAACAGTTTTGAGGGTTTTTTTTTTAATTATTTGTTATGAGTACACTAATAGTAGAAAATGGAATATTCATGTTGTCTGAGATTTTCCGGCAATTTTTACCTTCTTTCCAGAGTTTAACAATCAGTACTTTATGCGAAATTGTAATTTTTTTTACCTCTTGTCATGATAATAACCTTCTTGCACGAATATCAATTACAGAATGTTCTGTTTGTATTTTTAGGCTACAAATAACTACTGATAACATTACTGAAACATTCTAGAATATTCCATTGGAATAATCTCGAGTATTAAAGCAATTTAAACGTTTTAAAATCTGAAATTTACATTGTACGAATAGTTTTTTTTACTTAATAAAATGGATAAACGGAATTTCTTTCTATTAAGTCAAATATTTTTCTGTGTCCTATGCATATGCAGTTATTATGCATATGTGTACAGTTAATTATATGAAAAGTAGGTTTATTCACTTGTTGGAAATAATATAGATTAAAAATTTGTAAGTGTACGAATATTTGTTTCCCCCCACTGTATATACCGAATACTATGAGGAATTCAGTGGATGTGGGCAGATGAAAAAAAAAAAAGATCTATTTACTTGTGTATGCATTTTAATCGATTGCTCTCTTTTTTTTTTTTTTTTTTTTTCCTTGAAGGTAAAAACAATGGGAAGAGATCTATTATCGAACTGTGTAGGTGGAAGCACAGAAAAAGACAAAACAAAAAGAAAGGAAGCATTTAGTTTTGTTTGTCATTCTGCCTATCGGAGATTTCGTAGGAGTGAGAATCTCGCGAGATTACAGCGCGCGCGATCCTCAGTCGCGATCTCATTTATCAAAAGCGCTTTTTCCGTTTTGAAGAAAGACCGCGAAACTCTTTCTGTTGGCAAAGAATACTATCGAAATTTTTCAGTCGTTGAGCGCTTCCAATAAAGTGCATTATGGCAACGAAAGCGGAGGATAACTGATCCTAAAAGACGTGCTTAATGGGTATTTCAAAATAGGAACAATGTTTTTTTTTTTTTGTTTTGTTTTTTTAAGTCTTACCTCATTTTACTAAATGCAAACGCGCACAAAAACGCAAAGAGTCACGTGCACAAATATATATAAAAAACAAGAAAACCATACAGGCGTTAATTAAGGCTCACTCAATTCTGTTTTCCTTCTGCTTTATATTACCCATCTGCCGATGAACATAATGATCAATAGGTGCACTTTAAAATATCTAGATGATCCGAGCCTGAAAGTTCATCTCTTCTGATCTTGCTATAAAATCTCAATGGGGTGAACCCTGATTTGAACTATATATATATATATATATATATATATATATATATATATATATATATATATATATATATATATATAATTATGTTTTTTAAAATATGAATCCAACACGCTACATAAGAGTTCTCAATTTTCAAAACAAGAGCCGAAAACGTCAATATAATTATTTGAATTAAATTGAATTAAAGTAAGCTCTGTTCCATCTTCAAGCGAAATTTTAATTTACGTGTTTTTATAGCAGATTCATTATTGAAATCAAAATTTCCATGGTAACGGCCAGCGCGATTGTTCATATAAAGAGGAACGCAATGTGAAAAAAAATACTAAATAACTTTGGATTATTTACCTAACCAGTTCTTTCTTATTTTCTATATATTTTCACACTCACACACACACACACACACACATATATATATATATATATATATACATAAATATTGTGTGTATTTAGGCAGCAATTTTTCATTCATACATGTTTCATTAAATAATATACACAACTGTTGTGTATTTATTTTATGTAAATTCTTTTCATAACGTCTAATAAGCTTAATAACATTATCATTAAACGAAGAAAGAAAATCACAATATTGATCCATATTTTTTTAAGGCAAATCTAAGCTTTCGGCTTACATAAGTGTTATGGGACTTTACCATAATAACATAATGGACTCTTTCATACGTAATAAATACTGCGCCTAAAGAGGAAGCAGATAGTTCAGTCCGAAGTCTGGCGACCGGCTGATCGGCTGATCGGCTGACCGGTTGAACTCTCTGCCTACGGGCGGGGAGGAACCCGAAGGAGGCTACGACGAAGGGCGGAGTCTCTTTCGGGGTGGTAGACCGACCCTGAACCCGTTTATACGGGTTCAAAGGGCATATTTTTGCCCGAGCCCACGGGATCGGAAACCCCACGGTTTTGTTTACATGAATGATTTCCAAGCAATGATAAACACGTGCATATAAGAAGCTAGAAGCGAAAATCGCACCGCAGCTCTTGACGTCACACATTGTTTTCATAATAATAACAATAGACAAAAACTAAAAATCCTTGAAGCAATATACATCAAACTGTTTACACCTAACTTAAACAAAAGCAACTATGGAATCTCAACAAATATCCTTAAATGTCTATAATTGGTAACAGAAGCCATTGGTTTATACAAACAGCTTCCCATAATTTATACTTCTCAAATTCACTCTCGCGTGGTCATGGTCACTTGTCTATATTATTTAATGAAACATGTATGAATATATATATATATATATATATATATATATATATATATATATATATATATATATATATATATATATATATGATTTATTGTTAAATATGCTGGAAAAGCGGTCGGGATCTTATATCGCCTAAGAAGTTATCTGGCTCCACCTGACATGCTTTATCTTTACAAGGGAACGATCAGATCGTAAATGTTGTATTAACGCCATATCTGCTGGGTAGCTAGTCAAATTATATGGAAATAATTAAGATTAAACAGGAAATCATGGCGCTCCACACCTTCTAAGATCTAATTAGATATAAGCAATATTTATCCTTTTATTATCCGTCATAGTAGCTTCGTCAGCTAGCTTATAGCTTTTAACCGCTCGCCTTCAGTATGCCTTTTGAGTGTCACATTTTCCAAGTGTTCTGTCTTTATTTTATGTCTTGCAAATATCAACTGTCTCTCTCTGATTCTAAATAAACGTGTAATGGTTACGGTAATAAAAACTCATTAAATTATGCTTAATCTCAGTTAGAATAGCCTCAAGGGGAGGGGTCTATTAATATACACACAGTATGTTCTCTTATTGGTCAGCAAGTTATATCAAGGCTACGTAACCAATTTTCGAGATGCTATGGATTAACTGATTGTCTCGTTTTCTACGGATTATCAACCAGCTGCAGGTTATTAAAAGCCAAAAAATATTTTGAGACGGGAAGAATTTTTTTTGCTTTAGGGATTAATTAGCCCGTAGCTAAAAGGGGAAAAGAGATGGATTCATAATTTCCCAGGGTTAGTTGTGTATGTAAGTCGATATTAACGAACTCAAACGAGAATTAGTACTCGGCCCGACTATAAACAATTCCAAGCCATTATCCATTGCATCATCCTAACATTCAAGCTTAAAGAACATGGTATTCCCAAACTGTCGCCCATAAAGTTAATGACTGGCCACGATTTTATTGAATTTTGGTGACCGTAAAAGAAACCAGTGTTTCAACCGTTATGTAGCCTCGAGATATTAAAATTGGCTGAAAACACCCGGGGCTAATTCATATGTAATGCGATTTCTTATTTTAGTTTTGTGTAAAAATATCTTATAATACGATAAAGTAAAGACGGAAAGTGTGAAGCGACCAGTTTTTTTTTTCTTTTTAATTTGACATCGCATCGGCTTATTGTTAAAACGATTTGAAGCATAAGTATAAATGTAGGTAGATATTTTGGGCCGTCAGAATTGGCTAAAGATTATGTTTTCTGTTGCGAAAAAAAAATACGTCAATCCTTTGCGTGGGTAGGGAAATTGCAAGTCATTCTTGCCAATCAAAATTCAGTTGCATACGTGGCCTGTCTGGTTTTGAATGAAACGCTATTAAAAGGAGTTCCCGTTACGTGGGAGTTAAAGTTAATTATCGGAATATCACAGTCAAGTCCGTCGACCAACCTGAGCATTTTACCATGATAGAAATAATCTTGCATTCTACAATAATAATAATTTTAACTCTTACTAGTTCGATATCTGTCACTGCACTTCCGGCATGATGATCAAATTTCAATCTAGAATTTTCTGTTTAAAAAGTAAATTTATTCGAAAATATGTTTCGTTTTAGCACAGAATTCATAGAAATGACTTCAACGGATCGAACACTACGGCTTATGCAGCTTTCCTGTTAACCAGGGGTTGTTACCAAACAGAAAGGGAAATAAGTTCTCGCAACACAGAAGTCTCTTTCAGTTTCATTCAGACTTGCGTGAATGTACGTTTGAGCATGTGCATATATATTTTAATTAAATAGCAGAAAAAATATTTCTAAAAAAATTAAAAAAAATAATTTTAAAGAATAATTCGATTTATTACCGAACAATTTTCGTGAAATTCAATAAAATGATATAAGTACATTATTTTTTTTTTCTTGTCTTCAACCGCATATTTTTTGCAGAGCCCAAGGTAGGGCATTCCAGACTGACTAAAAAGAGAATATATTCTAATTCGATTTACACTATTTGCAATGTTTGGACTATTGTCTTAATCTTTATTGTCATATACACGACGTTTCAGTCGTTGTACTTTCCAGCCTTCTTCTTATGTATATGTATATCATTGCATATTTCTACATAAAGCAATATTTGTGGCTTCCTGTGAAATTTGGGAAAGTGCTATGGTACTCGGCTTCTATTAACGTTTACTGGAATGGCTTACAAATGAATAACATTTATAAAATTAGGCAAAGCTCAAGGAAAAACATTTATTGACTCAATTACAAATTAGTAATACTTGTAGGAAGAAATATATCATCAATATATGGTGACATGGTTGTAATTATAAAATAAATTCAAACCATAATTATTTGCGTAATACTGTTTCTTTATTTATCAAGTATTATCTAAGAATCTGTTTCAACAGGCAACATGAAATTCGCGGCGCACAACTGCTGAAACGTTGTGATAATAACAACAAATATAGGGATAATTGTTTGAATAAAAATAAGTTTAAAATACGTGCTCCGCTAAAGAAAATTCTCTATTATGAGTTCTTTTTTGCTGTTTCATTAAGAGACACACAGACTTGCATCAATCGAATAAGTTTAATACAGAATCTAAATAAAATCGTTCGTTATTTTATTTTTTTATATTCATTTTTGCCGCATGTTTTTATTTCAGACGATCATCATCGTTATGATGTTTGTATGTATGTATATATATATGTATATATATATATATATATATATATATATATATATATATATATATATATGTGTGTGTGTGTGTGTGTGTGTTTGATGAAATGTAATTTTAAGGTACGTTATTTTAATGGGTTAAAGTGAAAAGAGATAGAGCGTATGTAAATGTAGAATTATAAAAGTGTTTATTGAAGTCAACATCCAGAGGTCTTACGGCCTAACGTTTGCGTTTAAGTATGAAAAAGACTGCCACCAGTTTCTTGGCATATATATATATATATATATATATATATATATATATATATATATATATATATATATATATATGTATATATATATATATATATATATGTATATGTATATATATATATATACATATATATTCGTCACGAAATAGATGGTTCGTAAAATATTTCAATGGACCATTCTGACATGCACAACGAATCAAAATATAGTTTTCTACCGATTAATTCTATCAAAAATACAACTGAAAATAATTTCGATAAGCTTTAAGATAAGCTTTCAAATAAATTGCGTTACAACTACTTCTAAAGCCCTAAAATACTTAATTAATAGAAAACAAAAGAATAAGCTCAAACTTGAAGGAGGAATTTACACTATCACCTGTAATAATTGCTACAAGGAATATATGGGAGAAACCTGAAGGAATTTAAATAAAATATTATATGAACACAAAAGGGATCTTTTGCAAAACAACATATTCAGTGCATTAGTTGTTCACAATAATTAGTCTGACCGAAAGACTTTCATTAAAAGAGAAAGCAATTTACTAAGACGAAAATATATGTAGATTAATGTGCTTTAATCCTTAGATTATCCACAATAGATTTACGTACAAATTCACAAAATATTTTATCTTTCTTGGCAGATCTTTTGTTATCACAATGTGCGATAACTAAAGTGATACAAACAAAAAAACAAAGAAATTAAAGATATCGGCTAGACTATATACCAAAAACACATGTACACAAAATGGAATTAAAAATTCTAAGCGTCCCTCATTCATTGGTCCGCATGCGTAGTCGCATCATCGTAGACATCAGTTTAGGCCAATGACGGTCTAAAAAACAAAACGTGTCAGACGAAATCTTTTTTTTTTCCCACTTTGACAGAGATTTTCTTCAAAAGCACGGAAATAAGCTTCATACCCATAGTGTCTCAATAACAAACATATCTAAATAACTGAGGTATAATCTAATCAACATGGCTTGAAGATTGCGCTTAAGCGTGAAACAGACTGTCGTCAAAGCATGTAGACATCAGTGGCCACAATTGTTATATTTATTCAGGATCTGCCGCGGATATCGAGCACATTTGGCCTATGAATATATTATGTCATACATCTATGTTATATATATATATATATATATATATATATATATATATATATATATATATATATAGAGAGAGAGAGAGAGAGAGAGAGGGTGAGAAGAGAGACTGAGAAAAAGAAAGATTTTTAAATGTTTTTTTTTACATTATTTTATTCCTATAGACTATATTTTAGTGGATAAACGTGATTTAATTGTCTGTTTTTATTTTGTTTTGCTTTATTTTGATGCTTAAACATAATTAAAAACAGGCATGTGAGCAGTACTCGCTAAAAGTAACGTTCATATATATATATATATATATATATATTTAAAGATATTTTTGTAGGTAAAAAATTTAATGATCGAAATAAAAGTATAAAACTTAATATTACGAGACATATTAAAAACGGGCGAAGCAACCGGTTTCGCTCCCGCTCTTCAGCCCTCAACTGGAGATTTAAAATTAACACAGAAAAATGTACAATAAAAGGAAGTTTTTTTTTCTCAACTTCCTTTTATTGTACATTTTTCTGTGTTAATTTTTATATATATATATATATATATATATATATATATATATATATATATATATATATATATATATCTTAGCTCTGTACTTATTTTGAGGGCGTTTAGAAGTTTTCTGAATTACATCAATATCTGTTATTATTGTTGTTGTTGCCCTCTGGAAGCAAAAGCCATGAGTTTTGATCCTTTTTGTTTTATTAAAAGAAATTTGGTCCCAAAGGTGTCCGACTTTGTTCATATCGCGGAGAATCGAATGTTAATAGTGGCTGTTATCACTTGCCAGAATCGAACTTATCTGTCAATACATGCATATATTTGGTAGCCAGTGAATTATCATGCGGAAAATCTGTATCGATCGACTTCGACTATATATATATATATATATATATATATATATATATATATATATATA
>OZ010589.1:37772597-37795097 GCA_963932145.1 Acanthosepion lycidas
CTACAAAAATAGCCATTTTCTTTCAACACCTCCGGTGTCTTATCAAGTGATGATGTGATAAGACACCGAAGGTGTTGAAACAAAATTATTCTATAACATATTTATGTTATAATTTTTTTAGATAAATAATTATATCTGCTCTACTCTGTATTGAGCACACTTTTAATTCATTCCGTATGCACCAATTATATAATTGTATATATATATATATATATATATATATATATATATATATATATATATATTGTGTGTGTGTAAGACGACATTGTTATGGGAAAATATTATTTAATTCTAATTTAAGTCTAAATCGATATTTATTTTCTCACTCTAGTGGAAATACGCAACTCCCAATCCCACGACAGTATAATAATTAAAAAGTTGATGCGTGATAATTTTCCAAACGAGCTTCATCAAAGAAATCAACACCAGTGAAGATAATACTGAATTTTTTGTGTAAAGGCATAATCTGTATTAATGTAATTGACATTAGTCAAGGTTGGCTATGTGTGTAACAGTTTTTATATTTACTACTTTCTTATCTATAATTATTATCCTAATATTCGTATAATACAAGGCTTGTGAGAGACTCAAGTAAGAATTTTATTGTTAAAATGGTTATGAAGAGTGGTGTGGTATGAATGAAAGATGAATAGATAGGAAGTGAAGTTTATGAGGCTCGATAGGCGCTGTTTTATCATTAAAATATATAGGTAGCAGTCATTCATTTAGGCATGTACTATTAAACAGAAATAATCGATAGAGAATATATGTTGTGAAATTTGATGAGATTATTCTTGTCGAAAATAAAAATGAAAAACTCACCAAAATAATGTGTCATGGTTTGAATCCTTTCAAGCCTCGTTGCTCATTTTCATAGAAAGGAGCAAGAAAGTTGCAAAAGAGTGTAACGCTGATATATATATATATATATATATATATATATATATATATATATATATATATATATATATATATTAAATGCGTTTGTCAGTGTGTCACACTCCTTTAAATGAAGGGCCACAACTCTCTAACTAACTTCCAATATCCAATATTTACTGCTATTGTTTTCGGCAATCTTTTTGACGCGAACATTTCTTTTGCGCGATAATAATTTTATAACTTGTAAATAAATTCGTAAATAATCAAAAGTAATTTCGAAATCCAGCGAAAGTCAGGTATGAAATAAAAATGTTTGTAGGGAAAGTAAAGACCTACATCAAATTGTCTTTAATTTAAGTGGCTGCAGAAGAATTATCGTTGAACATTTTAAAAGATAAGCCTAAATATTAAAGCAATACTTAAATGAAGCGATAAATTTTCAGTGTTTTATAGTTTATTGTTACCTATCGAATACGGCAGCAGTATGCCTCGCAAAAAGAAATCTTTGCCAACAGAGGACCAGATTCCAAACAAAAGAGTCAAGTTTGCAGTAAGGAAAAAACACACCCGTGCAAATGTAAACCTAGATGAAACGGCAGCCAGGAGAACTTCCAATGCTGAGAATATGAAAAGACGTAGACACTGAATTCCTGAACAAACCCACTCAAGAGCCGTTTGCAGGATCTAACTTAAATGGCGCGCGATAAATGTTTGTGTGTGTGTTTCCCAGGTCTGAAAAAATGTATCGAGACGTGCTTTAAAAGAATAATTTAATCTCCTTTGAAGTAGTCCCCTTCTGAAGCCATACACTTTATCCATGTGATGAGGGTAGCAAGCAGTTACCGCGTCGCTTTCTCGTGGATTAACGCGACTTCTTGAAAACGTGTTCTTTTCAAAAGAAGATTTTTGGAAAGCGGACAAAGTTTCAAGCGGTGAGAACTGGAGAATATGATTTTTGGACAACGCTACACACTTTCCTTCCAAGCAAAACCATAAACAACGAAAGTGAACGAGAACGTTACAACTTAGTGTACATACGTGACAGAGTTCACGACCAGTCTCTGCCAAGCGGCTTCAATCTGCGTCTTTTAGCTCTGTTATCATAGCTACGGAATCGGAGAGCCGAGTTCGAAATCCAGTCAGATCCATTACATTCACTTACACATGGGAAAATTATGAATCCTCTTCTTCTATGCTATGAGTAAATAGCAGGACAGACTGGATGGCATCTGGTCTATCGAAGAAAGAAATGACAACCTACTGGGGGAACAACATCTGCCTCGTCAGTCATGTATCGAAAGATACATGATCTCCTTAACGTGTATTACACGTGGCACATAACTGTGGGATCATAGCTAGAGTTCTCATATATTTGTTCTAACCTTG
The DNA here is from genome assembly GCA_963932145.1 of Acanthosepion lycidas. Lineage (NCBI taxonomy): Eukaryota > Metazoa > Mollusca > Cephalopoda > Sepiida > Sepiidae > Acanthosepion > Acanthosepion lycidas. The sequence continues at coordinate 37,774,863 of OZ010589.1, forward strand.
AATTGGACTTGTCATTCACGGTGTGATTGTATAATTAATTTTAGCGTCACGTGAGAGAAATGACCTGACAGTTCAAAGACATTCTAAGGCATTTGTAGCAAGACTGAAATAAATTTTATTGATACTGAGTCGGACTTTTATAGTGTAAAAGTCTTTCAGGGTTTTTAATCGTTTTTATAGTTGGAGTAGCAGTATACATTGTATTGTCGGACCAACATCTGATGGAAGTTAGAAGGCATGACAGGAATTTGTGTTATATTCTTACATCCGCCATTTTACTTGATGAGATGACATAACGATCTTTTCGAAAGAAATAATGTTGATTTAAATTATTAATATTTAAAATTTGAATATTAACATAGTCACAGATTTTAGCAAAGCATTTTTGGAGTGAGTTGTTTGTATTAACCAAGATGATGAAAGTTTTGAAGTTTCTTGCAGTATATGATGAATCTTACGTAATCTTTATCATCTGTAGGAGTTATATATCTATGGATTATGTTTGTTAAAGCTTTTTGTTTTTCCTCTTTTATATGACTGGAGTAGATCTGGTTACTATAAAAATCCATAGATATGCCCACATATATATGCGCGCGCACACACACACACACCTCTATATATATATATATATATATATATATATATATATATATATATATATATATATATATTAATGTATATTTTGGCAGTAAAATTTCTTTTCAGCATCCTTAAAGTGCAGACATTAAAATCTTAGCAACTCGTAAAAATATATTCGTATACGTTATTCCATATATATATATATATATATATATATATATATATATATATATATGTATTTGCTATATATATATATATATATATATATTTGTTTTCGGCAAACTTCGCCATCGCTTGTGGAATGAGCGGGGTATTCGACTGGATACGAAAATTCGGGATTACAGAGCTGTTGTACTTGCCATCCTTTTGTATGGCTCAGAGTCATGGACTCCATACAGGTACCATATACGCCAGCTAGATGTTTTCCATAAAAGCTGTCTGCGTGCAATCTGTGGAGTTAAGCTTCAAGATAGGATATCTAACGGAGACCTGTTTAACAGGTGTAATATTGGAGGAATCGAGACTTTTATCATACAGTCTCAGTTACGGTGGACTGGTCATGTCTTGAGAATGTCTGATGACAGGATACCCAAAATCCTAATGTACAGCCAGTTAGATCAGGGCTACAGGAATGTAGGACGCCCATGGCTAAGATACAAAGACAAGCTGAAAAGCAACTTGTCAGCAGTTAATATAACACTTAACACCCTTGAGCGCTTAGCTTTGGAGCGGGTAGAATGGAGATCAACGTGTTTTAGTGGAGTCAGCAATTATCAATCTGCTTGTCTGAATCATCTTTAAGAAGCGAGAGCAAGATCTAAAAGGTCAGGCAATCTAAGAGTGATCTCATCTCACAATTCTCACATCTGCTCCATATGTAGCCTCCTTTGTAAGTCACTAGCGGGCCTCAAATGCCACCTAAGATTATCTTTCATAACTGAATCAATAAGCTGGCAGATCCTCATACGTCGAAACCGACGGGAGAGTCCATCATATATATATATATATATATATATATATATATATATATATGTGTGTGTGTGTGTGTGTGTGTGTGTGTGTGTGTGTGTGTGTGTGTAATTAGGCAGCAAAAATAGGTGTGTGTGTGTGTGTATTTAGGCAGCAAAAATAGGTCTGCTTAGGTCTTCCGGTATGCTACTACTGTTGTAAAGTTAACTTATTATTTCTGTAATTTTGTCTTTGCCGAAATTGTCTGAGGCTGTCAGTAACTGTTACAATTCCGCCTGACCCTGCCGCTTTGTTTCTGTTCAATTTGGCCACTGCAGCCTCCACTTCGGTTTTTGACACGTCGCTCTTTATGTGTATTATCGGTTGTTCTTTTTTCTCGCGGAAGAATATATTCATTCCAGGACTGAAGAATTAATTCTTTCTTTAATATCCGTCATTGATTTTAAGCCACCTGTTGATGAACATGTCTTCTGTCCTGTTAGTACCTATATTTATTTATTTTTTAATTACTCATGTGAAATTACTTTTGATAGGGTGTTCTTAAACACCAGATGAAGATGAGGAGCAGTCAGAAATATAGTTTTACTTACCCAGAAATATTTAAAACGACAGATTACACTTCGAAATATCCATCTCTGTATATATTCAATGAAAACACACTTATTTTATATTATACAAGCTAATTTTCTACTAATATGCGGAAATTGCTAATAAAATTTGATCTAAAATATGCATGTACATATATTTTTTCAAAATTATACTTTAGCCATGCCGTAAAAGGTCAAAGAAATTCATGATTTTTTTTTAATTCGAAAGCGATTTTTTTTTCAACATATTTTGATTTTCAAGTTTTGTTTTTTAATAGTTGATAACCAGACACTGTAGTGCATTTAATTCGCGCAAAATACAACAACTGTTATCGTTAATGGCTGGCCACTCGTATTCGAGGATACCCGTCTACTAGGGCAGCTAGCTGATCCCTATCGTAGACACTTGCTCAGGCATATTTTCTGTTTCTTCGACAAACACGGGGGCCACTTGTGGTTTATACTGTAACTACGCTGGAAGAGAAGCGTGTTATCTAGTGTGATCAACAGTCTAAACCAGGACAGCTCAAACATGCTCAAACCCTCGATCAGCCCAAGTGTTCCGTCTACCAAATTTCCCTTACAAGGCTTGTCTCAACCAGAGGTATGGTTTTCAGACCCTTCCGGTTGTTGCCGCACACTGAGATCGCCTCCTCTACACCGATAACATCAAGAAGTGACTTTCCTGACAAATCAACCATGGTTAGATTCGAACCCGGGTTTCATGGAGAAAATGTTTTAACTGTTTGACCACATGTCCATTCATGTATTCAGTACCTATTTCTATCAATGTAGCTGTTTATTTTGGTCGCAACAAAACACAAAATATATTTTGGTTGTACATTCAAAATATATACAGCCCCCCCACCACCACCACCACAAAAAATGCATATACACTTCAGGAAAGAAACAAGTTGTATAGAGATTGGGATACTAAATTCATTCAGGCATCACGATATTAATACAATTACCTCGGCACAGCGTTAGGGTTACAAAGCGAATATTTGCGTATTTATTCTTTCATAAACACGCCAGTGACCTATAGAACTCCATCCGGCTGGAGAGTCTTGCATTATCAGCAGTAATAGTCACCGTTTACAAATTTGCTAAATATAGCTTCTTTGTCGTTCTTTCCATGTCGAATGCTATAACCAAATCCACTCCACCAATTCATACTTTTACAAGTATAACCCGCGATGCTATGTCCACAGGGTCGAATCACTCTGATTCTCTTCGTATTCAATTTGTACCAGTGAAATTCCTGAGTTTCATTCTAATGATCGTTACTTTATCAAAGAGACTCCTGCGTGGATGATTCTTGGAACGCTAGAATCTTACCCATTCAAGTCCTTACATAATCGTTAAGTACCCACAGTATACTCATAATCTTCATTTCACAGAGAGTCCACCAAAAATGTATCTATACTTCAGGAAAGGAAAAACTTTAGATATTGTAATACTAAATTTATTTAAAGATCACGATGTTAATGTAAGCTAACGTTGGACAAACACAAGAGATGCTTAAAATAGTGGCCTTTATCCCCTAGACAAAAAAGTATATAATGACATAATGTAGATGTTGATGTTCAGCATTACTTCGAACAAACGATGAGGAAGGAAACTTCAACGGATACTGGAAACAGTTCAATTAAGAAACCTATTTTCCTAAAAAAATTATTTTAATAAAAACATAATATGCGGAGCTACTCCTTGGGCAACGTTGTCCAAATAACCTAATGAGATTGCTGTTCATGCATTTTCAATTTCTTGACTAAAGGCCGCCAGTGTAATCAGTTTTCTGTGATGCACAGCATCCCTTAGGGTCGCCCATATGTAAAAGTCTAAAAACTACGAAAGGCAAGTTTGTTTTTTTTTCCTTTCTTGAAGTGTGTATATCTATTCGTGGGTGGACTCTGTATTTATAGCTAAACAACTTGACTACATAGGAGTCACCGAGAAAACACTCATGTAAATATTTGAACTGTTTCCGTGGAAATAAATGAACATTATAACAGAAGTATATTTGTAGACATGAAAAGAAATCATGTAACACTCACAGCATTATTTGCAAAATGATTCTCTACACTTTATGTATCCTTCGCTCGAAACAATCCACATTGTAAACATAAACATTTACATGCATGCATAACAAAAGAAGCTCAATAACTAAAATAATGGACTTCCATGCAGTAAGCTACCAATAAATTTTCTTTCAAAATTCCTGGAGCATGAAAATGTACATGAATTATTATAACGAAAATAGACGTGTCGTCACATTATGCTTTCAAAATGATTTACATATAACCTTATCTGCAGTCAATCAATCAATAAACATTAAAATAACTGTTTATGCATACATTCCATTGCCAAAGCAGATACTTTATCACTAATAAAATAATAATACAAATCTATACAATTTATACAGTATTATAAAAAAATCGCTTCCTCGCACTCACTATCTCTTTCTCTCATTCTGTCTTATGTGCCATACGTGATACACGCTTAGGCGATCATGTATCTTTCGATACTTGACTGACGAGACAGATTTTTTTCCTGCAGTTGTTTATTAGGTTGGTGCAAAAATAATGACGTAATAATGTCGTTTTTGACGTTAAAAAATAAGTCAAAAAACGACATTATGACGTCATTATTTTTGCACCAACCTAATATTTCTTTCTGCCGTAGACCAGTTGCCATCTAAGGCTGTAGACTCCGGTCTGTCCTGCAATTTACCCATAGCTTGTGGGGTGAGAAGAAGAGGATTCGTACTTTTTCCCAAAGGTATCACAGTGTAACCCGGATATAAGAGACCCGGATATAAGAGAAACCCGGATATAAGATATATTTTCTCTGGTCCCAAATTAGAGCCATACTTACCTAAACAAATTAGACCAAACCCGGATATAAGAGAAAATACTTATCCGGTCTCGAGAACTCTCTTATATCCGGGTTACACTGTAGCACTAAATAAATGTAATGGATTCAACTGGAATTCGTACTTGGTTCTCCGATTCCTCAATCCGAGCCGCTATCCATTACTCCAACGTATCTCCTCCTCCTCCTCCTCCTCCTCCTCCTCCTCCTCCCACAATGCAAGAGTTTATTAAGGACTGTACATCTTCCGCGACATATTTCGGGAGAGGGATTATCATCTGTCAGTTGTGTCTCTGTCTTCGGACAGAGTGCGACTCAGTTGTTCCCCAGTCTGTGGACAGAGACACAGCTGGAGAGAATAAAAACTGTGAGGTGCCTGATCCGGGGAACTGCTGATCGTGACTGCACCCCACTGTAGCACTAGAGGGGTGGGATCCGTCGTCATACCGATGCCAGTGCAGCCGCCTGATGCGGGGACTGGACAATTTTTGCCTTTGGCCCGAGTATACACGCTCGGATTCCCCACATTAAACCCGACTTTAAGTAGAGAGACCGGGACAAATAAATCTTCCGTAGCACTCATGGGTGATAGCAGAAGACAAAGTTATACAGCAATTACACTTTGCATCGTCATCAATAAAAATAAATGCATGAAAATGTTGCATCTATGAAAGAGCGATTAAATAAACGAATGTTATCTTGGTTCTTTTTTTTTTTTAGTGCTTGCTTTTCTGGTCAGGGACCCAGACTCACAGAATCATGTGGCTCGCAGCCACATTACCAGACGCGGGAATGTAATCAAATGATTGCAGACCGTTTTTAAAACTCATAAAATACTTTCTGAAAATAATTTACTAAAGCTTTAAATAAAATCCTATTCCAGTACGTAGATATTACCTTAATTCAGCCTCTCTTACTCTGATTATTACGCACTTTGTTTTTCACTTTTAGATACCCCTGGGCATAACGATAAACTACATTCGGCAGCAAAGCCTCTGATCGGGAGGTTGGAGGTTTGTAGGAAAGTTGAACTAACTCGTAATTGCTGTTATTCCCCCGTGCTACCCTAAACAGTGTGGTAGCACTTGTTAGGATACCAGCTCTGAGGAAAACCCCAAAACAATAAACAAATGGCTATGAAAGTATAAAACTAGATTTTGATAGTAAAATTACTGTATATATATATATATATATATATATATATATATATATATATATTTAAAAATTATAGTATAAATATGTTATAAAATCACTAGAAAAATAGCCATTTTGTTTCAACACCTTTTGTGTCTTATCAAGTGACGGTGTTGAATGTAGATTTTAGGATAAAGTTTTTAAAAGGTTCAAATTAATTAACCACCCCTCGTAAGGGGAAACGCTGTCACGTGAGCTGAAATGACCAATCAAAATACAAGTATACAAGAATTCAAAAAACTTGGCAACAAAGTAAGGTTATAATAAATATTAAATGCTTTAAAGTTGGGTTTATACTGAAATAGAATTTATTCTAACTAATAAGTATTAAATTGTGCGATAAAATTTGAAATTAAAATTAAAAACTATCCATTTCAAAAATGTAAATTTAACCTATATTAAATTTAAAATTTTAAAATTATTAAGGAAAAATGCATACGTTATTCTATTTGTTTCCATATTTTTATTCTACAATATATATATATATATATATATATATATATATATATATATATATATATTCGACTGGAATTCGAACTCGGCTCTCCGATTCCTCAATCCAAGACGCTGTCCATTACTGCACCCACCCTCCTCACTTACGTGCTAATATCCTTGGAAAAGCTGTGAATCCTCTTCTTCTCCTTCCAGCTATGGGTAAATAGCAGGACAGACTTGGTTCTATAGCCTTGGATGGCAACTGGTCTAGGAGAAGGACAACACTGAATTCAAAACCTGCGGAAGGGTCGTTTGGGGACCTTGTGGCACGTAGTGCACCAGGTCTCTGTATTCGGCCCTTCAAAAAGTGTGGATGGTCCTGCACGAAACCATCACCACTATAATCAATTCTCAAGTGCTGTTGTCGAGCTGTCGGTTTCCTGGGAACGTGTCTGCTTGACCCTTATACATTGAATTCGACGGGAGAGTTTTATAGTTTTGATATATTTATGTTAAATTGCTCAACATCGGGGGTAGAGCGTTTGAATATAAGTTGACAGACTTAAACGCAAACATTGATGATCGAGTGTAAAATATAAAACAAACTGTCGCAGCTGGGTGTTGATCTTCGTGTGTTCATTGGGCGTTTTATAGTTCGTATTAAAGCCGACATAGCATTCGGGATTTTATTAAACAGACAGATATTGTCCGTTGAACTTAACAGAACTTTGATCCGATCTTTAAAATTGTGGAAATTTGCCTATTATTGACAAGCAGAACGTCAGTTTTTTGGCAATATTCTTTTAAAGATTTGTTCAATATTTCATAAATGCTGTCAAACTGCGACAATTATGTCTATTTCGGATCTATTAAATATATTTGATTCATTAAATCGTTTTCATTCTTAGTTTATAAAAAAAAAAAAAACTCATTCAGCTTATGAAAAATAAGCACGGATTGGCATTAATCAAAACAATGTATTATAACTTTTATATTAATCTCGTAGAACATATATCTTTGTCTTCTTTTGATAAAATGAAAGTATGGAAACCCTAATCACATATTATGATATTCATCATTCTTACAATATTATGTCTAATTATTTTTATAATAATCCTTTCTACTTCTCTAATTAGTTTGTTGATATTAAGTTGGAATTCATCATGGAAGGCGCTGTAGTTTTTATTAACCCAAGTACTTTCGTTCTCCTCCGAGGTCAATGTCAGGGTTGAATTACGAAGACAAACTTATTCTAACTTCAGTCGCTGTGATGGTATTTTTTATAATACACGCTTGAACACGCTCTGTTATAATTATTAGGTTGGTGCAAAAATAATGACGTAATAATGTCGTTTTTTGACGTAAACGTCAAAAAACGACATTATTACGTCATTATTTTTGCATCAACCTAATATTTAAAAATTTTAAATTTATCCTTTGTAGCTATGGTGTTTGTTTTTTTTTTGTTTTTTTTTTTTTTGCAAAGAAGCGTCACACTATAAGGGAGCTAATCAGAGATGTTCAAAATGGAAAATGGTATTAAATGTTGATCCAATGGATTTTAATGAGATTTTTGTTTAGGAATTTACAGTAAATGACTTCCTGTTTGCTGTTAATTGTTTATATTAACGGTCTCTCTAAGGACATTCTCAGATTTTAGTAAATATTCAGATGATACTGCAATTCATGGGTGCAGCTGCAAATATCTAGAGGGCCAGAACATGACAGCTGATCTCACTTTTAATTAAGCTGTAACGGCTTAGTGAGAAAACTGATAACTTTTATTTTAAATCGAGTTGAAATTAGTTCCGCTTTGAAATTGATTCCGAGTTGAAATAAGTTCCGAGTTGAAATTAATTCTGAGGTGAAATTAATCCCGAGTTGAAATTAGTTCCGAGTTAAAATTAGTTCCGAATTGAAATTAATTCGGAGTTGAAATTAGTTCCGAGTTGAAATTAGTTCTGTCACCCATTTTCGCTTCCCGCCTCCATTCATGTAATCTTCATCTTTATGAGAAAACTGATGAAATTACATTTTGTTCGCAACATATCCTATGGCGATGTTTCCAGGGAAAAGGAGAAAACGTCAATTACTTCAAGCCATGAAACTCGTCGTATCAACAATATAAAAGATAGGCTTTAGGAATGAAGGGAATTTGAATTCTAAATGATTCATTTACATTCCTAATAACCCTTGCTCTTGTTTTTCTATCAGAATATTTGGTAAAGTGATTATCTCCGTAAAAGTAAATTATTTACTCACGAGATACTCATGAAATGTAAGAACGATCACGAATCGCTCTGAGCGAATTAAATACGTGTCTCTCCGTCTGCCATTTTGTCTGTTCCATTGCAAATATATATATATATATATATATATATATATATATATATATATATATATATATATATATATATATTAGGCTGGTGCAAAAATAATGACGTTTTCTCACATATGTTGCTATGTGAGAAAACGTCATTATTTTTGCACCAACCTAATATATATATATATATATATGTATATATATATATATCCGGTGTAACAGCAAAATTGTCCAAATCGTGTAAAAGCTAAATTTTGCATTTGTTAGATTAAGCTTTGAACAGTTGTATCTTAGAGATGATTAAAGATATTTTACTGGAATTCTCCGAGGTTTTTATTAAACTATTGGAATCTACTTTGAACAATAAGAATGTATTTAGCTGTAAGATAAAATGATGATCCTTCTTGCTATTGTGACCTCGTGATCCAGTTTTCCTCTATACTCTTAACTCTTTTTAAACCTTTCTTTTGATAGTTCTTGAATAGACTTTGAAGATTGAAACCAGAAGACGAATGTTGGTACCATTACTGGAGGCTTGAATGATCTTTTTCCTCTCACTATTTAGGAAGACAGTGGTGCTGACACAAAACGATTTTAATCTGATCTCTTTCTAGCTAAGTTAAAGGGTTTTTCAATGACTCTTACGAAAAATGATGTCAAAATGGCTAAACGTCTGAAAATCTAAAAAAAAATCAATTAGTTTAGTTTAGCGTTGCTTTAGATATTAAACGTTTTGGGGGATGGACAGTTATACTGTGACACGATTTGGACAATTTTGCTGTTAAACCCGGTCGGTACATACAGTAGCGTCCAAAACTAAGGGACAAAATGTTAAAACCTAATATTTGTTAGAAATAACAACTGTGAAAAGCTGAAATTTTGACAACTGGTAGTCGTTATCATCCATAATAACATACTAAAATTTGAATCATTTGCATAGGATAGAAAAAGACTTATAACAATTATTTATTTATTTTCAAATTTGGAACGTCCAAAAGTAAGGGACAAAATTGAGAAAAACAATGTAAACAGCAAAAAACAATAAAAATACATGTACAATCAATATTTAGTAAATGAGACCTTGCTCTCAATGACAGCAGCACATCTTCGACTTACAAGAACGAATCAGTTCTTGACAATCCTCGATACTAATTTTAGACCATTCTTCTTGAAGCTTCACCCACAAATCCTCCGTGTTAGCGGGATTTCTTTCCATAACTTTCACTCCTAAGGTCTTCCAAAGATTTTCTATTGGATTTAAGTCAGGACTTTGCGGTGGCCAATCCATAATTTCCAAATCTTGCTCGCTAAGGTAACTCATTACCACCTTTGCCTTGTGACATGGGGCATTATCTTGCATAAAGGTAGCCCTATCGAAACCTGAATTCTGTATGATTGGCACAACATGATCTTGAACAATGTTTTTTATAGATCTGCGCGTTTACACGAGTTTGTAACCGGACAAGAGGCGTTGTACCTTGGCTAGAAAACATTCCAAATACCATGACGCTTCCGCCCCCAAACTTGACAGTTTTCTTAGTACACTTTGCACTTAATCTTTCACCAATACGTCTCTTTACATTGTTTTTTCCATCATTTCCAAATAAATTAAACTTGCTTTCATCACTGAAAAATACTTTTGCCCAATTTTCATATGTCCAAATTACATACCTGTTTGCAAACTCTAATCTCTTCTTCTTATTCTTCGAACTAACAAGTGGTTTCTTCCCTGGGGTTCCATTAAACAGCCCTATTTCTTGCAGTCGTCTACAAACAGTCTGTCTTGACACATTAACACATGAGGTACTATTCATAACCCTTTTAATTTCTGTGCAAGTCTTAAAACGGTCCTTTAATGATATACGCTGCATTATTCAATCTTCTCTTGCCGAAGTTTTGCGGGGTCTGCCGGTTTTAAAAGCACTAACTATTTTGCCAGTATCATTGTATGATTTAACAACCCTGCCTACAACACTCTTGGAACGTTTCACTTTCTCTGAAATCTCTCTAATGGTGTGCTTTTCCTTGTGTAGCTTCACAATAGCTTGTCTCACAGAGTAATCAAGTGCCGGCTGATGCAACGTTTACAAATGACTAAGTAAGACTTATTCTTTAGGGGAAATCAAAAAATTTGAATATAGCATACTGTTTACATTGTTTTTCTCAATTTTGTCCATTACTTTTGGACGATCCTATTTTGAAAATAAATAAATAATTGTTATAATTCTTTTTCTATCCTTTGCAAATGATTCAAATTTTAGTATGATATTACGGATGATAACGACTACCAGTTGTCAACATTTCAGCTTTTCACAGTTGTTATTTCTAACAAATATTAGGTTTTAACATTTTTTCCCTTAGTTTTGGACGCTACTGTATATAGTTTGTAACAATAGGCACCGGTTGAAACCATGTATATTTCGAGCGTTTTAAACCAAATGATTTTGACAAAGTCAGTCAGTCAGTTATGTGCCATGCGTGATATATGACTGACGGGGAAGTATTTTCCCGCAGTATGTTGCCATTTCTTTCTGCAGTAGACCAGTTGCCATCCAAAGCTATAGAACTCGGTCTGTCCTGCTATTTACCTATAGCTGGGGGTGGAGAAGAAGACCATTCATAACTTTCCCAAGGATATTAGCACGTAAGCGAATGTAATGGATTCGACTGGAATGATAAAGAAAGCCGAACGCAAATTCATAGCGAAAGATGCACTTTTAAATCATCTCATCTGGTGCTGTAACCATAAGTTCTACGCAAACAGTTTCTTCCCTCGCACGTCCCGCTTGTGAAACTCTCTTCCAACTTCTTGCTTCCTAATCAACATTAATCTTTAAAAATTTAAATACAATGTTAATTATTAATTTCTGTCTTCTTAGTTCACGTTCTTTTTATTGTTCTTTCTCCCTAACAGTGTTTTTTTTTTATATTCTTTTAACACTCAGTAATTTCTTGCATCTTAGGGGCTGTATTGCCTTGCTTGGAGTGAAATTATTAAAAAGAAACAAAGAATACCAAAGTAATAAGAAATAGAAACATTTTAATAGAAACAAACAAAAAGTATGCCGAACTGGCGTATGATATCAATCTTCCTGTATACTAATAAACGCTTAACTTACTTTACAGATGTATGGTGCAACAGAAGGATGCTGAGAATTCTATGGGAGAAATATGTGAACAATAAGAAAGCTAGGAACGAAAACGATACACATATATAGAATCAGAAAGAGAGTTGAGATTCTTGGGAACAATAATGAGGAAAGAAGACTTGGAGAAGTTGAGGCACACGGGATATATTGAATGTAACAGGGGCAGAGTCAAACAGCGAGAAATAAGTTCGTGTAAATAGATGACAGAATAGTGAGTGGAAGCGACAGTAAATAAAACATTGCTAAGAGCAAATAGCAAAGAAAATCGTGGTCAGCCATGATATTCAACGTCTCTGAAGTGACATGGTATGTAAAAGGAAATGGCGAATAGTTTCAAGAAGCGAAAGTATCTACGATATGAGAAGCTTAAAGAAAGAAAAACATTCAATATATTTGGCCAGCCAATAATTGACCCCCTGAGTATGACGATAAACTACATGCAAGAGCAAGACTTCTGATCAAGTGGCTTTGATGAGCATGGAACCGCCTCTTGGTGTTCCCAAGTTCACACTGACTTGGGGTGGCAGCACCTAATAGGGTTGCAGCTATCGGCTAATAGGTAACCCCTAAATTGGGACCCAAACACTATGAGGCTGTAAAAGGTTTTAATATCAGCAATACGTTTTTTTTTTTTTAATTATTACCAGAAATAACTTTTTGAAGGATTGCAATGAATTCTGGAAAAAAAAAATATTGCCAGCAATGCATTTTGGAAAACATATTACAAGCAATGCATTTTGGAAGAAAAAAATTTAACCAGCAATAAAAACCTTGACATTAAGTAACCCATTGAAATTCAAAAAATAATTTCAATATACGATAATTAGTTGTCATAAAAAGGCCGAGCAGTGTATTCAGAATATGAAGCTTATCAGTTTAAAATTTTATACATGATCGCCTATTTCTGTCTCAATGTCTAGGATGAGGAATTATCATTTTTTTTTTTTGCAATATTTATATTCTGACCATTCTCCACATCTTTGTTGTTGTTATCGCATCGAGGTGGATATCGACCTGGGCAACCTACAGAGAATCCTGAACTGAACAATTTATTTAATCTACGGGGATAGACTGTTCACGTTCCAATGATCATCGTAAAACCTAACATGGTTGCTGATTAGTTTGCAACTGCCGCTGAATCTGTTATGCTTTTAATTCTGCTGCTGCTCATGCTTTGACTGCTGCATATCTGCTAATTCTTTCTGGCGTAAAAATCTCCACTTTATCTTTCTTGTCCAGTATTTTCACTGCATTACTCATGATGAGTATTCCTTTCGCTCCATACATGATCAGCCATGACCAATTTCATATAGCCTGACGTGCCTTACCGCTCGGCCACAAAGGATCGTTCTGCTTTTTACTGCTTATAAACTTCAACTTTCCATGAATCTCTCACGTACATTCATAACTGCTCATAGCGTATCAAATGTAGACAAATGACGTCACACATTATGAAATGGACATATGACGGTACCGTATAGGATACAGGTTCGAATCCTGTCGAAGCACGAATATTTTCTATGAAAATATTTCGGACATTCAGGCCGGTAAATGTTATTTAATATTGTTTATTATAAACAGAGCATTTACTTAAATACTTGTATCTAGAATGTTAAACATAAAAATGTCTTTAAATAATTGCCGGACTTTGTCGATTTCATAATATATATATATATATATATATATATATATATATATATATATATAGATAGATAGATAGATAGATAGATAGATATGGTTAAGTTTAGATAGAATTATATAAACAAAGTGAAATATAAAAATAGAGGGATACTCTTAGAATGAGCGTAAAACAAATAAAATATGTCGGATTTAATCCATTTCTTAAAAATAAAAATGTCTTTGTGTACTTCCTTTTTGCGATTCATCAGCGCAACCCCTAACGAGAATCGAATCCTCATCGTTATGATACAACGCAATCGCCATACCATTGGGCCAGCGGGCCTCAGTGACAAAAAGTGGCCTAACTCAATATAGCTCAATTCTGCTGGTGATACCCATGAAAGCATACATAAACGAGCGGAAGCGGCACCAAGAGCAACGTCTTCTTTCCACCAAGCCGCTCCATCCAGAGGACGAAACGGTCGCCCTGTGTTTTCTGCATTCTGTTGAGGATTTTTGTTCTAGACTCGATGAATTATTATGAGAAATTATTCAATTATTGTCACTTATAAATCTTATGCTTGATCCAGCTTCTAATATATTCAGACTAGTTAGTTTCTTCTTCGGAGCCGAGGCACTCTTGTCCAGAGGTATGACGGTTGCGTTGTGCCGTAAGAGTCCAGATTCGATTCTCAGTAGTGTATGCATACTGGTGATGAGTCCCAAAAAGGACGACACGGCTCATGTTTATTGTCCTTGACTCGATGAATTATTATTTTATTATTTTATATATATTAGGTTAGTGAAAAAATAATGACGTAATAATGTTTTTTGACATATTTTTAACGTCAAAAAACGACATTATTACGTCATTATTTTGGCACCAACCTAATATATATATATATATATATATATATATATATATATATATATATATATATATATGTGTGTGTGTGTGTACAAGTGATAGAAATTAGGAGGATTTGAGATAATTATAATTAATTCATCGAGTCTAGAAGAAACCTGAACAGAATGCAGAAAGCACTGGGCGTCCTACATTTGGGACTCATCAGCAGTGCTTGAACCGGCTTCTAATGCTCTGGATGGTGCGGCCTGGGGATACTAGTGGTGGCTCGTGGGGGCACAGTTCTATGGGTAAGTGAAACTCGGATGAGTTCCTCCACGGAGATGCGATCGAGCGTCGCTATATCGAGTCTGATTCGCTCCCTCTTCGTCACCGTGGCCCGTTGGAACAGTTGGTATGACGTTTGCCTGATAACGTCACTGTCCGGGTTTCAATTCTCAGTAACGAGATGAGTCCCAGATATAGGACGAAACGGCCGTCCAGTGCTTTCTGTTGAGGGTTCTTCTAGACTTGATGTATTAATTATAATATATATATATATAAAAAAAAAAAAATAAATAAATTAAATTAAATTAGGCGGCACGGTGGAGTAATGGATAGCGGCTTGGATTGAGGAATCGCAGAGCCGAGTTCGAATCCATTGCATTCACTTACGTGCTAATACCCTTGGGAAAGGTGTGAATCGTCTTCTATGGGTAAAATAGCAGACTGTGTTCATGGCAACTGGTCTAGGGGAAGGACAACTATGAATTCAAAAACCTGCGGAGGGTCGTGTGGTGGCCTTGTGGCACTTAGTGCACCAGGTCTCTGTATTCGGCCCTTCAAAAAGTGTGGATGGTCCTGCACGAAACCTTCATTATAAACCTATAATCAAATCTCATGTGCCGGTGTAGGGCTGTCGGTTTCCTGGAAACTGATCTGATTGACCCTCATACGTTGAACTAGACGGGAGAGTCGACTATATATATATATATATATATATATATATATATATTTGTAATTGGTAACAGAAGCCATTGATTTATAGCAACCGCTTTCCATACTTAATACTTCCCGAATTCACTCTCACGTGGTCATGTGTGACGTCATAGCTGCGGTGCGATTTTGGCTTCCAGCGTCTTATATGCACGTTTGCTTGGAAATCATCTATGTAAACAATCACAGACTATCAGCACATTCTTGTCCGTGTATTGCTTAATATATTTTACTGTAATTGTCATCTTTGATAATGGCTTATGTAAGGCGAATGCTTAGATTTGATTAAAAATATGGATCAATATTTCGATTTTCTTTCTTCCTTTAATGATAATGTTATTAAGCTTATCAGACGTTATGAAAAGAATTTACATCTCGTCTATATTTTTTAATGAATCCTCGTCTATATTATTTACTGAAACCTGTATGAATAGATATATATATATGAACTTACAAATAAATATGAATAGATAGATAGATATGAATTCACAAATAAATATAGATACATGTAGATACATGCGTAGAATATTGCAGGGTGACTGTTGTTACTAACAAAACAGTGCTTGGTATAAAATAATAGAACTAAAATGTTTAATAAGAACATATTTTAGTGTATATTTATTCTTAGTGCAAACACGCACACATACATACATACATATATATATATATATATATATATATATATATATATATATATATATATATATATATATGAGAGAGAGAGAGATGTGAAGAAACGTATATAGATTGATTTGATTTACGGCTTATTAACCTCTGCAGCTTATTTAAAGCAATAAAATATTTTTAGATCGGAAGACTATTATGGAAATAAAAAAAAGAATTATTGTCCAACGAATTACCTATTACGAATTGTATTCATATATTTCCCAACGGTATTTACGCGTACAGAAATATATCGAACCCGACGTGTACAGGACTGTTCTATTTCTGAGTCACCATCCATTATACCACTCGCTCATCACGTTTATAGTCCCTTGTATTCCCAAGCGGTCACCCATCAATGTACTGACCAGCATCGACATTGGTTAACTTTGGCATATAATCTAGTGAATGTTTACAGGTTTTACAGATATACATGATATTGCTGTAAGCTATCTATCATGGTAAGTAGCTAAATAAATATGAACAGACCGATTAATGGGCATAGATAGATAGATAGATAGATAGATAGATAGATAGATAGATAGATAGATAGATAGATAGATAGATAGATAGATAGGTGAACAGACTGAGATAGATAGATAGATAGATAGATAGATAGATAGATAGATAGATGAACTGAGATAGATAGATAGATAGATAGATAGATAGATAGATAGATAGATAGATAGATAGATAGATAGATAGATAGAAATAGAAATATGAATAGCTTGATAGATAGATAGGTATGGAGTCACATATAAATATGAATAGAAAGACAGATAGAAAGACAGGTAGAAAGATATTATAGACAGATAGATAATAACATAAATAAATATGAATAGATAGATATTAACTTATAAATAACCATGAATTAATAGATAGATAGATAGATAGATAGATAGATAGATAGATAGATAGATAGATAGATAGATAGATAGTGAACTGGTTGGAATAGATAGATAGATAGTGAACTGGTTGGAATAGATAGATAGATAGATAGATAGATAGATAGATAGATAGATAGATAGATAGATAGATAGGTGAACAGACTGAGATAGATAGATAGATAGATAGATAGATAGATAGATAGATAGATAGATAGATGAACTGAGATAGATAGATAGATAGATAGATAGATAGATAGATAGATAGATAGATAGATAGATAGATAGATAGAAATAGAAATATGAATAGCTCGATAGATAGATAGGTATGGAGTCACATATAAATATGAATAGAAAGACAGATAGAAAGACAGGTAGAAAGATATTATAGACAGATAGATAATAACATAAATAAATATGAATAGATAGATATTAACTTATAAATAACCATGAATTAATAGATAGATAGATAGATAGATAGATAGATAGATAGATAGATAGATAGATAGATAGATAGTGAACTGGATGGAATAGATAGATAGATAGTGAACTGGTTGGAACAGATAGATAGATAGATAGATAGATAGATAGATAGATAGATAGATAGATAGATAGATAGATAGATAGATAGATAGTGAACTGGTTGGAATAGATAGATAGATAGTGAACTGGTTGGAATAGAAAGATAGATAGATAGATAGATAGATAGATAGATAGATAGATAGATAGATAGATAGATAGATAGATAGTGAACTGGTTGGAATAGATAGATAGATAGATAGATAGATAGATAGATAGATAGATAGATAGATAGATAGATAGATAGATAGATATGGACATAAAAATAAATATGAATAGCTAGCTAGATAGATAGGTAGGTATGGACTTACAAATAAATATGAATAGAAAGACAGAAAGATATTATAGATAGATAGATAGATAGATAGATAGATAGATAGATAGATAGATAGATAGATATATAGATAGATAGATATGGACATAAAAATAAATATGAATAGCTAGCTAGATAGATAGATAGGTATGGACTTACAAATAAATATGAATAGAAAGACAGAAATATATTATAGATAGATAGATAGATAGATAGATAGATATGAATAGATATATATTAACGTATAAATGAACATGAATTAATAGATAGATAGATAGATAGATAGATAGATAGATAGATATTAACAGGCATACAAATATGAATTGGTAGAAGATACAAATACTTTATTATCTTCATTCTCTTCTTATGATTTCTCTAACCGCCATTATTGTCCTTGCCATTTTCACTATTCCTCTTCCTATTATATCTTCGCCAACTATTGTAACCGCTACTATTACTATAGATCTGTCTCCGTTGATTCCTGTTGATAGCAAGTCTTTTGATCATGTTGATCGGATGAATATGCTTTTAGCTCCATGATTAATGCTTAGATAGAGGTGTAAGTTCTCTCCCAACAGAAATATTCAACGCTTGCATTTTATTAGAAATTAGGGACCTTATTTCAAGCCACGAAATTCGTAATACTTTAATTAACTCATCAATCATGCGGTGAGGATGATAGGTTTAAATGGATCGATTTTTCATGGAATTGATTTTTTTTTTTTAATCCGTTGAGAAAAAGATTTCATATATTAATTTCTTCGGAAATTGATGTGGCATATTTTGTGACGTAATAAATATCAAATTAGCTTTTTTTTTTTTTATTCGATAACATCATAGATAAATAGATAGATAGAGATATGAAATGATATATTATCAATATGATTAGTTGGATGAATTTTCAAACCTGGATAAATTATTTGATACCAACATCGGCTAGCAGGCTGGTAGTCAATTTACATTAAAAAAACAATATTTGAAGTTTATTCAACATGAGTTACCAGAGATTGTGTTTGGATTAGTAGAAAGTATATATATATATATATATATATATATATATATATATATATATATATATATATATATATATATATAGTGCTGTTCGATAATATTGACTCACCTTATTTCTTTTACTAAAAATATTTTTGTGTATTGTTTTTGAGGTTAAAATAATTTTTAATCTTACTAACATAAAGACCCCTTCCCAACCACCTAGGAAAAAAGTTTGTTGACCCTAAGGTATTCTATTGATAATTATAATTTTGGATATAAATGAGATTCGGAGTCACTTTTATCGAACAGCACTGTGTATATATATATATATATATATATATATATATATATATATATATATATATATATATATATATATATAAGACTCGAAGACGGATATGGAATAACACAGATATATTACAAACAGGAAAATATACAGAGAAGAAGAAAGTGTTAGTACGAACAATCAGGATTAGTAGGGAGAACAATGTAGTCTCGACCAGTATCACTATTCTTATGTCTTGTAGTAATTGTCTGAATGCGACTCTGTTTCGGACTGCCTCTGACTCGACTGACTGACTGACTCGCTCGCTCTGATTGATTGACAGACTCCTGACGGACCTCACTCCAGACTTCAGACAGTATTTAGTCACCCCCACCAACGAGGGCATCATGTGGAACAAGGCCGATATAACGTGGGATCTCCGTGCCCCAAAATATGCCCTTTGAACCCGTATAAACGGGTCAGGATCGGTTTACCTCCCCGAAAGAGACTCCGCCCTTCAGCCTAGCCTCGTTCGGGTTCCTTCCTGCCCGAAGGCAGAGAGTTCAGCCGATCAACCGGTCACCCGACTTCAGACTGAACAGTATTTAGTCACCCCACCCCCAAGAGGGCATCATGTGGCACAAGGCCGGTTTAATGTGGGATCTCCGAGACCGTGGGCTCGGCCAAAAATATGCCCTTTGAACCCGTATACACGGGTTCAGGGTCGGTTTACCTCCCCGAAAGAGACACCGCTCTTCGGCGTAGCCTCTTTCGGGTTCCTCCCCGCCCGAAGGCAGAGAGTTCAACCGATCAGCCGGTCGCCTGACTTCAGACTGAGCTCTCTGTTTCCTCTTGAGGCACAGTATTTTTCACGTATGGAATAGTCCATTATGTTATTATGTGTAAGGTCTCATAACACTCCACTTCCGAAAATTTTGCGTAGCGGGGTTTTTTCAATACCTTATTTT
>OZ010589.1:37800097-37880097 GCA_963932145.1 Acanthosepion lycidas
CGGAAAAACCATATTTTAAATCAATTAATTCATAATATTAATGGTCTGTAAATTTACATTGAGCACTATTTTGTAAAAATAAAAACATCTATAAGAACATCGGATTATATATCTTACTCTTCTTTATATATATATACACATATATATATATATATATATATATATATATATAAAGTCATTATTATACATAAATAATAAAACCATTTGTACTGTTTTTTGACAGTACAACCAACTAAACTATCAAATGAACGATAAATGAAAGATAAATGTAAATAAATACTAATACAAAATAAAGTTGAATGTGAAAAAAACTTAAAAGAAATAATAAAGAATACATATATAACTTCAAACAATAATAATAATCATGATATATATATATATATAATGAATGAAACATATAATTGCAAATTATATTAAATTACTTTTAGCAATATTTACATCTATATCTACAGTTAAATCTAAAACTCCCTAACTTTTTTCGAAATTCGTTCTTAAGTTTAGGACGCCATAATTGCAAAGTAAATTTAACAGTATCACAAATGTCCTTCATTATCTAGATAATAAATATTCATTATATATTCTAAATAATATATTAGTTTGGTGCAAAAATAATGACGTAATAATGTCGTTTTTTGACGTATTTTTAACGTCAAAAAACGACATTATTACCTCATTATTTTTGCACCAACCTAATATATAAATATTATATATATATATATATATATATATATATATATATATATATAAATATTATATATTATTTAAATATTCATTGTATTATTTATCTATATAAATTAAAGACTGCCTGAAACTTGTGCAATACGCTCTACATAGACATATTATATCTTTTTAAAATCAAGAAGATCCTTGAATTGAAAATCTGCCCTTCATGTGGTGACAGAAGATCTGACATTTGGGATTTGTGTCCTGCTAAGGAGTGAACAGTTAAAAATTCAAATTTTAAAATAGCTGAAAAAATAAACGCCTTTAATTTATATTAAGTTTAAAGAAACACAAAAATTTTGTAAATTTAAAGTATGTTTTAAATTCAGTGTAAATATTTCAAAAAATATTTACAAGCAAATATATTTTATTTTTTTTCAAAATTACAGAAGTCACAGTTAATGAGAGAGTTTTCGTGAGGTAAGTTATTGAAGTTCCGCAGAATTTGTGATTTGAAGAACTCAATTTTTGGGCGGGAATTGGAATTTCGGTAAAAATCGGAATTTTGGGCCCAAAACGAACTTTTTGACCAAATCGGTCTTTTGGTCTAACTCAGAGTTAAAATCAGGTTTTGAAGATCGATAGAGTGAATGGAAGAAATCAAAGTTATTTCTTCAAAATTATCATTGCTGTTTTCTAAACTGGACCAACAGTTCTTACATTTTGGTCCGGAGGCCTAATTAGCTTTCCGCAGGCGCACGGAGTGCGTTTTTTAAGCTACTTATAAATAAAATAACATTCAACAACCAGCTGAATATCTGAAACTGTGTTATTTTTTACAGAAATAATTTTGTCCGTATAAATCGTCAATACCACTGATTTTTTTTTTTTTCTTTTTGCAAACCAATACTTCAAACTACGACTACAGTGGGTATATGATCCAGGAAAACATTTTATGGTCAGATATTGACCTCGATTTATCTGCCAGTTCGGTTAATACTCAGTAGTCTTAAGGATTAACCCCATTACAGAATTTTTAGTACTCGGGCTAGTTCTTGGTATTTTTCAGGTAATTGCTAGACAGCCGAACGCATGCACGCCGGTAAGTGTGCTTTTTATAAAACTACTGACAGCTTATCTATTAACTTTGGCGTAGTCTGCAAAAGGTCAATCGTCCCCTAAATACCAAATTCCTGAAACCCCGTTACTGAAGATTTTATTTCTTAGTGCAATGTGCATCTGTTAAAGCAGGCATAATTCCTTACCATCACTTGCAGAGAGTTTCTTTTCTAAATACTTCTTGTTTTTTCTTGTGTACTGTGGTCATGAGATTTCTTGGTTAGCTCAGAACATGTGGTATTTTTTGAGGATGTTCCGACAGGTAAATCACTTTAAAGACTCCCAATGCATAACGGTTGATCGCGAGTCGATGCCATCGACTAATCAATTACATTCCATTTAATATAGCACGAGAAACGGGTATCAAGAAAATAGCACCAGAAACGGGTATCATGATGCTTCATTATCATTCATAAAAGTGCTAATTTTAATTTCGACTATATAATGTTCACTGACTTCTGCGTCTATTTTTGTATTAATAAATGGCGTTTCATTAAGGCGGATCAAAGTCAGCAGTAAATAAATGAATGTTATCGGTGAAAATTTATATATGTCTCTATTGGATCATGTTATTCAAGTCATGGCAATTATGTGTGAAAAATAATATTATCCGCCAAGCCTTCGGTGGCACACCTCCACTTGATGGTCAAAATTTTTGATGACGTCTCTGTATAGTTGCTCCTCGATCTCACCAATATGCTTTATTATCTCATCCTTCATGTGCTGAATTGGCTTGTTGGCATAGACCTTACTTTTGAGATGACCCTAAAGGAAGATATCTAAAGGCGTCAAGTCGCACGATCGTGGTGGCCAATTGACTTAGTGCTTTCGAGAGATGATGCGACCTGGGAACTTCACATTCATTTCTACTTAAACGTCCATTTTCATAATAAGCTTCGATAACTTAAACACGTTGTCTGATTGTTAATCTTTCCATGGTGGAAATTGTCAAAGACTTAAATTGTTAAATCTGAAAGAAAAATCATTAGACGCTTAAAATTAATTCACATTTAAGATCGGTTCAAGTTATTGGAACACACTTTATATGTTATTGTATGTAGACAGCCAGTAGATTACACACAGAAGTTAAGTAACGTCGAATTTCGTCATTACCTTTAAGGGTGACCTCTTCGGAATACCAGTTGATACAAGCTCGGATGTGTTGATGGTGTAATGGATAACGGCTCGAATATATACACTTTTTTTCTATGCTGTGTCAAATTTCAACCCCTCCGTGTTGACAGTGAATTGACCTATCAAAAACACAGGCATGAGCGATGGTATATGGAGGTAATGCTCTGCTAGAACCACATGCCCGCCCTTCGGTCGTATCTAGCAGATCAAGAAGAATATAGAGCATTACGTTTGGCCATGGGTGCAGGAATTGCCGGAAAGCTGTCAGTGTTAATAGTATTCACTCTGTGTTTACTTCCATATTTCCCTATTTTTGGAATGGCTGCATGGTACTGCGGGTTTAAAATCAGGAATTTTCTTTCCCTAGATGAACTACCACATCGGTCTGACGATCTTCATCTTCTCGAAGATTAATAGTAAAACGTTTGAAATTGTTTGGAATTTAATGTTCTATGTATCGCTTAGGTAATAGTCAAAATGGGTAGGAATGTATTTGGTTTATTTACACATAACCTTGCATAACTGGACTAAATTAGGATATCTCTAATTAATATGAATGTACTGTAATTGGAAAAAGAGATACGATACACATGGCTTGTTTCAAGACATCTACTCAGAAATCCGATACACATGACTTGTTTCAAGACATCTATTCAGAAATCCGATACACATGACTTGTTTCAAGACATCTATTCAGAAATACGATACACATGACTTGTTTCAAGACATCTGGTCAGAAATACGATACACATGGGTGTATAGCCTTGTTCAAGACATCTGCTCAGAAATATGATACACATGGGTGTATATCCTTGATCAAGACATCTGCTCAGACACATTGGTTTTTCTGCTTCACCCACAAAGCCAAATTGTAGTTTATATTACAACTATATTTAGTTACAGTTTTGGGGGAGAGTTTGCATATTCTTGCGGGATCACCAGTTGGGAAGCCTAGTTTGGTCAAACCCTCGACTTGTAACTTAGTATTGGCAAAACATTCGAACATTTTTACCTACCTAATTTCACTTGGAAAGTTGAAATCAACTCGTGGTATGGTTTCAGGCACTTCTCAATGGTGCCACACAATGGGATCGCCTCCCCACCATAATCGGAACGATAGTTTTCTAGCCACTCTGCTATGTGCCAATGGCGATAATGCTTTAGCATTTTGATATATATATATATATGTGTGTGTGTGTGTGTATGTGTGTGTGAGCGCGCGCGCGTACGCACACACACACATGTATATATATATATATATATATATATATATATATATATATATATATGTATACAGAACAGAAGATATATAATCCGCTGTTCTTATTGATATTTTTTATTTTTACAAAACAGTGCTCAATGTAAATTTACAGAGCATAAATATTATAAATTAACTGATTTAAAATATGATTTCTTCGCTAACAACTTCAAATTTAATTATATCATTAAATTAAAAGCATTAGTTCTGTTTCATCTTCAAGCGAATTTTGGAATAACTTATTTTTAAATTTACTGCGTTTTAAGCGCGCATATAATTCATAATTTCTTGTTTCTAAGGATACAGAGGAATGCAATCATTTAAACAGGGGTTGTAGCGTGTTCATTTTTATTCACTATTGTTGTATCAATTATGAGTTACGTTCGAAAAATAGGTTTAGTTTAGGAAGGTTAGGGGTGCATTTTTCAACGAATTTTGACACCCGTTAAGCGCATGTCGTCTGTTATTTTTATTATTAACAACAAAAAATATTTTCGGCATTTTCCGTTAAATTCGTACTTGCATACTTAAAGTTTATTTCTAAAAGAGGTGTTTGGATTAGAATACGTTATATTTAACTACAATTTTAAAATATTGTTTTTACTCATAATTACTAATATACTATAGTTCTTTTTAAATCAAGTAAATGAAATAGAATTAGTTAAATTATTTAAAAATTATTATTACATATCAAATATAATTGTGTATATTACCAGATCTCTTCTTTATATATATATATATATATATATATATATATATATATATATATATATATATATATATATATATAAAACATTTTTACGTTATATATATATATATATAAAACATTTTTACGTTACGTTTTACGAAAATCTGGGTGTAACATGTTTGCAAAATGTGTCATGCTGATGATCATAGCACATCATAGACTGTCAGGCCGACAACTGTTTTATATTTCTCTTCTGTCGACAGGAGAGGTGTTGTTTTTGGCTCAGACATTAATCACGTTTTCTGAGCTCTTTGTTAATAATGGGAGGGTCGCCACCTAGGAGATGCTGTGCGTACCTTGTTGAATATGAAGAGTGATGGGAAATCGTCGATGGGGCAGACTTGTAGATAAAATAGTATCTTTTCACGCGACTCAAACGTATTTTTATTCTATCTGTTAACATAATACCCTTAAAAGAATAATGGGATTATTTACAGGCTAATCGGTACTTTTGTTTTATGTACCAGGTCAGCTCAGGAGGTAGGTAATTATGGCTCTCTATAACTTCCTTTGTTTTGTAAACAACCTTTGATACTTTATTCTCTGCGTCGCGTCCCTAAAGGATCATGATTCTCCACAACTTCTTATCTCGTGTGGCTCTTGTAGATAAAATAGTATCTTTTCACGCGACTCAAACGTATTTTTATTCTATCCTTTAATATAAGACCCTTAAAAGAATGATGGGATTATTTACAGGTTAAGCAATGTTTCTGCTATTATTTTATGTACCAGGTCATCTCAGGATGTAGGTAATTATGGCTCTCTACAATTTCCTTTTTTTTATTAGCAACTTCTGATACATTATTCTCTGCGTCGCGTCCCTACAGGATCATGGCTGATTGTGGCTCTTAGCAGTTTTTCTGCTTTTATTAAAGCCTCCCCACCATTACACGGAATATCCATTCGCAGAAGCTTGTCAGATAAATGGCTCAATGTCTCTCTTGCATTCAGTATGCTCCATGAGCGTTAAGCTTTCCAACCTCCTCCTCATAATTATTGATATATACCGTACCTATGAACACTAATGGCTATGTCCCAATCTTTATAAATACGTTGGTCACTATTTTAAGTGAGGGTAATATGCTGTCTAAGTAGTCCATCACTAGTAGTGGTTTGCCAACTTCACGCCCCTAGCGAGTATTGTGTTGGTGACAAGGATGAGATATTGACACTGTGCAGAGTAAATCTAAAACAGAGGATCTTATATACGGTACCTATGAACACTAATGGTCATGCCCCAATCCTCATAAATACGTTGAACACTATTGTAAGTGGAGGCAATATGTTGCCTAAGCTGGCAGCGCGAGCTGTCAGTGAAGGAAGCTCTTGCCGTGTCGAACTCTCTGCCTTTGGGCAGAGAGAAATCCGGATGAGGATCTGCCGAAGGACAGAGTCTCATCCGTGGCGGTAGACAAATATACGATTCCGCGGCGTCTACAGCCAATTTTTACCTGAGCACACGGGTTCGGATTTCTCCACATTAAATTTGGCCTTGTGCCGCATTCTACCTTGTGGGGAGGCAGGTAAATATCGTAATATACTGTCTTAGTAGTCCAGCACTAGCAGTGGTTTACCAACTTCACGCCGGTGTCACCAATATGTTGTAACCTAGAAAAGGTTACTGAATGAGGAATAACCAAAACGGAGGTTGGAAATGAAATGATAATCTTTATAATATCAACAATTCCTTCAATATCCCACCATACATTCAACATGAACTTCGTTGGATGAAGCCCTTCATTTGGTTGTTGAACTGATCCTCCTCCTCGACTGATCCACGATCGGCTGTATTTAACGTATGGTAAAAGATCCATTTCTCAACACCTGTAACAAACCTACCTAAAAAAAAAAAGGTGCCGTGAAATCAATAATTTACAAGAAACACGCTGTTGCAGATTCTCTGTAGAGAGGTCGTATAAGACCCATTTCCCAACCACCGACACAATTGGCGTAGCATGGTTGTATGGTACACGTTAAATTCTTCTGCAATTTTCTCTTGAGGCAATGGTGGGAGTATCTGTGACAACAGCTTGTAACTCAAGTTTTTGGACGACCAACTTTTTGCTCGTCTTTCAAATTGAAATCTCTACTTTAAAAACGAGAAAACCTCCTACTTCCTTCATTAACTGCATCATCTCCAAAAGCGCTCTAAATAGACTTTGCTGAAGACACGTTTTACAGTCGAAGATATGTCGAAGGGCATCTTTATATGGGACGAACATGTGTGTGAATATTTCAGAATTTTATGAAATATATTTTTATAATTTGAAAGAGAAAGGTATAAATTAATTATTGTGATATTTTTTTTTTAATTCTAGCAAGAAATACAAATTTTATAAATACTATCTAAAAGCTTCTCCTCAGAAATCGGACATTACATTGGCACCGACCTAAAATATTCCTCCTATATGGCAGTGAGTGATGGAGAATCTTCAAATATGAAGGATCGGCGATGTTTAACTGGATGTTAAAGGATCCACTTTTCATTGCCTGTAACAATGCCTCGTGAAAACAATGATTCACAACAAGCAACAACTTTATGAATTTCATACAGTAAGATATGTCGAACGTGATCTTTAGATGAGACGAATATGGGTGCAAATATTTCGGAAGATCATAGAAAAAATATTGTTATAATCTGAAAGGGAAAGGTATATGTTACTTATTGTGACATTTCTTAACTATAACGAGAAGGACAAATTTCTCAGAAATCGGACATTACTTTTGCACCAACCTTGATAGATCCTCGTGACTTATTTTGGTAAAGGCTTTTGTGTAATCTCTTGACATTTTGCCATCCATTTTATGCCTTCCATATATAAAATCTCGTCAAGTAGATTAATAATAGTTTCTCTCCTGCTTCTCTTACTTATATGATAATAAAATCGTGTTGATTTTTATATTATCATAATAAAAGCGTTTTATATTCTATATTATTATAATAAAATATTGTTATATTCAATATTAATTTCATAAAAGTGTTATATTCTACATTAATAAAATAAATGAGTGTTATATGTTATATTATTGTAATAAAAGAGTCTTATTTTCTATATTATTGTAATAAAAGTGTTATATTCTATATTATTATGATAAAAATTTTTATATTCTACATTATTATAATAAAAGTGTTATATTCTATATTATTATAATGAGTGTTATATTCTATATTATTATTAGTGTTATATTCTATATTATTATAATAAAAGTGTTATATTCTATATTATTATAATAAATGTTTTATAGTGTATATTATTATAATAAAAGAGCGTTATATCCTGCATTATTATAATAAATTAGTTATATTCTATATTATTATAATAAAAGAGTGTTATATTCTATATTATTATAATAAATTAGTTATATTTTATATTATTATAAAAAAGGATATTATATTCTATATTATTATAATAAAAGTGTGTTATATTCGACATTATTATAATAAAAGTGTTATATTCTATATTATAATAAAAGATTGTTTTATCCTATATTATGACAAGAAAAGAGTATTATATGCTAAATTATTATAATAAAAGATTTTGATATTCTAATTATATCATATCAAGGAGTGTTATGTTCTGATTTCTATTAATTTCTTTGTTGTTTTCATCTTCCTTCTTCATTACTTACATGGTCTATTTATGGTATTGTTATGATTTGTCAGTCGAGCCACACCTCTGTCGAAGTCTCTTCTTCTTCGGTGAGAAGGCTGTTCCACATGCACTGCCATATAAGGATTCAATATTATAATATTTTGCTATGTTTTAATATTTAGCTATCTTTCTGGAAATAATACTTAATATTCAAATGTGCATTCGAAATTCTATGACACTTTCTGTCATCTGTTCCCACGGCCACTTGAGTTCATTGCATTCACTTAGGATATGTACGAGTACATCTATTCTTCCCCAGCTATGGGTTAAATAGTAGGGCTTGTATTCGGAAAAAATGTTATTTCCAACAAAGGTTAATGCAATATTGACTTACAAAAAGAGAAAAAAAATATAATCCCAAAATGATTCGATAAACCGTAAAAAAAAACAAAAAACTATTTAGACTATTTCTGTCCCGATCATTAAATGTTTGTCCTTAATCCAAGGCTCAAACATTTGATAGTCACTGTATATATTTCTAAGATGAGGTATTATGTACATTATTTACATTATTCGGACTATTGTTCTCATCTTTGTCGCCATATTTATTACGTTTCGGCCGTTATACGCTCCGGCCTTCTTCAGGTGGTTGGAATGTCGAAATTAACCCTTTATTTTGTCTCACTAGAGTAGACTGTTCTAGTTTTACGTGCCATGTTTAATGGATGTCAGTTATCAGTTATCTCCTGTGAATTTCCTCTGAAATTTCTCCACTACCTTAACCGGGTATTGAACTCACACACTTTGGGTCCTGTCACTTGATCTAACCAACGCCTTTATCCACTGTGCCTGTGTATGAATTTCTGGGTATTATAAACCTAATGTCTTCAGCAACCATTTTTACCAGTGCTCATATTGCAGTTTTTTGCAGTTATCATTCCTTGTTTTATATTGCAACGCTTTTCTCTGGCGCTCCTTATTACTAGTTCCCATATTGTATTCTTTTCTATGCTTGGTCGGCTCAAGAGATTTTTGTGGCCTAGCATATGTGCTGATTCCTTAAGTTTATGAATTTTCCAATGGTGTTCCTTGTCTATTGTCTCAACCTGATCCCACAGAGGGCGATCATCTCCTTCTCTCTCCATATGTAGTCAGCCATGCCTGATTTTTCCACTTCCCCTCGTGTTACAGATTTCTGGTGTTCTTGAAGCCTAACCTTAAGGGGGCGGACTGTCTCCCCTTTATATTTCTTTCCGCAGCTGCACGGGATAGCGTACACACAGTCTTTAGTCATGTTCTCCTATATGGGGGGGTCTTACTCGGGAGAGACATCTGCGAAGTGTTGTGACGCTTTTGAAGGTTGTCTTGATGTTATATGGACCGCAGATTATTCTTTGTATTTTCTCTGATAACCCCTTCACATAAGGCAGGCAGACTGTTTTCTGAGTGTTGTTGTCCTCCTTTTGTACCCATCTATCACAGTTTGGGGGGCTGCAGCCATGTACCCAGGGTAGTTGTTACGTTGTAGGGTAGTCTCTATTGTTGATTAGGTTGTATTTCTTCTTTTAGTGAATAGTCCATTTTTTTGCGTTCCTTTAATGTTTAATGTACGAGTTCATTCAGTTTTCTTTCTGAATCCGGAATCAACAGGGTATATTTTGTTATGTTAGAATGAGTTCGTTGTATCTTCTTCTCTTTGTCGTATCCTTCAAGGTAATGGCTGATCATGGCGCTCCAAAACTTCCTGTCCTGTGTTGCGCTTATTAAACTTTTTTTCTTTTCACGATCACTTCCAGTCTCTTTTCTGTATCTATTCACAAGCTTTTTAGGTTTATTATTCGCTCTTTCTCTTCGTTCTTCTTTTCTAGAATCTGTGTTCTGCGTGTAAAAATTCTCCAAGCCGTCTTTCATTCCGTAGAAACTTCAATTATCCCTTTCTGATTCTAAATATTATTTTGTTTATATTTTCCTTAAAACTTATTTTTACTCACATGTTCAGTCCATCGTATTCCAGGGCATTGTTCTGTAGAAGCACATTTCGGGTGCCTCAAGTGTTTTTCCTTCATTAGTACAAGTACTGCAATGCAGTATGATTGATGTTACATGGTATGCTAGCTTAAATGCATATACTGATAAAACGCATTCTTATCTAACATTTATTACTGATAGAGTAATTGTGACACAAGGCCGAAAAAAGGGTGGGACCTGGTCAAGGTTGGTCATCACTAGCAATTTTATACCTAGCTAACCGGATTCACGACCCATTCATTCGTTAGAATATATTATTCGCCATAAGAATTTATTCGTCACCTCTTGCTTCTTCATACACAAAAATATTTCACACACATTTGGCACCTACTGGGAAAAAACACCCCATGAGTTAAAAACCCAGTATATACAACTGTGTTATATATATATATATATATATATATATATATATATATATATATATATATACAACTGTATTATATATATATATATATATATATATATATATATATATATATAGAGAGAGAGAGAGAGAGAGAGAGAGAGAGATAGATAGATAGATAGATAGATAGATAGATAGATAGATAGATAGATAGATAGATAGATATAACACAATTGTATTTACTGGGATTTTTAACTCATGGTGTGATTTTCCCAGTTAGTGCCCAATGTATGTGAAATATTTTACAATCATATATATATATATATATATATATATATATATATATATATATATATATATATATATATATATATATATATATATATTAGTTTGGTGCAAAAATAATGACGTAATAATGTCATTTTTTCAAGTATTTATTAACGTCAAAAACGACATTATTACTTCATTATTTTTGCACTAACCTAATATGTATATTATCAATGAAATGATGTGGGGGGATGATGACCCTGAAAATGAAGGAATGATGTTAGTAGGATCCTTCCGCCCTACAAAAATAAGAGTGACCTCTGCATTCTATTTTCCTACAAAATCAAAAGGCCCTCTCGCTACGGGAGAGGGAAAGGGTTAAAAATTATGGGCATTAGAAAATTCAAAATCGGACCCAGTTGAGATGATAGAGGGTGGTTAAAAAAAAACTGGGGATATTTGGAATCTCGACTTGGATCATAAAATCAGATGTCGGGAACAAATTGAAAACAACACTTACATTCAGTTAAGAACAGGTATTCTTATCTTACGCCTATGATCTATTTCTATATTGAAATCCGCCTCTCTCCACACGTAGCCTGTTTATTCCCAATAGACGCTGTGGGATATTTGAGTATGTTTATCATGCAAATAAAGCTTTCCTTATATTTTAAGTAGCTCTTTGTGTTACATCTTATCAAATGTAATCTATGTAAATATGTCTTTCTGTATTTACGGTGCACAGCAACGATATCGAGAATCAAAATGCGATAGTGGAGTAAACACTGACTGGCAGGTCGGTGGAAACGTTGGAAGGGAGTCGCTTTGTCTGATTACAATAGAACGAAAACAGTGTAGCTTTGTTCAAGACGCTAGAAGAAGAATACTATATTTCTGCTTAGAATTATATCAGAGAGAGCAATACAAATACAAAAAGTCTTATTTCTATGTTTCCTTGATTATACAGAATCATTTGGTAAGCTGCAACACTAATGGTCTACATAAAATACTAAGAAATTGTGGAGTTAGTAGCCATGGTCAAATGCAAAATAAGTAACAGAACACGCCAACAAACAAAATTGTTTGCAATAGCATGAAAAAGAAAAGAAAGGAACAGGGCAAAAAATAATATAAAACATGCAAAAAATATATGAAAGGAAAATTAACAATAATACGTCAAAGGGATATTAATATGACAAAAATACTTCGTCATACATTGGATATGCCTGACGGAAGTATTAAATTTAACCATATAATAATAATAATAATAATAATAATAATAATAATAATAATAATAATAATAATAATGATAATAATGTTATGGTCCGATTCCTTGTACCAAGGTGTAAGTCCAAGGTAGAACAAATAAAGAAGAAATCGAACACAGGTATGGAATAACACATATATATTACAAACAGGAATATATACAGAGAAGTAGAAGTATTAGTATCAACAATCAGGTTTAGTAGAGAGAACAATGTAGTCTCGACCAGTATCACTATTCCAATGTTTTGCAGTAATTGTCTGAACGCGACCCTGTTTCGGAGTGCCTCTGACTCGACTCTTGACTCGACTTGAACTACTGACTGAGGCGCAGTATTTATTAAGTATGGAATAGTCCATTATTATTATTATGGGTAAGATCCCATAACAAATAATAATAATAATAATAATAATAATAATAATAATAATAATGCTAATCGCTCAGACAGCATGATCAAACACCAAAAGAACAGAATGTGCTTTCTTATTGACATGGCAGTCCCTGCTGATTGTAATATATTTTTGAAGATCTTCAAAAAACTATCAAAATACAAGGATATTGAAGTGAGAATCTAAAAATGAGACACACGAGTATATTTATAATTCCAATTGTAATTGAAGCCCGCGGATTGATTGGAAAAGGGTCCGGCAGACTCATTGAAGGGATCCCTGGTTGTCCAAGCCTTAAAGAAATGTAAAAAGAGCTTTACCTATGGAAAATGCGTGTGATCTTCGGTTGATTTTTTTTTTATTTTTATAAAATTCATCATTGGAAAATGTCATAAAGACATTTCTAACCTTAGGTCACTGGTTTGGATCCGGAACGAAATGTGTATACAAGAGTATTCAAAGGAAATAATAATAATAATAATATTAGGTTGGTGCAAAAATAATTTCGTTTTCTAACATATGTTACTATGTGAGAAAACGAAATTATTTTTGCAACAACCTAATAATAATAATAATAATAATAATAATAATAATAATAATAATAATAATTTCTTAAACGTTAAAGGAAAAGAAGCTCCAGCGTCAGTTTTTTTTTTTTTCAATTGAGAGCGACAATTGCTGAACGTGGTGGGTGGCTTTGAATAAAAATCGGTAAACGAGAAACAGTCATTCAAACTTGCAGCACTCGTGCTTGCCTTTAGAATTAATGCAACCGAGGCCAGGATAGACATCTCACAAGCAGAAAGCAAATGCATGATTTGTGGACAAACTGATGAGGCAATAAAACCACATACTTGTTTAATGTCTCAAGCTGGAAAAGAAGGAATCTCAGCGACGACATGATTGGATTGGTAGGAGAACCAACTTGGCAAGTATACCATCGGTTTGGTTCGACCCTAAAAGGAAAGTAGTATGTACACAACCCAGTGTTAGTAGAATAAATTTGCAAAATATGAGATTTCTCAGTCTAGACAGATGATGTCATTAAATAATGAAGACCCAAACTTATAGAGATATGGATAACAGCTGTTATGGTCCGGTTCCTTGTACTACGGTGATAGTCCAAGGTAGAACCAATAAAGAAGAACTCGAAGGCAGATATGGAATAATACAGATATATTACAAACAGGAATATATACAGAGAAGTAGAAGTGTTAGTATGAACAATCAGGTTTAGTAGAGAGAACAATGTAGTCTCAATCAGTATCATTATTCCAATGTCATGCAGTAATTGTCTGAACGCGACTCTGTTTCGGTCTGCCTCTGACTCGACTGATTGACTCGCTCTGACTGACTGATAGACTCCCGACTGACTTCACTCCAGACTTCAGACTTCACTCCAGACTTCAGACTGAACTCTAGACTTCAGACGGAACAGTATTTACAAAATTAATATCTGGAATGTACTTGAAATGTTTGAAATAAGTGAGGTAAAGTTGGTATAATAAGCACTTCTTATTATTAAAAAAAAAACAATGGCTGGAATGTTGAAACAGTAATTGTGGAACTATGAAGGTAATTACAGTCGTAAGATAATCAGGTTAGAGGAAAACAAGGTAAAATTTAAAAAAATCTTCAATGGGAAGGAAATAGTTTCTGTAGAGGAAGTGAATGATGTCTGAATGAAAATAGGGGAGAGCAAGCTCCAGTGAACTAGAATGATAATCTTGAAGATATCGAAGAAACGATGATTGCAGGCGGATTAGTTGAGACAAAAATAAACATTATGAGAATTATGCAATATGATTATTACAAGAAGAACTACTGTAGCCAGTGGGTGTTACGTTCAATGACAGGAAGACACTTAAAAGAAAAAATATCACAGCTTGATAAAAACGTGCTCTATCTGGAAGTTAATAATCTCTGCCAATGTAACAAGATCTTGAAGGCGATTGGATACGTAGCGGAACGACTGAAGATGGAAAACCGGAGGAAACAGATCCTTGATGAAAAAGACGGCATGATAAACAATTAAATAAACTGCGAAGTTGAAAAACATTGCAGATGCTGAAAACTTTGGAGAAAAAAAACAAAACTCCATGACAAAAAAAAAAAAAAAAAAGTTAAAAAAAAAGACTACAGGCAAAGTATAACATCAAACAAAGGCGATGCAACGTTATCATTTAAACGCTAAAACAAAAACAAAAAAATGACTACAACGAACTAGAAAATAAAAAAAATAATACTAGAGTGGTATACATCAATATATACAAAAGAGACACACTGAAAATAGACGCACTGAAAATAGACACACTGAAAACAACTACTAAGATTTTTTTTAACACGTGCAAAGCTTAGAAAGAGATAACGATGAAGCATCATAGAAAGATTAGCACGATATTTTTGAAAAGTTACGAAACAAAATGATATCAAACAAAATTCTAAAGCTTTTCGGATTGGTAAATTTGAGAGCGAGATATGAAATCCACAAGCAAACAAAGAAACAAGCAACAGAAATGTGTAACAACAAGACGTTAACGAAACAAACCAACAAACATTCAAATTAGTATTGGCTTGTTCAAAACGGAGTGCAAGGTCACTTGGTTAGGAACTTACAAGACCTTACATCTTAAAATATCAACAATGCATAGTCTTATCTGGAGTGGAGTAGCCACATGGTTGAAAAAAAGGAACAACTATACATATTATGAAAGAGAAGACAAAAATAAAAATGAACAACTATAGACCCATAACATGTTATTTGGAAAATTTTTACCAGTATAATTTCAGAAGAATTTTTTCAGTATCTAAAAATGAAAAACAAAAAGATTAAAGAAAATGATCGCGACCAACAATATTTGCTGATATATTTGGAATCACTAATGGCATCATATTATTTCTCAAGGATATTAGGGAGAATTGGGAGCCAGAGCTGACAGCTGCAGAAGTATTAATGATATGTCAAAGCTGGATGGAAACTTGGTTTAAAACTGCAATATATATATATATATATATATATATATATATATATATATATATATATATATATATATGTGACTACCATAAAAACATAGAATATATATATATATATATATATATATATATATATATATATATATATATATATATACATATATATATATATATATATATATATATATATATATATATATATATATATATATATATGACTAGCATAAAATGATAGAAAAAATATTTTTTATTACCACTCATGATAATAATAGATAAAAAAATAAAACTGAAAAACGGGATAGCTAACCGGTTTCGAACCTCGCTCAACAGGTAAATCACGGTTAATAAATTAAACAGAATTATCACTAAAAACGATGGACTGAAAAAAAAATTATATTTCTGTGATGGAAATTAGTTGGAGGCCCAATACGAAGTTCTTGTATTTACACAGAGAGGGCTTCAACGATAAAATATAAATGTATAGTACCTGTGTACCTGCATCTTCCTTGGCTGTGTAATATCAGTGATAGATATGCTAAGCAGGTTTCCTTAGCGGTTCGACATTGTTACTTTGCCGCTAACACTCGTATGGTTTTAGCTGCCAAGCCTGTCCTTCCGTCCATGCGTAAGGACGTTCTCCCTCCACATCATAATAGTTCTTTAATTTATTCCTTTAAATGTAGTTGTAGCTCACACTATATAGGGAGAACGACTCAAAGGCTGGATGACAGAATAAAACAACACGTTCCAACGAAAATCCGTAATCTTAAGGACACTCATTCAGACATTCTGACCAATACATATGGGTCTTCCATTGCAGAGAACCTAATAAATAGCCATAATTGTGATACTAGTTTTGGTGTGGACTCATTTACCATTCTAAGCTGGTCCCACTCGAATTACCACTTGAAAGTGTTGGAATCCATTTTATATATTCGATGGTCAAATATGTTCTTGTGTTATACGAAAAAAATTGAATGATTGACCAAACGTAATTTTTTTTGTGTTCGTAGATAGGTTGTTTTTTGCGGGAGTTCACATGA
Organism: Acanthosepion lycidas; assembly: GCA_963932145.1. Taxonomy (NCBI): domain Eukaryota; kingdom Metazoa; phylum Mollusca; class Cephalopoda; order Sepiida; family Sepiidae; genus Acanthosepion; species Acanthosepion lycidas. The sequence continues at coordinate 37,816,920 of OZ010589.1, forward strand.
CGTCTGCTCTATATAAATATTTAACATTGTAAACAATTTATTTGATACAAAACGGCATTTGAATTGATGTTGAATTTATCTCATTTATATGGCCAACAGTCATGGAAGTGGTGTTAAAGATTCTAGTATTAGAGGATTAACTCATTTATTAAAAAATAGGATTTAAGAATGTTGTCTTAATTTGTTAGAAGTGCTAGGTGGTGTTGAGTTTTTTTTTTTTTTTTTTTTGTTTCTTTTTTTTGCTTTGTGGATTTCGTAAACTCTCGCATTGAGGATGAAATGGCTGGGGTATTTCAGGTTACATATCCTGAATGCTCTGAGGTAGAATCCTATAACTAATCCTGATTTTATTCTATAATTGTGGTGAGAAAAGGAATTAATTAGATCAATTTGTTAGTGGTTTACCGTGAACTTTAAAATCTAATTTCTTATTGTTACGTATTAATGAGATGTATAGTCAAATAGAGATTTGTTTATTCCAAATTCATGTGTGAATTCAATGGCATGTTCAACTTTATTAAGATTCATTATTATGACTAATAGGCTTATAATTGGTGCATGTCAAAAAAAAGAACGTCATCTACATATCTTAGGAAAGTAAAGTTTTTAGGCATCGTGTGTTTAAATGGAGCAGATTCCAAAAATTCTAGAAAGAGACAAGGAAGAACAACGCTGATTGGTGGCCCTTTAGATAACCCAAATTTTTGTTTATAAAGATTTATTATTGAAAGAGTAGAAATTGGTTAGAGAATAGTATACATAGTTTTATAATTTTGTGGACATGTAGAGGAAGATTTTCTTTTAACTATATATAAATCACAAAGAAACAATTTATACAAAGAATTAAATGACAATGTTAATGTGATTAATGGCGAAATCACTTCGCTAATATAAACTAATGGGTCATTAATTTACTGCCAATTCATTGGCTAATAGGATCCTTATATTCGAGTTGTTGTCAGAAGAAAGATACGTGTCAGGTACTTTCGACTATTTAAAATTGTCATCTTCAGGGCGCAATTTTTTTCCTGAAATAAATGCGCCACTATCATTAAAAAATTGTGCATTCGGTAAGAAAAAATGTATATTTATTATTAATTAATATAAATGTTTGCTTTGTTATCACAGATCGAGCAATACTTTACAAGTATCAGCACCCAAGTTGTGATATATTAAATATATATATATATATTTTTTCTTTTACGTATGTTTGGCTAAAGGCAATTAAAAATTCTTTTAGGTTTTCTAATTTTTTGGATATATTTTTTTTTTTGCAGTGGTTCTGTTTTCCCATACATATTTAAATGGAAATTTGTCCAATTTTTGACTACTTTTGTCTTCGGAAGCCATTACTAATAACTGCGGCTATTTTGGTTTCAATATTTTCAAATATAATGGCGCTTTTATTAAATATATTTAGGTGGTTTACTAGGGCCTTTATCCTAACTTATATATATATATATATATATATATATATAAGGGAGAGATTATTGTTCCAACAAGGGAAAAGTAATACACACACACACACATACACATATATATATATGTGTGTGTGTGCGCGTGCGTGTGTGTGTGTGCGTGTGTGTGTGTGTGTGTGTATGTGTGTTTGTGTGTGTGTTTCTGTATAGGGAAGAGGTTATTGGGAGAAACGTGTATATATTAAAAAAATGATAAACCGCAAACGATTTTGTTTGAAATCTGTGCTACAAGGGTTTCTGGTTTAGCGACAGATAGTTGATATTTCAACATATTATAAAAATGATTTTTTTTTTTTTTTGCGTGGTAGTGATTCAAATATCTTTCTTAGATTGGTCTTTTTAATATATATATATAGATACATACATACATACATATATATATATATATATATATATATATATATATATATGTGTGTGTGTGTGTGTGTGTGTGTGTGCGTGTGTGTTTATGAATCCTTGTTATAATACAGTATATATGTATGGAGAAAGATTATATATATATATATATATATATATATATATACTGGAAAAACACCGAATGCGCAAGTCTAGAGGAAGTAAAGCAACTAGAAGCATAAAAAGATAAGAACAAAGACATCCGCCTTTCATTCCCTTTTCCTGGACATATTTATTGTTTTCTTACCCATCAATCAAAGGAACATTTTTCGGTTAATCCATGACGGATTCATATAACTATTACTACAGACAAAAGACAAATGTTAAAAGATTTAAAACAGAAAGAAAAAAATCATTCATTTAAATAATATGTGGAAAAAAAAATTTCTGCGCTTGAGGAAGGTCACAATGCTCGAAACTTGTGTAGCAAATCTATAGAATGAAGTGTATATAAAAAAAATCCACATGTTAATTTTTGCCTTTTTGGCTCTTTAATACATTTCTATCTATCTATCTATCTATATGTATATATATATATATATATATATATATATATATATATATATATTAATTGATTTAAAATATGTTTTTTCCGCTACACAGTTCTAACCATGTTTCAAAATTGGAAGGTCCGAACTTAATTTTGTAATTAAATTAAAGACATTAGTTCCATTTCATCCTCAAGCGGATTTTGGAGTAACTTTTAAAATTACTGGGTTTTAAAGACATAGCTAAAATCATAATTCACGTTTCCAAGGTTACAGATGAATTCACTTCCACTAAACAGGGGTGTTCGCATGTTCTTTATGTCTGTATTTTGATGTATCCGTTATTAGCTATATTTTGGTAGTGGGTAGGGATGTATTTTTCAGTGAAATCTGACATCCGTTAAATGCATGTCGTCTGGTTTTTTTAAAATTTTATTGTTAACGGCAAAAATTCTTACGGCATTTTTCTATTTGTATATTCAAAGATTTTTTTTTGCGGGGTATTCAGGTTAGAATACGTTTTATTTAACTACAATTTGAAAAAATATTTCACTATTAATTTTTAATATACTATATTTCTTTTAAGAACAAGTCAATGTATTAGAATCCCTTACAGTATGTAGAATTATTTTCACATCAACTATAAGTATGTATATTATTAGGTAACAATGTTTTTTTTTAAGTAAACTTTATGACTATGACGCCAAAAATAGCTAATTGATTTCACTGATTTAGTAAACTTTATATATATATATATATATATATATATATATATATATATATATATATATATATATATATATATATATATATATTCGTTTTTGTGTGTCATGGGGAAAAGAGAACAAATGAAAGATCTGGAAACAGAGATGGAAGGGTTTAATGCGCCGTTATAGAGCAAATGCAAACTGCAAGTATAGCATTTGTTGCTAAGTAATTGTTTGAAAGCCACTGTGTTAAGGTGTAAGTTGTTTATTTGTTTCTTCATAAGCCCCACATGTCGTATTATATCCTGCAGGTTGAAAAGAAATTGGAGCAACATTCTCTCTGTGAGTCCATCTTTGCATATCTCCATCAGCCACTTTGGAAACAGTTGCATTTTGAGCCGAAACGAATTATTTAAGCGAAGTGGAATAAATCCATTCACTCGCAGTCAAGAAGCATATCATATTCCATATTTGAACGCATTCATTCACACCAGGAAAAACTGTGGGCGGTAATCACGTGCTTAATTTTTGAGTGTGTGTACAAATGGTAATGCTAATGTTACTGGTAGTGATAACCGTTTCCCTATGAGGAAACCTTTGGCATTCATTGACCGAGCAGCCAGTACTGATTTCGGTTGAAGTTTATATATTCTTCTCGTTATGCATTTTTTAGGAAAATATTTTTATCAAATCCAATATCTGTCATGAATCTTTCTAGCCGTCATAGGAATTTCCTTGCTACCCTTTTATTTGAAGGAGTATAGAATGGTATTATCTTAATTATATCATTATTTTCTCTTCGAGTTACACGCGCTATCCATTTTAGTTGTTGCAGCAGATGGTAGTTCTCAAGTAATGTGGTTTCTGATAATGTCTATTGTTCAACCAAAATATAATTTTTCTCATACAACATATTAATAATTAACAAAATGCATTGTAGGCAGATGAATCCAAATTTGAACTTTTTGGCAGTCAGAGGAACCCAGGGAAAATATTAAAAATAAAGAAATACACTGTAGTTAATAAAATGTTATCTTTTTAAAAAAAAATCTCATTTTGACGTGTTTTTTAATGAACTTCAGAGTGGTCTTAAAACATTTCCCTGTAATACACACATATACACACATATATATATATATATAGAGAGAGAGAGATAGATAGATAGATAGATAGATAGATAGATAGATAGATATAGATAAATAGATAATTGATAATATTATTGATCAATATATATATATATATATATATATATATATATATATATATATATAAAAGAAAGAGGTTGAAGTGGTTCCAACGAGAGAAAAGTATGCATATTCAAAAGAATAGAAGAGAGGTGCCGCAAACGTTTTTGGTTGCAATGTGGATTTATTTAGAAAAAAATATTATGCTTTGTTTTCCATAATTTTACTACACGTGTTTCTGGTCTCGCGACCATCTTCTGGTAAAAGCGGAGATTTCCACATGTTATTAAAAATAATTAATTTTTTCCTTATGTTTTTCAATGTTAAATATTCTCCATATGAGACATTTTCTGTTTTTGTGTTAGTAATCCGAATGTCTTTCTTGAATTATATATATAATAGGGTGGTGCAAAAATAATGTCGTTTTCTCACATATGTTACTATGTGAGAAAATCACATTATTTTTGCACCTACTTAATATATATATATATATATATATATATATATATATATATATATATATTCCCAAGAGGATAGAAGCCAGGTACAACTCAATGTAGAAGACAGAGTAAGAATATATATATATATATATATATATATATATATATATATATATATATATATAGGGCGATTGAAAAATAACTCTCTATTTTATGTATGAATGCCCAGCTAGGGGTACTGGCTTAACACCCTGTGACTTTTTTTTGGGGGGGTTTGATTAAAAGAGAAAGTCTACTATACAATATCAAGACTTTGGAAGAATTTGATGCAAGAGTTTCTGGGGAAATTATTTGACGCTATCCTTGGCCAACTCGAAAATCTGGTAGCGAAATCTGGTGCCCATATCGAATTTTATATAAAACCTCATGCTAAGAATTATTTTTAAAAAATTGCAAAAATTATATTTAATAAATAAATCATAAATATTTTAAAATGGGGAGTTACTTTTCAGTCTTAACGCCCCCTCCAGATACCAGGAAGTCTACTCCCTGACAAATCGAACATGGTGAAATTCGCACCCGGGTCTTATGGTCAGAATGCGAGCGTTCTAACCACACGCCTAATATATATATATATATATATATTAAAGACATTTTTTTTTAATGTTTAACGTTCTTTTTATAGATACAAGTATTTAAGTAAATGCTCTGTTTATAATAAACAGTATTAAATAACATTTACCGGCCTGAATGTCCGAGAAATTTTCATAGAAAATATTCGTACTTTGACAGGATTACGAACCTGCATCCTATACAGAACCGCCATTTAGCCGGGCGTGCCTAACCGATTCGGCCACAAAGGAGCGTTCGGTTGGCACGGTCGAATTTATTGCTTATAAACTTCAATCTTCCATGTAAACAATGACGTCATACATTAAGAAATGGACAAAGTCCGACAATTTATTTATTAAAGACATTTTTTACGTTTAACGTTCTTTTTATAGATACAAGTATTTAAGTAAATGCTCTGTTTATAATAAACAGTATTAAATAACATTTACCGGCCTGAATGTCCGAGAAATTTTCATAGAAAACATTCGTCCTTTGACATCATACCAACTGTTCCACTGGGCCTCGGTGACGAAGAGATTGCAAATCAGACTCAACAAAGAGCCGCTCACTCACATATTCCGTGGTGGAACTCTACTGGTGGAACTCCAGTGGAACAGTAGGTATGTTTGATTGACAACCTAAATGTCAGGGTTTCAATTCTCGGTAGTGGATGCGCACTGCTGATGAGTCCCAAATATAAGACGAAACGGCCGTCCAGTGCAGTCTGCTGAGGTTTCTATCAGACTCGATGAATTACTTAAATATAATTATCAAATCCTCCTAATAATTTCTATATTATATATATGTGTGTGTGTGTGTGTGTAACTTTTCTCTGCTTCTCTTTAATAGCTACCATATGCTAAAGTATTCTTTTATTTCATTTTTTTTTTTGATGCATAAGTTGACAAATTTTTGTTCTATATTTCATATGTGAATGACAGAAAATACCTTTGTTTATCTTTCTTTAAATTATTTACCTTCCAGAATTTCTCCTTTGTTGTTGTATTGTATTTGTATAATATTGCTGTTTGTTGGTAGGTTCCCTACCCTAGGAATTTTGTTTTATTCCTTCAATTACATTTTGTTAATATCCTTGCGTTATCTGTCTTTTGCATTTTGCTTTTATGATTTTTTTTTTGTTCAATGTTACCCATACAGCAGTCGCTAAATTTTATGCTTATTATCTATTTTGTTTAATTTGTGTGATTCCCGAAAATTTTACATATTTCTTTTTCAGTATTTACATTATGCAGACTATTGTCCTCATCTTTGTCGCCATATTTGTCACAACGTTTCGGCCGTTTTTACGCTCCGGCCTTCTTCAGGTGGTTGGAATTTCGAACTGAACCCTTTATTTCGATCCCTGGGGTAGACTGTTCTAGTTCCACGTGCCATGTTTGATGGATGTCAGTTATCAGTTATCTCCTGCTAATTTTCCATCTGAAAGTTCTCCACTACCTTAACCGGGTATTGAACTCACACTCTTTGGGTCTGTCACTGGATCTAACCAACGCCTTTATACACCGCGCCATGTGTCTTTGAGGATATTTCTTTTTGTTTCAAAATTTCCTGAATCAATATTCAGAATTGTATTGTGGATTAGACTATATAATTTTCTTATTTCATGTCTTTATATCTAGAAAGTCAAACTTAATAAACTGCAAATTTTCAAACCCAACTTCTATCAAGAATTTCTACCAATTTCTAGATTTCTATTTTTTATCCATCAGATTTTTATTATAGTTTTATATATATTGCCAACTAAAACTCTACCTGAATCTAAAGGAATGAATGCCCTCTCTAAAAATATTTTGCTCTCTTAAAATTTCTGTCAATTTTGTCATTCATCAGCCTTGATTATATCAGTAATATTTTTAACCTCCTTGAGGTTAAGAAAATTCTCTGGCCAACTCTCAAATTTCGAAGATGATCAAGTATTTCCAATTTCTCCAGCAATGAATCCACACTCAAATTCTTCGAAAAGAAGGAAATGTTTTATGCACATAATTTGTGTAGTGCACACTAGTAGGATGTAAAAAGTAATAAAAATCTATGAAAAGCACTTGTAAACTAGAAAATGTCTCTATGTCCAAATGAAGTGTTTAAATCCAGCTTGGAGTTCGAGATTTGACCGAAATTCGTTCTTTCGATTCGACAAAAGTTCTGATCATCTAAATAAATACGTGAGAAAGCGACACAAGAATTCAGAAATTCTTGTGTTAAAGAAGAAGAAAAAAAAAACTCATAACAAATCGTATTGACAAGTCCGTCGGAAAATAAACACTTTTGTTTGGAAACATCCCACAGGTTTTAACAATTCGAGTAAAAGTGAAAGTGCCATTGGAAGTACGACGTTTACATGTATTACAAGTCACCTGACTTCAGAGTCGATATCGACATTTCGATTGCTGTTGTACAATATTGGCTGAAAATTTCATCATTTCAGAAGAAAACAATTTCCCATTGCTATTTTATTAATCAAGAGAAAACTAATTTGGAAACTAAGCCTCTAGGTTACAGCCGTGCTTAATTGATCCTGTTCAAAGACAAGGTCCAAAATATCAATAACAATAGTATGTTTGTTTCCAGCATTCACAAATATTCAAGTTGTACCATATGTGTGTCACATCGATTAATGATTTGGTGCTATGAAAATGAGTTTCTGGATGTCTCTATTATTACATGATTTGTGATAGGAGTCCTCAGACAGTCCTTCTTCAGCTGAAGGTTTTGTATTTTTTTGTTGTTTATCCAGCAAACAATGTTTTGTATGGGACAAGCAAGGTTAATAACTCTGTATGAGTTTAGACTTGGACTTTGAACTGATAAGATGTAATATTTAGAGAAAGAACTAGCAAAACATGAAGCGTTTAGACAATGAGTTTCTAAGATGAGAATATACATGGGCAGAAAATTCCTGGGTATTTCGAGCGCTTTCTGTAATATTTGGTAAAACTGCAAAAAGGAGTAATAAATAATTATTCCACCCAGTTTTAAATTAAATTCTGAGTTGTCCTTCTTCTACAATGGTTGCCAATAAAGGCTAAAAAGTGTGCCTTACTATTATTCAGAGGCTGGGCAGATCAACAGAGGGATTCATACCATTTCAAGGTTAAGTTTGCGTTTTGGTTGGAGTTTTATCTATTCACCATTCGCATCTAAGACACACACACATTCACACGCACACACGGGTACACTTTCTCTCACACACAAACTCAGACACACAAACACATAGTGACACACGCAAACACTAACACGCACAAACTAACACGCACACACAAACTAACACACACACACAAACTAACACACACACACAAACTAATACACACACACTCTTGTACACACACTCACACATGCATATACCCACAAACACACATTCACTCTCACTCATACACTCACATATACACTCAATCACACACACACACTTACACAGACGCACAAACTCAATCACTTTCTCTCTCTTTCACACACACAAACTAAAACACACACAAACTAACACACGCACACAAACTAATACACACACACTCTTGTACACACACTCACACATACATATACCCACAAACACACATTCACTCTCACTCATACACTTACACACACACTCAATAACACACACGCAATCACACACATACACACACACACTCAATCACACCGCAGAGTTTCCGGGCTGGTTCTTTCCGAAAACGCTTCTCTGGTGACCTCTCTTCATTTTCCTAACGAACGTACTCACTCTTCTCTCTGTCAGTATAAGGAGTAATATAATATATACTCTGCAGAGCAACTGTACGTGACACAATTGAAAATGAATGAAATTTCTATCCTAGAATTAAATCTACTCCCCTTTGCTTCCTAACAGAACAGTTGGAACGTTCACATTTGGAAACCCCCCTTCTATTTAGAAGGAAGGGTTTTAATCACTAAGACCACATCGTTTATTAATTTCGTACTTTTTAACACTTCGAAGGACTAAATAATTATTCTATTTATATAGAGTGTCCGACAATCATACACTCTCTGCGCCATCGCTCTGATTGATGCAAGGAAAAAAAGCAAAATATTAAGGAAGTATCCGGCACCCGAGGATGTAGCTCAGGCATTTAGGTCACCAGTCTTGTAAACAGGGGCCTGCCGGTCATTCTTTTTGCTATCGCTACGATTGATGAAAGGAAATAAAAAGAAGGAAAACAGGAAAATAATAAGTAGTTCAGCTGGTTGGTGCACCAGGATTGTAAACTAGAGGTCAAGGGTAGGAATCTTTCAGGGATTGAACTCACAACCAATAACCACTGTTGCTACCCTCTAGACCGTTGTCCGTAGATCACTTTTCTGGAGTAACCCTCACTGCTGAGTGAGGCTGCCACTGCCACGCCCATTGCTGCTGCCACTGTTGTTGCTAGCTGTGGGGGTCTGCGTGCTGGTGCCCTAGTATTTTGATTCGCGCTGAGGTTGATGACTTGCTGTTACATGACTTTCTTTCTTTCTTTCTTTATTAGTGTTTCACATATTATATTTGAAGGATTTTCTCACCCCTTCTTTATGAAGACACCCTCCTTGTTGATTGCATATTGAGACCCCTCCCCAACATTAGTAATTAGAACCCATCCTTCTATTAGGTTGGTGCAAAAATAATGACGTAATAATGTCGTTTTTTGACGTATTTTTAACGTCAAAAAACGACATTATTACGTCATTATTTTTGCACCAACCTAATATTACGGATCTGAGTAAGTTTTCTCTACTTTTATTGTATATGAGGGTTCATCCTCTTCTAACAGGAATGAAATATTCCCCGCGCTGCAACCCGTTCCCCACAGAAACGTTGCTAGCATCTTGCAACTCTATCACTATTTTCACGGCAAATGTTCCATCAGGCCTTCAAAGCTAGACCATGCGACAGGCCGCGTACACAGTCTCGACCTCCATTTTAGAAAACTGACTCTCTAATCAGCGGATCTACGGAGTCAAATTCCGCATAGGTCTTAATATTTTACTTGATTTCTTTTCCTTTATCGATCTTAACGATAGCGAAAAGAGAATGACCAAGAGCCTCCGAAGAGATTCCAACCCTTGACCTCCAATTTCCAAGATTGGCGCTCTAACCAGCTGAGCTACAGATCCGGCGATGTCTTAATATTTTAGTTTATTTTCCTTTCATCAATCGTAGCGATTGCAAAATGAGAATCACTGGCAGGTTCCTGAGAGATTATAACCCTCGACATCCATTTTACTAGACTGGCGCTGTAACCAGCTGAGCTACGGAGCCGGATGCCGGGTAGATCTTAATATTATACATTTGTTTTCTTTCATCACCCGGAGCCTGCTTGTCGTTGTCATTTCCTTCGTAATCCAATGGTTAAAAGGAAGCTCTACCGAGACAGTGTTTTCTCAAAAAGCACTATACTCCGATACAGACTCCCAAGAGGATGTTTCTTAACGACAATCTTCAAGTCTTGTGTCAATTTTTATTCACTCTACATATCCCCATAATATAAAGTTCTGCTTCTCTTTACGACTTTACAAAAAGCTCTCTTCATTAACACTGTGCCTTGAGTGGTTCTTACGCATTGTATTGGGCGAACAATTCTATAAATTATACAAGTGCCGTTTGCGGCAATTGGAAAGTTATATCTTATAAATTAATTCCGAAAGGAATTTTCATATAAAGTTGTTTAAGATAATAGTGCCGGGGATTATTTAAAAAGATAATAAACGTGGCGTACCAAATAATCACCGTACCGGGAAGGAGAGTTGAAAGAAATAATTTAATTCGTGCGCATGACTACAAAAAAGTTCTAGTTCCGACCCATTTACGAACATTTATTATTAATTGATTATTTATGGCTTACCAAACTCTTTGTGAATTGAAAGAATAGTTCTTCTATTTTCTGAGGGAATATTGCCCAGTTTTTAAAGAGTTAAAATGATTTTCCCAGATATAATTCTGGTTAATTAACCCATAGCGAGGGACAAGAGATGGATTCATTCATTTCCCAAGGGGTATGTTCTCGTTAGTGAATGTAACAAACTGTAATTCGAACTTGGTTCTCCCTTTTCGCTTGAGCTTCTCTCTATCACACCGCCCGCGCCTTCTATCATGATATAAATAATGATCAAACATCCGTATTTATTTTGAAGACCCTTCTTTTCGGTCTGAGAATTGTACGGTTTGCTATTGGTAAATTCTCGGTCACTAAGTGCTGTGACAATTCAACTGGAAATAACACACAGATAAAAATCATTGGTATCCACTAATAGATTCTGTGCTATCACATCGTATTTAGATATTACACGATATTTAAACGTTGTGTTGAAACGGTTTTGTGAACTTTACGCCGTTGAATACAGATTTGTTAGTGGAATGCGTGATTCAAGGTCGGTTGAGTGTCGCTTCGATGTGATAGTCATTCAGAGCGATTAGTTAAAAATAAAACATCAGAAAATGTTGGCAAAAATTCGTGTACAAAGTCTTGACAGTTTCCCCAAAAATTCCTAGGTACTTTTATCTGAATCAAATCGATTATCTGTTTTGCCTTCTGGTTTTTACCTGAAACCCTGAGGATGTTAATTGATTTGTTTATTGAACAATATCAACAAGTTTTGGATCATTTAATGCCAAAATTTAATTTTCTAAGGAGCTTTGAAGTAATAAAAAGATTGTATATGTTATTTTGCTTTCAGTTTCAGTTTTCACTACTTGGTAGGTGATACTCAGCTTTTGTGAATATACATATTGGCGTGGTGGGGTTATCCCGGCCTTGTGCCACATCTATGTTATGCTTAGAAAACCAGCATGTTGGTATGGCGGTGAAATACGTACTTTATTTTGGAATTTCCTTTAACTTATATTTTGAAATACAGTTTTATTCCTGTAAATAATTCTAGTATATTATAAGAATTAATGCCAAGAAAAAGTTATTTCATGTTGATTGTTTGGTTGGTCGATTTTGTTTAGCAGCATTTCAATCTCTGTGGGTTACTTAAAGCCAAACTGTCAATAATTTAAACAATTATATGGCTACAACTAAATACATTTTGAACGAAATTGTTTGCCTTCAATTACAGTTAAAATGTATTTCTGGTCATTTTGCTATACCATATATTTTTAATTCTACTATAAAATGTAAAAAAAATGTGTTGCTGTTAATTTTATTATAAATATGTATTGTCGGTATTTTTAATAAAAAAAATGTATACTTTCATAGTCTTTTTGTTTTTTTTTTGTTTTTTTTTGTTTTGCTTTTTGAAAGTTCAGTTTGCCCATAGCTGGGACCATTACAGGTGTTACCACTCCGGCTCAAGATGGGCCTGTGAGTTACAGTAATTATGAGATGGTTCCACGTTCATCAACCCTTCCAAACTCCAAACTTGCTGCCAGATGTAGTTTGTCGTCATACAATTGCTCTGAGAATATATCGTGTTTCTGCGACGTTTTCTTCTGTTGATATTCGATCTAAAATAATCCGACTAGCATTGTTGTTTACTTTCCGAAGGGAGGTATTTCAAAGCGTTTCGTGCTCAAGTTTCGTTAAGGCATGAACTATATAATTCACTGCATGAATAGTAGAGTGAGCTCCCCATATTCGAGGGGGTTAAGGACCAAAACCGGTGGTGACTTAGTTAGAATCCGCAAATACTTTACCCCACCCCAAAAAATGTTTATATGTACTTATTTTGATTCTTAAAACCCATATGCCTTAAACTTTCATCCTAAACACTTTAGAATCATTTCAGATCCTTTTAAAAACATTTTTGAAAAATAGTATTGTTGACCATACATTAGCGTAAATTTTCTTTCATACGTACAATAACCGTTTTTGTAACTACGCATAGATCGATACAACCATTGAAAATACTGTATAAATTATGTGTAACAAGACATAAAATATAAAGTCTAAAACATTTTCTAAAAACCGAACTATGATGATGTCCCCAGACTTAGCATAAGCCACTTTTAAGACCCCAGCCGTGGCCCCTAAACAAAGAACAAAGTCTAAGTACTACTCATGAGTTTGCGGTTGTTTTTTACAATGAAGATGTACAATTCTGCCAAATTTTTACCATAAAATGTGCTTCTATATGTTTTAATTCACTTAAATAACAGGAAAATAATACAAGAATATTTTAAATATTTTCTATCGAAAAAATACGCGAATCGAGGGAGTTTTCAGCGAATAATTTGTACATATGTTCTTCAGAAAAACACGCGATGATTCGGGGTTTCCGCGAATAACAAGTACATATGTTCTAAAGAAAAAACCGTGAATGCGTGAAGCCGCGAATGCTGAAACGTGAATAGGCGGGGGCTCACTGAATATTGTTTAGGCCATGGGTAAGAACTTTGAGAGGAACATAAATAGCTTTGGAACTTTTCTTTTTATTAGGTTGGTGCAAAAATAATGACGTAATAATGTCGTTTTTTGACATTAAAAAATACGTCAAAAAACGACATTATTACGTCATTATTTTTGCACCACCCTAATAATTTTCGACGCGTGAAAATTAGCATAAAGCAAGCGTGTCTACTCTCACCGGATTTATTCAACCTCTACAGCGAGACTGTGCCAAAGGAGTTGAAATCCCTTCTGGGATTAATTACCGGGGAGCGCAACTTTAAGAATATGAGCTGCGCAGTTAGCACTGCGTTGATCGCAGACAACGATGGAAAACTAAAGGAGCATCTAGAAAAGGTAAAAAAAGAAAGAAAGGGAAATGTGTGGCACCATTTAACGAGGCAGAAAGGGAAAGGAAAGAAAAGAAGGAAAGGAGAGGCTAAGAACCGAATCGTGAGTTATAAGCAAGAATACACACACAGCTAAGAGACAATGGATAAAAGGATATTTTGATAAGTAACAAATGGCGAAAGAGTGTCATTACAATGACAGGGAAATTCTGAGTAAAAAGAAAGGGAAAGAAGGAAAGAATCAGATATGTTTTGGCATCGGCTGGGTTATCTAAGGATATGAAAACAAACTATTGGTACGGGAAGACATCTTATTATCAACTACAGACCGGCTGGCCAGAGAAAGAGAAAAAGAAAATTCAAATGAAAATGTTATTTCGTTAAGTGACGAAAAACAGACAACTAAAAGGACTTGGACAGATATAAAAAATTAAAAAAACACCCACGAGCGTCCGACGGAACCTTCTTGGCCTGCGATAATAAAGTTTTGTTATCAGGAATTTGTACCGAAAGAAAATGAATGTGGTTTTTTTTTCTTTCTTCGAGGCGACAGACTGGCTGGAACTTTGGAGATGTTTCTCTTTGAGACCATGTTAAGAAGACCACACATTCTGATAATTAGCGATAAAATACCTGACGTAAACCACGTGTAGAACAAGAGTTATGACCGCCATTGTCATATTGTCTCGTTCGCGGCTGGAGAAATGATAAACCATTAAGGGGAAGAAAAGGGAAATAGAAGAGATATTTTTTTTTTTTTAAGCAAGATATTTTTTTTTCTTCCTGAAACAAAGCCGCAGATTCGTCCACGCCCGACTGAGACATCATTGGTCGAGTGGTGATCACGTGATGCACGAGGGAGGCTGTTGCCGCCCATCTGGAGGATGAGTAAGAGAGGTTGCCACGAAGATGTGGGGAGGGCAGTTCACGCCCCTCTGAGGTATGATGAGAAGGTGGGAGTGAGGAAAGGTTCCCAAAAATGGAAAAAGGTGGAAATTCCTAACCAGAGAGGTGGATATGTATTTAGAATTATCGAGGAACCCACCGGCGCCGACAAACTCACCCCGGTTTTGGTCGGCGCCCATATAAACGAAGCCACAACGAGCAGAAATGAGTCGAGACCCAGCAGTTCCCAGAGTCAGCCTTGTTGAAGCAAGCCTCGCAGATAGCTGACCAAGATTCGCGCACTTTCCGGACCCACCTCTCTTCAAACCAAGAAAAATTATTTTGAAGAGCGACTTAGATCCAGATCACCGAAATAAGTTTTTCTTTTGACTTTCGTCCAAAGACCCACCGAAACACCAATTTCTTAAAGAGCAGAGGACTTGAAGTGTTAAAACTTACCTAGGAGAAAACGACGTGTCATAATCCATAGAACGGGTCGGGAGATAGATGCAGTCCTATGTATCGAACAACTAGACATAAAGTTTGTTACCTTTTTCTTTGATACTTTGAACTTTTGAGTTTTCATTTTATTGCCTTTTATGCGTATTTTTGTGGTATCACCCCCGTTGGACTCGGTTTGCAGTACGGCCCCGATGACTGATTGATTTCCTCTGCCTAGATCAAATCACAACACAACGTGGGTAGGCAGACTGGGAATCAAAGTAGGACGTCACAGTTGGTGCCGTGGTAGACTGGGATAGAACGACACGGTTGGCGCTGCGACCAGGGGACGACGTCACAAATGAAAGGACTGACTATTGTGAGAAGACAGAATGTAAGATTGTCAGCAACAGACGAAGTCAAAAATGGGAATCACAAACTAGAAATGTTAACATTAAACATGTTCAGAAGTTTAAATATTTGGAACGTGTCTTAACCTAAGGCCCGAAAATACGACATCGGAACATGATCATTCATTGAGATAGAAAATGATGCCTTCCAAAATCTAAGCAAAGTATTACGAAACAGACAATTAGAAACAAACAAAAGACTAGTGTATATGTGATATGTGTCCTCTTGTATGGTAGTGAATGCTGGACAATCTCCGAACAAAAGAGAAGACTTCAGGAAACAGGAAATATGGCTCTACAGAAGTATGATGAGAATACAATTGAAGAAGCCCGTAAGCAACAAATGAGTTTTAAGGAAAACGAATACTCATACTCAGAATAATAAAGTAACAGTTGGAATTACTAGGAGTCAATGAGGAATGGCGATTGGGAGAATTTAACACACACAGGACATACCCATGAAAATGGAACAGGCCATAGCAACGGCTGCCTAACTGAGGAGATTGTGTGTATCGATGGCGGTACGGAGATAGTTGGGATGGCAAAGGGAGAAATGTTGCTAATATCTACAAGCTATAAAGAGGCTGTAGAGAGTCATAATCACATTCATCCTGAAAGAAGACGACATAAAGAAGAAATGAGTTCATAATGACTAAATAATGAAATTTGTTCAAAACCTGAGGCCAAAAATTGAAAAAAATGTTTTTATTAGGAATGAAAATAAGTCAAGTCCACTGGAAAGAATTACATTAACGTCTCATTTTTACTCGAACTCCAAATCTCAATTTACGTAAGCAATATCGTGAATTAATATCCAAAGATATTCGTATACATACATTCGTATACATATTAATACATACTACCCATGATATCACAGATTCCCTCGATAGCGAGTATCTAAAACATTTGTAAAGCATACGAAAGCACAAGTCTCACAAGAAATTTATTTCTTCATCTGTCAATTGCGCAAGACATAACAGCTTACGAGCTATTAAACTAATAAATATTTCATTGGTTATCAGAATATAATATAATGGTCTAACAGAGATAGATAGATAGATAGATAGATAGATAGATAGATAGATAGATAGATAGATAGATAGATATTAACAGTTAAGGGTTAGACAGCTATATTCATAAATGTGAAAATAAAGATATATCTATATATAATATATATATATATATATATATATATATATATATATATATATCTTTGTAAAGAAAGAGATCTAGAGAGCTTAACAAAAAATAAAAAAAAGATATATAACTATAAAGATATTAACATAGATAGATAGATAGATAGATAGATAGATAGATAGATATGAACAGAAAGAGAAAGATCGTTATGAAAATGAATAGATAGATAGGTTGGTAGGTAGGTAAATATCTTAAGATAAGATACAAACGTTTCTAAGAAACGAAGGCGAGATATATATATATATATATATATATATATATATATATATATATATATATATATATATATATATGAACAAAGATAGATAGATAGATAGATAGATAGATAGATAGATAGAAAGAAAGACAGGAACACACTAGAATAGACAGACAGATAGATAGATAGATAGATAGATAGATAGATAGATAGATAGATAGATAGATAGATAGATAGGTATGAACAGAACGAGATCGGTGGATATATATATATATATATATATATATAAGAATATATATAACAGCATATCGATATGAAAAATGATATACATACAGACATTGATATATATACATATATATATATATATATATATATATATATATATATAGAGAGAGAGAGAGAGAGAGAGAGAGAGAGAGAGAGAAAGAGAGATCTGATTTATCAGATGACATTAATTTTTACATAAAATATCTAATCATGAAATAATTCCATGAATTGACTAAAACAATTTGTAACCAATTTGTAAGCCTGCCGCATATTCTCGCGCTAGAAAAGACAATCTGATAGGAAAGCCATATTTAGCAACAGAGTGATGGTAACCGAGACAGAAGATCGTTCGAGATTACCGAGTCCCGTGTCACAAGTGAATTGACGTCAAGTGTTGGTCATGCAAAAGAAATAAAACATATTACATGCGGTAATTTTCCATTATTGACCAAAAATACTCTTCCAGAATTTCCGTTGACGAACGACAGACCCGGAAATAGAAGAACTGACAATGACTCATGCCGATTCCATTTTCGACAGGCAGACATTGTGGAATTGGCACAAATGAGACTCGAGTTTATTGTGGATTGAAAATAGAACTGACAGAAGAGTTTCTAAACATAGGACTATCCTTTTTTTTTTTTTTTTTGCTTTAGTTCCGCTTTCATACTTGGCGTCTTCTTCCTTATGTTCATATGTTCAACATTGTGACAATATCCGTTTATTTGATTTTCTTTACAATCAACTTGGAGTCTTTTTGTTACCTGATGTTGTTTGAGATTCTGAAATAAAGAATTGTCATTATTAACGTTTGACTACGCTATTTAATGCTCTATATTATGCTGCATTTGCATTTATCAGAACAGAATTTTGAATTGGCAAAAGAGCTTGCAGTCGTTGCCATATACACTAGATGCCGCAAGTTCACATATAAGACGTCCGTGATTCCATTTAATATTGCAGTAATTATTATTGCTATAATTCCAGGTAGCCGATATAGCCGGTAACTAGATATATATATATATATATATATATATATATATATATATATATATATATATATATATATTATGTATATATATATATTAAGCATTTCACCCCAAGCAAGGCGGGAAGCCACTAGGACTCAACGGGTTACAGAAAATTTAGAGCAAGATCAGATAGGAGTGATAGAAGAAAGGATGATGAGGAGGGTAGTGGATAGATCAAGGCAACTGGAGATGTCGATTGACATTACACATGAATAGCTGGAGATTATAGCACACAGGGAAACAGTAATAGGGAAGGGAGTTCCACAGGCGAGAGGTGCGAGACATGAAGCTATTAGAGTAGAAGAGACGACTACATTTAGGAGTTTCGACACTGAAGAGGTGAGAGCAGGATGCCAGCCTCGTAAGTCGCTGGAACTCACGACGTCTGGGAACCAGCGAATGCAGCTACTCGGAGCAATTTCCATGAAAGTATTTGTAGAACAGACAGAGGGAGGCGACGGCGCGTCTGTGAGAAAGTGACTGTAGACGAGACGCCAGGGCAGGGCCAACTACATTGCATATCCGCCTCTGCAGCCTATCAAAAACCCCAAGCAAACAGAAGGGTCACCAGACGATATATGGCAGCAATACTCCATGCAAGGGCATATATATATATATATATATATATATATATATATATATATTAAATTGTAATTGGTAGGAATTATTCCAAAGAGGACTTTTATTCCATATGAGAGCCCAGTGTGTGATATTTGAGCAAATTATAATAAGAATTAGAAAAAAAAAAAAAAATCTTAAATATCCCTAATCGGTAATAAATTTATTTTGATGAATATAAAAATATTAATTTAATCGCGCCGACTTCATTATGCCTATATTCATCTAAATAAATTTATTTTCGACAATGCATTTTTAGGGTTTTTCCTATATATATATATATATATATATATATATATATATATATATATATATATATATATATATATACATGCTCCTGAATAATTTATTTCGGTTGAGCTGTCTGTGGTGGAAGTGTGAGTTTTACGGCTAATAATTCAAGACTCTTCGGTAAAGTGAATCGAGTTCTAAATTTATCTAAAAATAAATACGTTTAAATTCACCTTCAACCCTGCTGTGCGCCAACGGCTTAGGGGTAGAATCTCCGACTAAAGCCAATTCTGCCGGGTTTCGATCTTAGCTAGAGTCAACTAGACTCCTAGCTACACTGATGGGCTGTGACACAGCGAAACAGTCTGTGGATGACTATATATATATATAAAAAATTTCTGGTATATGAATAATCATTTATAGTAATTCACCGAGTCTAGAAGAATCCACAACAGTAAACAGAAAGCACTAAGCGGCCGTTTCATCCTATCTGGGACTCATCATGAGTAGGTATACACTATCGAGAATCGAACCCGGACTATTACGATACAACACAAGCGTCACACCACTGAACTAACAGGCCCCGATCACGAAGAAGAAATTCACTAGACTCAATATCGCGTGGTGATACTCCTCCAAGTATTCGAGACCCAACGGCTTGTTCCCCAAGAGCCACGTCTTCTTTCCACAAGCCGCTCCTTTCTTTCGCCTCGTTACTAATGTTTCCTCTCTTAATTCGTTCACATCCTGTAACCCCTTGCGTCAATGTGGCTAACTTGCTTGGGGTGATACCGATTAATATGTATAAAAGTGTACATTGTATTCAACCACCAAAGGTGACAATCTGTTATATGCTAAACGCAATCCTCAAGTCATCGATTACTCATGACTTGATGATTGCATTGAGCATGAAACAGACTGTCGGCTCTAGATGTCGATTTCATTGTACACTTTTATATTTACATACGCTCTATCCCTGATAGAGCGTATGTAAATAGTATGTAAATGATAGTACTCATAAATATGGCATACCTTAAAACAATATTTTCTCTCTCTCTCTCACACGCACAGACAGACACACACACACACACACACACAAATATATATATATATATATATATATATATATATATATATATATATATATATATATATATATATAATTATTTATTCGAAAATTATTACATAAATATGTTATAAAATCATTACAAAAATAGCCATTTTGTTTCGACACATCTGGTGTCTTATCGAGTGATGGTGTTGAATGTAGATTCTATACTTTGAATTCACCGAGAACAGCACACACACACACACACACACACACACACACATATATATATATATATATGTGTGTGTGTGTGTGTGTGTGTGTGTGTGTGTGTGTAAGTTACAGATTGACCACAGATAGAAGATAAAACGCATATATGGAAAAATAATCTGTGAGGGGGGAATGAAAAGTAGGTCTTATTTGTAAATTCCCTAAGAGGGGCACGGTAGTGTCGTTGTGAGGTTTTAGTACTTATTTAGGATCATGGAAATTTCACCGTCCTCCTCGACTAGCCAAATCGTAAGCGGCTCTCATATCTGCCTCCATTGCTGTGAACTAAACAGCAGCTGGCCATTTTCTTCAACTGGATGTCACGTGACATTTAAAGCTTCCTTGAGATATCAAGCAAGGCTATATATGAGCAGGTCGTTTACATCGTCTGGGTAAAGATTAACTAAAACCATGCAATAAATTAACATTTTAGACTTCTTTTATTGCTATTTATTAATGCACCCAGACTTGCTACAATTCCAGGTAGTCGATGGCAGCTAGACAGGTATTATCATAATATATACTTAATGATAGGTGCGAGATGTTTAATATTCTGGCGACTGGGTAAACTTTAGCTGCGTAGATACCACAAATTCACACTAAGACGGACGCGAAACATTTTGACCAATAAGAGGAGGCTTATATTGAACACCATATTCATCGGCTAGAGGTATTTTTTTTTCCAAAACAGTAAGATGCGAAATACCCACGGATTAAAAAGGTAGTTGGGGTGGAATTTTACCCTGTATGCCTCGTATTTATAAAACACATCAAGTATTTCTAACATATATCAACTTATCTACTTAGATGCATCAGCTTCGAAAATATATCAAAAGAACAACAGTATCAGAAGCTCCTATAGGATACAAGAGTCTTGACTGACAAGCGCTTAGAGAGCAATCGCCCTGATTTCATACTTGTTCAACAAGAACGGACGTGAATGCATCCTGATAGACATTGCGGTACCTTGGGAAAGAAACATCTATGATGGTAGAGCGAGCGAAAAAACAGAGAAACTAAGTCCTGACAGGAAATATCGGATAAATATGTCAAGAAGCAGTTCATGTCGTCCCTTTTGTGGTTGACGGACTTGGGACAATCTCCCGGAGTCATACCGACATCATTGGGAGTTTCCGACTGACATCACTACTTAGGACTGCTCATGTGCCGAGGAAAGTATTGCGTCTCTAAGCGGAAATATGGTCATTGTAATCCAATCGAAAAGCCGGAGAAGATAACAAATTAAATACTAATAGAGAATGATCGTTTAAATAGAAAGAAAGAAAGAAAGAAAGAAAGAAAGACAGAAGAAAAAATAATTAAAAAAAATGATGTAATGGATATGGCCTATCGTCCTGACGAAAGAGGCACTAAATCGTCTGTAAATTAGTGCCTCGGGTGGGCCTGAACAACTCTTCATAACCGACTGAGGCACACATAAAAGACACCAAATTTTGTCTTTGGGCAGTTAACTGCTTGTCGACTCTCAGCTTTCGGGCTGAGAGGAATCCAGTCCAGGCTATGCTAAAGGACAGAGTCTCGTCTGGGGAGGTAGACAGAAACCTGACCCCGTGTATGCAAAAATTATTCAATTGTTAGATTAAGCGCTGAACCGTTGTAGCTTAGAAATGATTAACGATCTCTTACTGAAATCCTTCGAGATTTTTATAACACTATTGGACACTATTTGGAACAATAAGGATGTATAATTACTCTCCAAGCTTAAGTGAAGTATCGTGATGAAAACGAAAGTGACATGTTCCTCATTAATTAATCATAGCTAAGGATCGGAAGCTCATGCAGGATTGAAATAAAGTTCAAATATATATAAATTATTCCAGGATCATTTTCCAACTTATTCAAGATGATCTTCGTCCTCTCTCATCTTCTAACTTTCTGTCCTGGAGTAACAAGGTGCCACATACGATTCCCTTTTCAAGTCTTTTTTTCACTGCTTTTTCGACTGTTATAAATGGAACTCTTCTCTCAAGTGCCAAACGTCTTTATGGATTTTGAATTCTTTTTATTTACTCTATTTACCTCTAAGTTGAAATGATAATCTCTCTTCCTATTTAACCTGCTGATCCAGTTTTTCTCTCTACTGTTTCCGCTTTTTATACTTATTTCTCGTTCTCTTGATGCTTCTTGAATAAACTTTGAAGATGGAATCCAATGTATGAATGTTGGTACCATTATTGACAGCCTGAATGATCTTTTCCCTTTCATCATTGCCCAGTTAGGAAGAGAGTGGGGCTGACGCAAAACGATTTTAACATGTTCTGTTTCTAGCTGAATAACTCAAACGGTTTTTCAGTGATTTTTTCTACAAATGACATCAAGATAACTAAACCTATTATCTGAAAGCCTGGAAAAAAGAAGCTCAGTTAATGTAGTGGATTTTTAGATATTAAACATTTCGTGGAATAGACAATTATGCTATAACACTGGACAATTTTGACACCCTGTATATTGGATAACAATACATAAATGTTTATATATCAAGAACAATTTTGGAGCAAAGATGGATGACAACGTGGAAAAAAATTTTGTGTGAAATCTTCATCACACGGAGTTTGTTTACGATGATGCGACTACGCATGCGCCCGAATGAGAGACTGCGAATTTTAAATTTAATTTCGTTTCTGTGTCTTGGGGAGATAATCGAGCTAATTTCATTTAGATTATTTTTTCTTTTTGTTTCCAATATCTTTGTTATTAAATATTGCAATGTGAGATATTTAGTTACTGTAGTCACCTGGGATTTATTTCGTCTGGACACATTTAAAAGTCTCTGCCAGAACTTAACGATCGTGTTGCTCCAACATTGTTTTTGACATTTTCACCAAAATTTTCAATTGGGTTAAAATATGGGCTGTTCCCCGGTCATCCAAGTGTTGTCAGCTTGATCATGTTAAAAAAAAAAACTTGAATGGGGTTCGACTTTAGGAAATCACGATAGAAGTGGGCGCAACTGAGTTGCCCCGGCCTACTTTTACACTAATTTACATTCGCCTTCATCACCTAAAACCACGAATCGGCCACTGTTTGTTAATTTGTTAAGGACAACAATTTTTGATCATAAATTATGTGCGAATAATGCCTGAAGTAATATCAAAAACTTATTGCATCAGAAAAACCCATATGATACAAGGTAATGCAAAAAACAAAACCCGAAAACCTTGTTACAAATAACAGTTTAATTTTAACAGCAACATATGCATAGAAAGGTTTTCCCTAAAAATCATTTTGAAATGTCGGGTGAAGAACCCTATATATATATATATATATATATATATATATATATACGTATATATATATATATGTATATATATATATATATATATATATATATATATATATATATATATATATATATGTAGATATATATATATATATATATATATATATATATATGTGTGTGTGAATGAGTCTGTGTGTGTATGTATTTGTGTGTGTATGCATATATATATATATATATATATATATATATATATATATATATATATATGTATATATATATATATATATATATGTTATTATTAGTATTATTAGTATTATTACGAAAGAAGAGTGTTGAATACCATGGATAGAGTGATTTTTAATAAAGATATAGATATAAAAATATAACTATATTCCCCATTGTCTACATTCAATGTTAATGCATATGCTCACATAGTTTTTCACACTCTACCCCTCTCTCTCTCTCTCTCTCTCTCTCTCTCTTATATATATATATGATTAAAAACGTGGACATTGAAGCCAACAAACGAGAGGCGATAGTCTGTTTCAGGCTAAACGCAATCGTCAGGCCTGATGATTGTGTTTTGCATGAAACAGACTGTCGCCTTTTAGTGTTGTCTTCAATGTGCATGTTTTTATTTCCATCAGACCTACATGATGAATTGGAGCGTATTTTACGATTCCAATGGAATAAATTATGACCATGAAATATTAGTGTTTAAGCCTTTTTATTATATCCTTACCTCTGTCCTGGACATTGAGTTCTACCTGGATTCTATCCTCTTGGAATTTTTTATTCAAAAAGAAGTTTTGTATGTGTATGCATCTATGTATATATCTTTATATATTTTGCATATATATGTGTATATTTACCACTAATATCATCTATCTATTTATCTATCTATCTATCTATCTATCTATCTATCTATCTATCTATATATATATATATATATATATATATATATATATATATATATATGTAAGTATATATATAATAGCTGGCCATTCGTGTTCGAGGATATCAGACTACTACGGCGGCTAGCCAATCCCTGTTGCAGACGCTCGCTCAGGCACATTTGTGTTTGATCAACACCCACAGAGCCCACCTGTGGTTTATACTCCAAATATGCTGAGCATAACTGAGTTTCTGGGAGAGAGCGTGTTATCTAGCTATCTGATCAACAATTTGAACAAGCCCAGCACGCTCAAGCCTTCGGTCACAACGTCTTCGTGCTAGCACAGATATCGACGGCCTAAAATTTCACTCAAATTGGCTTGGATCAACCCGTGATATGGTTTCCAGGCACTTTCCAAAGGTGCCGGACACTGGGATCGAACTCGATAACATCCTGACAAATCCACCATGGTGAAATTCGAACCCCGGTCTCATGGTCAGAAAGTGAACGTTCTAACCACACAGCCGTGCGTGTGTGTATGTGTATATGTATATGTATATATATTTCGAAAGTTTGTCACAGACCTGGTTTACTTGTAATCATCATGTGACGGAGTATGAGAAAAGAAAGCTTTATTATGACAAAAGAACAATAAAAGAACACAAATTACGAAGAAAAGATAACGACTGACAGTGCATATACATTTTGGAATATCAAATTTGACTGAAAAGCAAGAAGTCAGAAGAGGGAAGTGCAAGAAAAGAAAAGCTTAGCATTGAATTTGCGGTTACATCTCAACTGAATAATGACTGATGCAATAACGAAAAAGCTATTGCATCAACTATAAGCTTATGAGACCTAACAACCAATCTAGTACTGCGCATAAACAATAGGCACCAAAGAAGAATGTTTATCAGAACAATTACCATGAAAATATTTATAGAAAAGGCACAGGGAATCTACATCAATGCGATGACAGCCAGGCCATGTCAATATCTTTTCTCCCGTTTCAGTCGTCTCACTCGCTAGATCCTGTACTTTGTTGAGCAACACCGATCTTACAGGTCATTCAGCTTTATTTTTCCTTCTTGGTTTTTCCCGGAGTTTCGTCTGGATAGGGTTGATTCGGGTTTCTCAAAATATAATGATACTGATATTGAAGGCGAAGTTTAGTTTGAACTCTGTGTACGTTGTGTATCGCAGATAATATTCTGTTATTCTTGCCTGTAGTGGCGCGACACTATTTAACTATTGTAATTAATTAACTAATTAACCATGAAAATTGAACGGAAAATATTGAAAACAGAAAAGAAGGGTTAAACATTATCCTGAAGACATAAAAAAAAAAAAAAAAAATTATTTTATTTTCCCTCCAAAAATCTATTTTTCCCAAGAAACCGAAGAATTGCGTTAATTTCACAGAAAGGTCATGTGTCAATCTTAGACAATTGATTAACGCTGGTCGATAAAAGTGCTGGGTAAGAAAACACAAAACAACCAGAATTGATGAAGAAACCGTTCGAACGTGCATATGATATTAAGTACACTAATACGGAAGTGGCCAGGCGAGAGGGCCTTCTGTTAATTGTAAGAATTTTCGCAGGCGAAAATGGAATTGCATAAACAAAGTTCCAGTTGATAATTCTGACTGAGAAATCCTGAATAAGCAATGGTGTCAAAGAGTTAATTAATGAAGCAAGCTTAATCACACCCGCATGATCGAGGCACCGCTGGTGGGGTGGTAGCAGTGATGATATTTGGAGGTAAAATGGTCGAAGTCCGTATATGCCCTCGGGCAGTTCGCCAGTTCTGTTAAGCTTGAGTCAGCTGTTCGCACGCAGGAGCCAGAGAGTTACCGCGCAGAGCTGACCGAGAGATTCTACGATTCCTACCTCCGACTTTACCTTCCTACAAACACCAAGTTATACTGACGAACGAAGCTAAGCCAGCACTTAAAAATCTAAACCAGTTGACTTAGAAAACCAGAACTTAGAACCTAGAAGTATAAACGTGTCACTTTCAGAAGAAATGGGTTGGGGTGGAAACACACTCCTGTTTAGAACAGACTGATAAAAATTGATTTACTCTCTTTAGAAATACCCAAAATATTTGGTTTTCATTTATTTCTTCTTGCTTGTGAGACGTCCCCTCCAGTTTAGACTCACTTTTCACTACGACCCCGGTGCCAGATTGATCTTGTCAACCTAAGATCAAAATTACAATGTGGGTAGGTTAGACTTGAGATCAAAAGAGTTACTTCAGGAACCAGTCATTGGAAGCGAGCTGAGAACGACGGAGCTGGTGTCGAACCGGTTGCATCTAGTGTGAAGCCGTTACGTATTCGTGCCGGTAGAATCGACCGACCATCCCATTTGGTACCCTGACCAAAAGATCGCGCTGGGTAGCGACGACCGCCGATGGACCGGGTCACATATTGGTGGCAGTGACTAACTCAAACGGTAGGTGTCACAGCTTGATGCCGTGACCACAGGATTCGACCTTGAATTGACCACTGTAACAGCCGGAGTATTTTTTTTACTTTGCATCCAGGGACAACGTCGGGAATCAGGGCTGGATTAAGAATTCATTCAATAAAATGAGAAACTTTGTTGATAACAAGTTTTATTGAATATATATATAAAAAAAAATCTGGTGATTAAAATGTCTATCTACTGAAGAGTTAAGTTCTCACCTCGTTGAATGTTGAATTGAGAAATTGTGGCAAAATAAAGAAAACAGCAACCGGCGAGTAAATTCAAGCTCTCCCAACTGGTATTACAACCTTGAGTCATTCCTTCTTGAGTTCTGTCTCAAAATTGCACTAACAGACTGTTCTTGCCACCAACCGTGAACGTCACTCGAAGAACGATATATAAATGTGGCACAAGGCCTAAAAGGGGGATGGGGAATGACGGTCTTCTTCTGTCTTAAATCTAAACTTAGCTAGTCCCAGACACGGACCCAAACAAACTAACAATATTCCAATCACCAAAACAACACATTCACTCCTACCTTTCTTACTACGTCCACCATAATGCCTCAAATTCTCTATGAAGTCCTAACTAGTCCCCTTATGTACAAAAATTGTCTGTGGGGGGAGGGTCAATAAAACAACAACTTTTTAAAAAGATCCCCAAATGAGTATTTACAATATGACTTAAGTATTTACAATAAAACTAAACAAAACTGTGTTAGTAATAAACCCCCCCACAAACCATAAATGTGACAGAAACATCAGTTAACTAGACGAAATCAATGCGGGGCTAAGGAAAATAAGAAAAAACATTCATTCCTCCAAGCATTCACACAGACACACACACATTCATACACAACAACAAATACAAAAAACCACGCACACGAAAGCGAAAGTCGCCCCGCATCCTACCAGAGAACTGATGTCACTGACCACCTAACGAGGGAGGGGATGGGGAATTAAACAAAAGAAAAATAGGGACAGAAATAAAAGGGACCAATGCGCATGCATACCCTAGCTAAGTTTACTAGAAAAAAGGGAAAACTAAAGATTCAAAATCGAAAACCTAGTCTAACCTAAAATCTGGGTGGGTTGCCTATGTTCAACCCTGTTAGGACAAATCCTGTACCTAACCGACATCCAAGTGTCACTCTAGGTCAGCCCCTTTCACTCTACACATTCGCGCAAGATTCACCCACCTTTTGCCAAATTCCGATGAGGTGAGCCGCCGCCTTTCCATCCTAATCTTGACTTTAAGCTGATGCTTAAAGTACAAGATCAGTTGGGAAGAGGTGAACTTCTCGCCCTCATGGAATCCCTTCTGACGCGTCGTCCAAATCACGACTCTCATAATCCCTAGTAAGCAACAGAACACATAGTGTTAAGCCTTCGTCAATTGCGGCACCACATTGCTACAAACAGAACTGGCTTCCAGGACAAAGAACTTTCCCTGCAGCATGCAAACCATAAGGCCTTCAACAAACTTGCACAACGGCACTACCGTCTTGCACTGAAAAAAGGCGTGACCAATGGTCTCGACTTCCCCAGTGCAGCGACGACAGTTTGGATATTTCTCCAAACCTGCTGAACAAAGTCTCTTGCCGACCCAGAGGGCCCCACGAATCATCAGCCAGGTGAGTGATGCCTCATCGTTATTGAGACATTTCAACCCAGGCGCCCAAGGCCATATCGAGCGAGCCTCCTGCTTCGTAAGACCGAGCTCGTCGATCAGATCATCTTGAACGGACCCCCTAACTAACAATTGATACAATGCCTTACGAGACAACGCCTGGGCGTCGGAGAGGCCATCCGTCGTCCGTAAGAGGAGCTTCAAAGCACTACGACATTCGCGGTAGAAGGCGCACTCGGCACGAGGTCTACGGCCGGCCTCCTCCTCGCACGAGTGCACACTTCTCAGGGATGGGAAATGTTTTCGGACATCTTCTTTCCAAAAGGTGCCCACCTCATCCAATCCGCGACACATTCGGTCTAGAAAGGTAATGCGAAGCATATATTGACGAATCTCAATGCTAGGCATACCCAGACCGCCCTCAGAGGGATGAAGGCAACAGATCTCGCGAGTTACCATAGGGGCCTTGTCTCTCCACAAGAAAGAGAACAAGGTCCGGACTAATGATATTAGTCTGGCATACGGGAGCGGAAGCACAGAAAGTCGGTAAAGGAGGATCGGATATATGTGTGAAACACATACCTCCGCCCTTCCCTTCAGGGAAAGTCTCCTCCGAGACCACAGATTAACCGCGATCTCGGCCTTCCCTTGCACCTCCGACCAATTCATTTCCAACTGGAGATCAGGACCGAACCAGACGCCGAGTATCTTGATCGGCTCATCCGTCCAGAGGAAAGGTCCGGGAAGAGAAACTTCCTTCTACGCACCCAACCGCAAGCCCACAGACTTATCGCGGTTGATCTTGGCCCCTGTCGCCATCTCATACCCACTGATCTCTTTGCTGACTTCGTCAATCTCGGCTCTGCTCGACACAAGAACCGAAACGTCGTCAGCATAGGCAGAATACCTGGCTGAGGTGGAAGCCCCAGGCAGGGAAATTCCGCGCAGGACCGGATTCGCCTTCAACTTGCGAAGGAATGGTTCCAACGCAAGAACGTAAAGCAGAGGCGAGAGCGGACAACCTTGACGAATGGAGCGAGACAATACGAAAGGCTTCGATCTTACCCCATTCACTTCCACCAGCGCACCGGGGGTCGCATACAAAAGTCGGATCCAGGAGCGAAAGTCGGCTCTGAAACCGGCCGCCGAAAGGACAGCCTCCAGAAATCGATGGTCAACCCTATCGAAGGCCTTGGACTGATCTAAATTGATCAGCGCGGCTTCACTGTCGACTTGTTCTAAGATCACGCGTACCATATGAAGGTTATCCTGAATAGTCCTCCCCTTCACAGCACAAGTCTGTTCAGGGCCAATCAGACTAGACAGGACAAGCTGCAAACGGTTGGCTAAGATCTTCGCCAAAATCTTTAAGTCAGTGTTGAACATCGTTAAAGGGCGAAAGTTCCCTAACCCATCCCCACCGCCCTTGTCCTTACGCAGCAACTTGATCACACCCCTGGTGAAGCGTTGGGGTAAAGACCCCTGCTTCATCCAGTGGTTGTAAATCAGTTCCAGCAAAGGAACAAAAACGTGCGACAACCTCAAGTACACTTCGTAGGGAAGACCATCTAATCCCGGAGACTTATCCAGGCCAACCTACTTCAGCGCTTCCCAGATCTCCGACTCTGTAATGGGACCCTCGCACCTAGCCCCTTCAGCTGCCGAAAGGCAGGGAAAGTCAGCTAAATAGGCGTCGAACTGAGCAGAGCTCAGACCGGGCTCCCTGGTGAAAAGATCCTGAAAGTAGTCCCGAATCACCTCACATATGCCCGCGTTTGTAGTCACGGTCCGCTTATCCGGCAACGTGACGCATGTAATATGTCGCTTAGACGCGCTTCGATTTTCCTCTGCACGCAGTTCAGCGGCCATATTCGTTGCCTCAGAAGACATTCTTTTTTTTTTTTTAACCTAGCCCTAACTACCAGAGCTTGAAGAACTCCCCGCACTGGGAAAAAGTAGTTGCTTTTATATTTGTCCATATACCCATAATCCCTTGCGTCTTCCTGTGATCCCATAATTCATTGCGTTCATGTCCCATAATGCATTGCATCTTTATCTTATTCTTTTACGATATCTGGCCAAGGATGGATTACGGCAGAGCGGTAAGTGCGTTTTTCTCCCTTATTTCAACTGCAGTAGCTTTACATACTAAACAAATACGGGCTCTATTTTGGCGGGGACAAGGCAAGTCGCGACCAGTTGTGCTCGTCTCAGGTTCTGTCTCATGTTCGCCACAGAAATGTAGGAGTTACTGCTATAAAATAGTGGAAGTAAGCCTGCTTGTTATGTGTGTCCCTGTCAGGCGGCGGCTGTCTAGACGACCGGAGCAAATCTCTGACGACCAATCAATCATGTCTTCTTCTCATCGGCGAGAAGTAGATCGGGTGAAGCCTTTAGAATGCTCAATTTTACTGAATCTTATCTTGGCAATTCTGGGTTCGATCATCTTTGGACAGGTTCTTAACCTCATATTTTTGTTTAAAACATAATTATTAACTCGTTTCTATTGACATTTTTCTCTCATCTATTCAATCTACGCTTCTGATAAGTTTGATAATTATTATCCAACTATATATTCCCTCCAGATCACCATCCAGTGATTTCATGCAATTAATCGTTTGACCAAGGCCATTGCCCTGTAATTAGCGGTAGGAAACTGACTAAAGATAACATCGCAGATTCGTTTTTGTATTTTATCAAGCATCTGTAAATACATAGCAGAAACATCCGATTAAATGTGACATTACATAGCGTGGTTATTAGCGGTTTCTCACATTCTAACAGCCAACAAGCAGCTTTTATTTATATATCCACACTTTTTATATCTACATACAACTTATCCTTGAGAGTGAGCACTTCCCTCGTCGATTTTGAACAATATAATTATACACAGGCACATACACAGATATATATATATATATATATATATATATATATATATATATATATATATATATATATAAGAAAGAACAGTAAGATATATAATCCGGTGTTCTTATAGATATTTTTACAAAATAGTGCTCAATGTAAATTTACAAAGCATTAATATTATAAATTAATTGATTTAAAATATGGTGTTTTCGCTACACAGTTCTAACCATGTTTCGAAAATGGAAACTAAAAGCTTCGAATTTAATTTTGTAATTAAATTTCATCCTCAAGTGAATTTTGGAGTAACTTATTTTTTTACAATTACTGGGTTTAAAAGGCACAGCAAAAATCATAATTCACGTTTCCAAAGATACAGAGAAATCCATTCATCTAGACAAGGGGTGTTTGCGTGTTTATTATCACTGTATGGGTCATTCAATGGCTTACATCATCTAGCTTTTCATATTAATTTCATTTTACTGTAGGTGTTTTATTCGTTTCTTTTAAGTGCTTGTTGTACTTTGAGTAAGGTGTTTAGGTTAGAATTCGTTTTATTTAACTACAATTTTAAATACAACTTTTAACTATTTTCACTGTTAATTTTAAATAGAGTATTTTCTTTTTAAAATAAGTAAGTGTATTAGAATTACTTACAGTAAGTAAAATTATTTTTCCATATCAAGTGTACGTATGTATATTACCAGGTCACAATTTTTTAAATTTTATATTTAAATATTATTTAAGTAAAATTTATGACAATGACGGCAAAAATAGCTAATTAATTTCACTGATTTAGTAAACTTTATTTTTTATAAACTTAGTAATATATAGTTTCTTATGTATGTACAAAAGACATGGGTCATTCAATGTCTTACATCTTCTAGCTTTTCATTATAATTTCATTTTTCTGTAGGTGTTTTATTGGATTCATTTAAGTGCCGGTAGTACTTTGAGAGAGGTGCTTAGGTTAGAATACGTTTTATTTAACTACAATTTTTAAAGGTGTTTAAGTTAGAATTCGTTTTAACTACAATTTTAAATACAAATTTAAAATATTTTCACTGTTATTTTAATAGACTATATTTTTTTTTTATATAAAACAAATAAATGTAATAGAATTACAGTATATAAAATTATTTTTTCACGGTAAATATAAGTATGTATATTACCTGGTCGCACTTTTTAAATTTATTTTTATTTTTAAATATTATTTGAGGAAAACTTTTGACAATGACGGCATAAAATAGATATTACATTTCTCTGATTCAGTAAATTTTTAATTTTATAAACTTAGTAATATATAGTTTCTCATGTATGCACAAACAACATTGGTCATTTAATGACCTACATATTCTAGCTTTTCTTATTAACTTCCATTTTACTGTAGGTGTTTTATTTGATTCTTTTAGGTGCCAGAAATACTTCGAGAGAGATGTTTGATTTTATATTTATTTATCCTAAGTGAACTTTGATGTTGGTTGAATCTTTTTTTGAACTGATGGTTAGTGCAACCTATATATATTTTTATGTTTTCAGGATTTTCAATCGAAGAGATATTGCATTGGTATACTAATGATTCTGTGCGACATTTATTTTGTAAAGGGCAATTATGAGGGTTTTTACAATTACATAATTCTTGTTTATCCTCATACGTTTTTATTTTTGTATTGTCTAATTTTTTTTTGGTTTTGGTATAAGTGTTTATTTAAGATATTAGCATCATGATTCTTAATAATTTTTTCTAAGATTTCCGTACAGCTGTAACTCAATTTTAGTGTGTTTTTTATTGAAAATAGTACTTAGTTTACTTTCACTAGGAAAATGCTTGACTGTTAATGCGATAACATTTTGTCCTAATTTATTCTTTACCATTTGGTTGTAACGGGTGTATACAAAATTATTTTCTACTTCTGTTTTTTCTATGGTTTCCATTTTCATTTTTTATATAAGTTAGTTTTGGGTTTTTGTAGCCACTCTCTTTTAGAGCTATGTTATAGGAACTGATATGCTCATTGAAAATTTTGTCATTTGCTGAATTTGAACTTATTCTTTTTCGGATAGATAACGGTATATGCTTAATTACAGATGGAGGGGTTGATTTGATTTAGGGTGTATATATAATGGATTGTTTTTTTTTTATAAGGTGTGTATGTATTTTTATTTAAATCTAATGTTATATCAAGGAAGTTCACTTTTTTAATTTAGTGCTAACCGAAATTTTTAAGCCCATGCTTTTAAATTCTTTATATAATACCTTTCTAATTTTATCTAGTAAAAAAATGGAAACTTTTTTAAAACAACCACAAAGGAATACAACGACCTATCGCTCTTTAACTATCAATATTGATAGTAAAATATTAAAATTAGAAATATTTGTTTTGATATTTAAACACTTAAGCCATCACCTAACGTTAAACATTAACTGTGGAATTAAAGAAAAATTTAAATAGATATAAATATAAATATGTGTAATTATTTGTAAATGTAGTGTAAGTATTTATATATGAAATACGTATAGGTACCTGTGTATTTTGATACATGTGTATGTACCTATGTGTGTAATTGCACATGTAAATGAACGTATGTATATGTAAAATTTACATAAGTGTAAGTGTGGGATATATATAAGAAAATAAATCTTTAATATTACCTTCCAATATTACTCCATTTTAATTTGAGACCTAAACTTTAAGTAAGGAAGATTACCCATCTAAAAATAGTTACAAATTACATTCATGAATTATTAATAGAATCAAACTGATAAAGATGTTACCTTAACAGTCATTTACAATATTAAAAGATTACTATCAGTACACTGTTATATTTTAAAAAATTATTTTAATGTGTTCTCTATGAATGCGTTAATAAATACAGTATTTAAGTTATATTAAATCCCTAAGTTATTCGTAAAAGAGTTAAATATTTAAATTGCTAGCAAGCATCAAATTAATTTCTTCGTGTTTTTTAACATTTAAATTACTATCAAAGATTAAAATCTATTTTTTACATAAATTGCTAAAAATATACCATCCCACTTCTTCCTACGTAAAACTTAATTACAGCTTCATTCTCTTTACTTTCCCCTTCATTCTTTTTTTCTTTTTCTATCTTCTCCCCTCCTATTTCAATATATCACTTCCGTTAAGTTAGTCGTTTAAATAGGTCATGGTCTGGTACCTCCTCCCCCAATACTAAGTATTATTGAAAGAAATATTAAAATAAACCATCTCTAAACTCAACCGTGTCTCTCCCACTACTTCTCACTACCCTCTCTATTAAATTACATGAACTTGATACTGCCCGTCACAATTATTAGCTCTGGATTTAACTTTAAATCTCAGGATTTTATCCTCCTTGGGACTACCCATAGGGATTACCAAGTTTTTCATAACTTATATATATATATATATATATATATATATATATATATATATATATATATATATATATGTGTGTGTGTGTGTGTGTAATTTCTCTATATATAATATATGCGCGGTACTTACTCAAACAAACTGACGCTTTGTCTGACGATCACAAAGGCGCGAAACCCAGGGCTATACATATATATATATATGTGTGTGTATATAAATATATATATATATATATATATATATATATATATATACAGAGAGAGTGAGAGAGAGCGGTGAAGGGAGTAAGAGAGGGAGGTGAATTGAGAAAATATACGAACGAAATAGAAAAACGAGATATAGCGTGGCAAATAGTTTGTTTGTTTGTTTGTTTGTTTAGGTTTTATGGCATATCAACCACTGTGGGTTATTTAATCCCAAATCCAGTTTATATGAATTTTAAATGCCTATTTTGTATGGAATAAAAAACGTATAGCTGGCAACACCACTGTTTCAAAAACGCATAGCTGGCAACATTACTGTTTCAAAAAAAAAAAAGTACTGCTGGCAACATTATTGTTTCCAAAATGCATAGCTGGCAACATTATGGTTCCAAAAACGGATAGCTGGCAAGATTATTTTTCCAAAAACACCATCTGAGGCCTTACTGTTGGCTGTAGTTTATCGCCTTATCCAGGACGTTCAAAAACGTATAACTGGCAACATTATTGTTTCAAAAACGTATAGCTGGCTACATTATTTTTCCGAAAACATTATCCGTAGCCTTGCTGTTGGATGTAGTTTAACGTCATACCCAGGACGTTGGCAAATAGTGAGATTATGTATAAAACTAAAAAGGGTATAAGATAACAATAGAAAATGGGATAGTCGTTATTAGATAGATAGATTAGATTAGATTAGAATTAACAACAACACACCCAGAATGGCAACTGCAGTATGCTCACATTTTAGAATAGTTTCCTTAGTATGATCACTTCTAATTTATCCATTCCATTCTCGTTTTAAAAATCCGTATCTTCTGTATGTCCCTTTACATTATATCAATGCTTTCATTTTCTTTATTTCTCTCTTCTGCTCTTCAGCCTGCTCGACCAAAAGATCATGTCTTTAAACACATTTATTACTTACTTCCAACGCTTTCTGTTTCAACAAAGAGGGCATTTACAAAGCTGATAGTGCCTACAGATTCCTTCTGCCTAAATTCAAATCATCATGGCAGCATGTCATAAGCACTTAGGGGTCTCTAGCGGCATGATGAAATATATTTCAACTTATATATTTCAATTTACTCGCATCGAATGTCAGACTTTAGTTAGTTTCTTACAGTGTAGTTTCTATTGAGAAAAGAAAAATCAGAGATCAACCAGTGGCGACCAAAGTATTGGCAATAAGAGAAAGGTGGGAATTAAAAAAACTAAACAAATAAAATAAAAAAATCGGAGGTGTTATAGAATGGATAGTAATGATATCTATATATATATATATATATATATATATATATATATATATATATATATATATATAAGGTTGGTGCAAAAATAATGACGTAATAATGTCGTTTTTTGACGTAACGTCAAAAAACGACATTATTACGTCATTATTTTTGCACCAACCTAATATATATATATATATATATATATATATATATATATATATATATATATAGTTAAACCTAGAGAGCTAGACAACCCTCCTAACAAGATTCCACCTAAGCAGATCGTCAGGGAGGGCTGGCTCCAGCCTTCGCTGACGATCCGGTTAGGTGAAAACTTGGTAGGTTTTTCTGGCTCTCTAGGTTTAACTAGGTCTGCTCTACTCATTGTATTGGCCACTTTATTTAGTTATTTTGCGTATCTCGTATCGGTTTTTTTTCTTTGGGCCTTGGACTCGTATGCTGGACGATTACTTTCGGCTAACGTACATGTTCTTTGTTCTTTCTTTTTTTATACCTTTTTTCCCCCTTTGGTATTGCCTTGTTTATTTGTAAATCAAGACACCGAAGGTTTTCTGGGCGAGTATAGTTTCTTATACTTATAAGATTTCTATTAATAATATATATATATATATATATATATATATATATATATGTGTGTAAGCAAATCGCCCCAAGCAAGGCGGGAATGACCCTAGCACGCAAGGGGTTACAGAGAGTGAGAGTAACAGTAAAGAGGAGTGTTTGGGAAAAGGATAAAGAGAAGGACAGGGATCAAGGTCAAGGCATCCGAAGATGTCGATTGACATTGCATTTGAATATTTGAAGATTAGAGCTATCTGGGAGACAAGTGATATGAAGAGGGTTCCACTGGCAGAAGGTGTAAGATAAGAAGCTCTTGGAGTAGAAGAGGTGGCTACATTTAGTCGTTTCGACAGTGAAAGGGTGAGACCGAGATGCCAACCTAGTAGCACGCTTCACTTAATGAAGTTTGGGAACCAGTGAAAGTAGATCGTCACAGCAGTTGCCATGAAAATACTTCTAGAAAAGACAGAGATGGCAGATCAGGACCAATCACATTGCATATCATTCTCTGGATTTTCTCGAGGACCTCGAGAGAAACAGCAGGAGCACCAGACCATATATGGCAGCAGTATTCCATGCAGGGATGAATGGTTGATTTGTAAATTTGAAGGAGGGACTCAGTCGAGAAAAAAAAACCTTCTGGCACAACACACAGATCCAGCTTTACTTGCGGTAGATTTAATGTAGTTCCACTTCAGGTCAGTGGACAGCGTGAGACCAAGCAGTCGCATAGAGGTGTTCCCATGGAGTTGAGCATCAGCTATCCTGATGGGAGGCAGCGAGGCTTCTGTATGGTGGGTAAACGGAGAGATGGCCACATGTGATTCTTATAACATGTAGAGATAGCCCCCAAAATTCCGACATTAAAATTCATCTTTTAGTGCTTCCGTTCAGTCATAAATATCAATTTTATTAGGAATATTGGTATCATTTTGTTGCCTTTCTACTGTTCAGATTTTTTTAACCCTCCTAAATCTCTCTCTCTCTCTCTCTCTCTCTCTCTCTCTCTCTCTCTCTCTATATATATATATATATATATATATATATATATATATATATATATATATATATATATATTCTGTTTCTACGTTATTTTTAATAGATACAATTTATTCAAATAATTTTTTTTTTAAATAAACGGTATTAATTACATTTTGCAGTCTGAATGTTCGAGAAATTTCGTAGAAAAAAATCCAAAAAATTCATTTACTTAAATAAATTGTATTAAAATAAACAGAAAATAATAATATATAATTAATCCATTTCATAATATGTTGTCAATGTTTACGTTAAATTACGTTTCGTGAGGAGATATGATCTTTCGGGAAAGATCGTAAAAGACCTGTTGTTTATAAAAATTAATTGGATTTTGCTAACCCGGCACTTTCTCTTTAGCTAAGTGATACAGCACGTCAGATCAATTGACGGTTGCGTATAGAACACAGGTTCCTCTCGGAGAACGCATATTTTCTACGAATTTTCTCGAACATTCAGGCCGGTAAGTGTAATTGATACTTTCTATTAAAAAAAAAAAGAATGTTTACTTAAATAAATTGTATTTATTAATCATATCGTATAAACAGAGAATAAATTAAATAATTGTCGGACTTAATCTATTTTATAACATATGTATATATAATACGCTACATATATATTTACGGTTTGTGTGTGTGTGCGTATAACAATTGAGGGCAGTGTGCAAAATAACGATAACCCACTCGATGCTGTGCTAACTTGGTCCGATGACGCGTACAGAAATCGCTATCGAAGAGGGTTCGTATATATAATACGCCACATATATCTTCAACAATGCTTAATCTTTTTTAGAAATTAGTTTTAAACTTTAAAAATTATAATTACAAAAAATGGATGGGGGAACAATTCATTAGACATCGATTTTTTTTTTTTAATTCCCGCTATATTATTTATTATTTATGATACTAATTCAAAGCTTATACAATTAAATAATTAAATGGATTTAATGCAGTTCTTATGTTAAGATTCGGAGCATATCTTGTGGGATTTGGTAATAGCTTGAGAAAAAACAAAACATTCTTATGATACGTTGCTCTTAGTAAGGCGAGAAATAAGCAAATTACAGATTGAATCTACAGACTGTCAAGGATTACTCAGACCTCCCAAATTTACACAAAAGATATTGTTCTTTGGAAACTTTTGCAGTAAACATAATTTTGGTTGTAAATATGTAACATTTATGAGAATAATGTACAGATATCTTTTCCTTAGGTGTTTATAAATTGTACACTGTATTAACGTTAACAACGAACTTATTTTAAATTAAAAATAGTACTTAATTAAACGAAAATTACTTACAATATAATACATATTACATTCTTTTTTGTGTCAGTTTTCACGACACAGGTACTCTAGTATATATATATATATATATATATATATATATATATATAGAAGTGATTGAGTTTTATTTATAAATCTGACAGATTAAATGTTATTGTTAGGGAGTACCCATATTTGAGTAGACGCTTAGTTTATTTATTAAACAGTATATTTATTTCTTTTCAGCTACCGGCCTGAATATTCGCGAAATCATATTAAAGAAAAACAATGGTTTCCCTGGTTAGTGTGTGCATGAGGGAGAAACAAGTTTGAATCCGAATTTTTTCATATATATATATATATATATATATATATATATATATATGTTTATACATATATTCATACATCTTTCATTTATTTATGTAGACAAGTGGTGTCTATTTATTTTATGTAAATTCTTTTCATGACGTCTGATAAGCTTAATAAACATTATCATTGAATGAAGAAAGAAAATCACAATATTAATCCATATTTTTTAATCCAATCTAAGCTTTCGGCTTACATTAGCCATTATCAAAGATTTCAATTACTGTATAACATATTAGGCAATATACGGACACGACAGTGATGATAGTCTGTCATTGTTTACATGGATGATTTCCTAGCAACGATAAACACGTGCATGTAAGACGCTAGAAGCGAAAATCGCACCGCATCTCATGACGTCACACATGACCACACGAGAGTGAACTGGAGAAGTATGAAGTATGGAAAGCTGTTGGTATAAACCAATGGCTTCTGTTACCAATTATAGATATTTAAGGATATTTGTAGAGATTCAATAGTTGATTTTGTTTAGGTTAGGTTTCAACTGTTTGATGTATATTGCTTCAAGGATTTTTAGTTTTTGTCTATTGTATTTCATGTTTAAGTATAATTGTGTTAATTGTGTTGTGAAGTATATATATATATATATATATATATATATATATATATATATATATATATATATATTAAGAAATGGACAAAGTCCGACAATTTATTTATTAAAGACATTTTTATGTTTAACGTTCTTTTTACTTAAATACTTGTATCTATAAAAAGAACGTTAAACATAAAAATGTATTTAATATATATATATATATATATATATATATATATATATATATATATATATATATATATATATATGTATGTATGTATGTATAAACGGAGTCTCTACTCAAATATTGGTATCCAGTAACAAAAACTTTTAAAGTAATAAAAATCTGTCTGATTTCTCGAATATTCAGATTGATAGATGTATAGAAATAAATATAATCTACAATAAATGAACAGGCCGTCTTCTCAAATATTTCAGCCACAGAAGATCGTTCGACTAGCAAGGGCGATTTTACTGCTTTTAAACTACAATCTTCCATGAATCTCTCACGTACATTCATATCAATTGGTTAAGGCACGTCATGCTATATGACGGTTCCGTATAAGATACAGGTTCCATTTCTGTCGGAGGACGAATAATTTCTATGAAAATTTCTCGGACATTCAGGCTAGTAAATGTTATTTAATACTGTTTATTATAAACAGAGCATTTATTTAAATATTTGTATATATATAAAAAAGAATGTATATACACAAAAATATCTAAAAATAATTATCGGACTTAGTTCATTTCAACATATATATATATATATATATATATATATATATATATATATATATATATATATATGTATATAAACAAACGAAAATGTGTGTATTAACGAAACAAAAGTATACATAGACAATGGAAAATTGTTTCGTTAATAAAACAATGAGGATGAAAGAAGAAAACATTTAAAATAATGAACTGCTTTGTGTGTGGGGGAGAAAGTCCTAGATGAAATGAAGTGAAAGGTGCATACCTGCGTGCGTGCGTGTGTATGTAAGTTTTCGTTCCCCAATGTGGAAAGCATTTTCCTCGTTCGACCCACATCTTACCATACCAGAGTAAAAAAGGAAAAAAATAGAGAACGACAATGTTACTGCCTATTCATAGGCTTAGGAGAGTCCTCTAGCGGCAGTTTTTAAGGAAAGTAAGTGGGGTTATCTCCACACGTTAAACGTTAAGAAATACAAATGGGCTTTATTTTTGCTGCATCTTATATATAATTACTAATAGAAAGACCTTATCTCCGAATCTCAAGACGATTCGGATTAATAATAATTATTATTTTTTTACAAATGCTACTTTTATTTTTATTTATTTATTCTTTTTAGTTCTTTCTTTGTATCGCAACATTCAGACTGAGATTTTATGATAGGCATAGCAAAACGAAAAGAAATAAAGCGTTTCTTAGATTCGAACTCCCGTTCTTTATCGTTGGAAACCTATCTAAAATATACGAAACTTTCATCAGTATATGTCGTTGAAATAAGTTTTATTGCGTTACGTCTTATACTTTCAGGTTTTACTAAGCTGCTTTTTTCTTCTTCCCCTTCATCTTCTTCTTCTTCATCTTCTCTTTGTATGATTCCTCTCCATTCAGAGCGTTGGTGATCATGGCTCTCCCCAATTTCCTGTCGTAAGTAGCTCTTATTAAATATAGTTATTTTGTTATCTCTCGTAAATCCTGTTCCGCCATCCATTTAGTTTTTAGGTTATACGTTGTTTTCATCTGTCCCTCTTGCCACTGTCTTGTGGGTATCCAGTTTTTCAAACACTCTTTCCTTACAATGTTCCCTAAGATAGAGGGTTTGGAATTTTTGAAGTTTAAACAAGGATTTTATTTATCTTGTTTCTCTTGTTTGTTTACACCAAGTAGTTTCAGATATAATATTTTTTAAAACTTTGATTCATTCTACTTTCATTTTATTTATCTCCTTTATTTACACCTAGTATTTGTATATATGCATCACTTCGAAATATTTGAAATATTTTACTTATAAAGTTTT
Source organism: Acanthosepion lycidas (assembly GCA_963932145.1). Classification (NCBI taxonomy): domain Eukaryota; kingdom Metazoa; phylum Mollusca; class Cephalopoda; order Sepiida; family Sepiidae; genus Acanthosepion; species Acanthosepion lycidas. The sequence goes on from OZ010589.1 coordinate 37,859,226, forward strand.
AGGTATTTTTAAAAAGATTTAATTTATACATTATTACCAATCGTTTTGCAATTTCTTTAGCAGTCATAGAATGATTTAATAACTGCAACAAAAAGGTTGCATAAAAGAGAAGACAGGTCAGAAATCCATAATGACAATGCTTCATTACAGAAAGTTACTTGATCTTTTCATGCACTCAGAAAAATTGTAAACAAATTTCACTTCCTAATGATGGCTTCCCCAGCCTCTGCGATTATTTTAGGCGCCATCAGAGAGATGTCATAAATTAACTCTATCCCGAATTTGGTGAAGGAATTCAGATCTTAATGTCCACTTAATGGCTAAAAGGTGCGTGAATCCGTTGATAATAGACTTTCGTGTCGAAGCGATGATGTGTTGAGTCTGGAGTCACTAATTGTAATGACAGTGACTCTAATGGTTAGACGGACGTTCGAAATCTCTATGCTACAAATTACGGCAACCATTTTGTATCCTGAATGGATACTCCGGCCTAAGAGAAAATAATGGAATACGTAAACATTTATATTGGTAAATTCAGGAAACGCGAGAATAGATGCATTTTCTTTTATATTCACCGTAGAAAAAACGATCTGGAATCGAGCACAGTAACGGGGGAGGATAAACATAAAAAAAAGGTTTAACAATAATGTTATTTTTAATCATTTCACCCTTAGGCAATAAAGCCACTAAGACGCAAAATGCGACTGAGTATGAAAGAATATGAAAAAAAGAAAAGCCTGGCTAAGCTAAGTAAATATCTATGTCATTGTGCATCTAATACTAAACAATGCGCTTATTTTAAAATAAACTCGTAGAGAGTTTCGTTTAACATTGGCACTGATGTAATGTTGTCTTGTACAAGACATTGATAGAACTATAACCATCTCTTTTTTTTAAATTATTCCACTCTAAGTAAGGCCATAAAGCCACTAAGACATAATGTGTTATTGAGTATGAAATAATACGAGAAAAATAAAAACGTTATTAACGAGAGAGAACTATAAAAGAATATGAGCATAGAAATTAATTGTACGTTTTATATTTTGTCTTTTATTCCTGCTGGTATTTTTCTCTCTTTTTTTTTTTTCATTTAGTTTGGAAAAATGCTGACTAATAAATAAAATACTGACTAATAGTGAGAATCAGAGAAGAATGTAGAAGAGCCTGGATTTTATTAATTATCTTAATTCTCTTATCACCTGGACATTTTCTCATAACATATATCGTCTGTTGATAGGTTAATAGCAAGTTTCACATTTAAGTGAAAATAACTACCTTAATTTTATCTTTATTAGATGAAACCTTGTCGGCCATTATTAATTTTGGATTAGTATTTCATTTTAATTTCAGTTGGTTTTCAGCGAATACATTCAAACCGTCTGTTTAGGTGCCTTACTAAACAAGTAGCAATATTATCTTGGATTTTATTATTATCACCTGAAACATTGTCAGCCATTTTTAAGCAGCGTTGATTTATTTCCAATCTACCTGGCTGTAGACAGAAAAAGTTGTCAGTAAAATGTAAGTAATATTAAGATAAAGTATGAGTCAAAATTTGAAAATGCTTTATCAAATAAGTAGTCCTCGATAATATTAGTCGTAACCATATTAAAGATGGAAATAAAGCCATTGAAATGAAGATTAAAGAAATGCAAGTTAAAAAAAGAATAATGCTTGACAATGCTTCATCCAACTTAAAGTTCAGTTAATATTTCTACTAATACAACAGGAAATAAAACAATAAAATGAAAAATGAAAGATCCTAATAGAAAATGAAGAATATTTGACGAGGCTTCATCTAATAATACAGTGTAACTCGGATATAAGATACCTGGATATAAGAGAAACCCGGATATAAGAGAGATGTTCGCTGGTCCCGAATTAGAGCCATACTTACCTAAACAAAATAGACCAAACCCGGATATAATAGAAACCCGGATATAACAGACTTCTTCTCCGGTCCCGACAACTCTCTTATATCCGGGTTACACTGTAAATACAAATAGTTGCTACTAATAACACTGCTAGTTGAAATAAAGAATTTGAATAAAGATGAAAGAAATCCTATTAAAAAATGAATAATGCATGACAATGCTTCAGCAGAGTTCAAAATAATATTACTACTGGTTGTAGTATTATAATCTGAAATAGTTGTGCTAAAAAATCAAGTGAAATTAAAATAAACTATTAAATCATGGTTGAAAATGCTTCATCAAATAAAAATTCATGATAATATTGCTACTACTAACACTACTAGGTAAATAAATCAAGTGAATATAAGATGAAAACTTGTTTTATATATATATATATATATATATATATATATATATATATATATATATATATATAATTATTTACTTAAAAATATGATTCCAACTCGCTACATAAGAAGTCTCATGTTTCAAAACAAGAGCCGAAAACTTCAAAATAATATTTGAATTAACTTGAGTTAAAGTAGGCTCTGTTCCATCCTCAAGCGAAATTTTTTTGGAATAACTTATTTCTGAAATTTACGAGTTTTAATAGTATATTCAGAATTGAAATGAAAATTTCCATGGTAACATCAAGGGCGGATTGTTTAGAATCAGCAGGGGTGGGGTGTTAATAATTTGTATCAGTATAGAGTTACTTTCATAGATGCCGGGTCAGGGTAAGGTGGTGGTGGCTAAATTAACGACCGAGGAAGTTTTCGCATAGTCTGGCTTGAGCGTCTATGGAGATTATTTATTTTTTTTATTTTATTCTTTTATTATATCTCTTTATGAAAGGGATTTGTGTATATAAAAAAGCCGTAACGTTTGTTTTTTGACGACTTCATAAAGGGTTATCTTTTTTTTGTAGGGTATTAAAACTATGTATATGGGCTATGGATTTTAAAATTTATTTTATTGTATGCGTGTTTTTAGCTAGTTATTCAGAGCGTAAGTTTGGTAGTGTCGGTAGAAAACCGTTAATTAATGCCTGTTGTTTAATAGATTTTTAATAGATTTAATAGAATATATATATATATATTAAACAAGTACACATGGAAAAAATTCGGCACTTAATGCCGTGAAACGATGCTCCAATTAAACTTAGTTTACAGATTTCTAGCTGGAGAAAACGAAGACTTATCAGTTAAGATTGGCTGTCAATAGCAGAACACTAACTGAAACCACATTTTCCGTTACAAGAATAGAAGACTGCACCTTCGTTGCTAATTGCTCTCTTTGACAAATGAGCCACACACCTGTCTGCTTCAGATGAATATCCTGCTTATTAAGCTGAAGGAAAATTTAGTAAAGAACTTTTCATATTGCAAGTTAAATATAACAAGGAAGGAAGTAAGAAAGGAAATCAAGGTGACTAGTTCCATTGCGAATAAGTAATTTCTTGTTCAGCATATACAGAGTGTATCAAAATTACTTTTACAAACTTTGTGGGAGCAGTTTCTTCACATCAAAGCAAGAACAAAATTCCACATATACATATGTCCATCGTTTTTGAGTTATTAAGTTTAAATAACGTTTACGGTAGATGACGCTGTATTTCTATGTAGACGAGGTTACATTTGTCATTCGTGTAAATTTACGTTTAGTCTGTCTTCAACGTTTAACTTGTGTAGTAGTGAATTGACTGAGAAGTGTTCCGTTTAACAATGGCAGGATATTCATATCGTGAGCAGGCACATACTTTTTTTTTTCATACGCGAGGCTAAACGTTTGTATCAGATTACGTTTCCAGACCAAAGGCAGACCTGTCATAATCTACCGTTTGTTGCTGCTTATCCTGGCATTGCTGAGACTGGATTCGCGGGCTCCACAAACTATGGATTCGAGGAAGACCGACTGTACATTTAACTGCGTCTACCGTAAACTTGAAACTTTATAACTCAAAAATAAAGTATTAGCGGACGTATGTTTATATGGACTTTTGTCCTAGTTTTGATCTGAGGAAACCAGGACTGGATTAACCATTGTGCAAAATAAGCACGTGTTTAGGGCATCAAGGGAAGAAGTGTGACAGAAATTGTTATGATGTTGTTGTACACATATAAAGAAATAAGTCTAACACGATTAACATTTTAATCTGCCGGCCGCCATTATGAACGAGGAGGCAACTGACACACGGTGACTCTTTACTGCGATTGGTCAAGGAATAAACTAAGGGAGATAATGAAGTTTGTATTTACTGAATGTATAACATCTCCCCTCTTGAAAAACTTAGTATTACTAATTGACTTCATAGGATTTCATTTTTGTGAACAATCTTAGGTGTAGATAACCCTCTTCTTTGATTCCCATTATTCCAGCCATAAGCTTGTGATTATGTAACGTGCTGGTTTGTTGATCACACAAACACTCCAGGTCACAGTTCTGTTGGCAGTGGCTGCAATTGATTCTTTCTGGCTGTGATTCCCAAGGTACTGGGTTGCAACTGATGATTAGCCTCTCTCGATGGTCATATGTGCCTTCGATTCCTTCTATATTTATTTCCATGATTTACGTTCTCGGCTTATGTCTCCATGCTATGGCTACATACTTTACTCTCGCCAAAAAAGAAAAAAAAATATTGGCAAAAAAAAGTTATAGAGAAGGAGAAAAGCGGCCAGGCACCTTGTAAAAAAACGAGTATATCGCCATTATCATTTTCTTTTCGTTATTTGCGCCAAGCAAGGTCGAAATGCCACTAATGCGCAAGGGTTACAAGGGGTGAAATTGAAAGATAAAACAGACTAGGGATTATTCTTTACATTATTTGGAGTATTGTCCTCATCTTTGTCGCCATATTTATTACAACGTTTCAGCCTTTGTACGCTCAGGCGTTGGAATATCGAAGTTATCTCCTGCTTAGTTCCCTCTCCACGTTCTCCACCGCCTTAACCAGACACAGTGGATAAAGGCGTTGGTTAGATCCAGTCACAGGTCTCAAAGAGGGTGAGTTCAATACCCGGTTAAGACAGTGGAGAACTTGGAGAGGAGAATTAACAGGAGATAACTGATAACTAACATCCATTAAACATGGCACGTGGGACTAGAACAGTCTACCCCAGTAAACGAAATAAGGGGTTCAGTTCGATATTCCAACCACCTGAAGAAGGCCGGAGCGTACAACGGCCGAAACATGGGTGATTACGCAACTTTGATTAACTCTAAACGAAACGAAATTTTCCTTTTGTTTAGAGTAAGTTTACTAATATTTGAAACATTTAAATCTAAAAAAATATTAGCAAATTGTCTCTGAGAAGATACTTAAAGTGTAACCGGTTCATTTCGTAAGTTAAATTGATCAACATCTGGCACAATGTGCCGGGAATCTGACATAGGTTTCAGATATATATTGTATTTATTAGAAATTGATGATCTTGACTTCTATTACTATAATTTCTGGTGTGTTGAATCCATCTTTGATTGAGAACCTCCCCCCCCCGCAAAAAATCTCTACGTGTGAAATGCAATATGTTACTGCTTTTCTTTAGTGCTGTCACTTCCCTGCATACCAATGTTTATAGACTTAAACCATTAATATTTTTAATTAGAAATATAAATGTGTTGTTTTAATCTTCCTCCTAAATATAAGCAACTCATTTTCATAATTGAATTGAAAATCATTCATAATGCTCAAATAACACAAATATACCCTTGACTCTATTCAACCGTAGCATTTGTAGCATTTCCTAACTCAGATCCTTATCAGAATTCTGTGTCAAAAACAAAAATATATTTTCAAATAATCCTTTGTCGTCAGCGCAGCACTTTCTAGCATAAATCTTATAATGTTACAGAATGCAAACACGAGGGCCAGAATGCTCACCGATAGGCTGGAGCGCTTCGTGGGCTGGGCATTCTGACAGTGATGGATTGCCTTTGTGTTTTGAATACAAGTTCAAAACGGCGCAGATTGAACAGATGGTCTCAAGTATTCTGAAGCGTCGATGTGCCTCCCACACATAAGTTTGCGACTGGCTAATACCACCCGCAGAGGGACGCTGAGCCGACATGTGACATGCATTCTTCTGATATCATTCCTCCTACTGCCTCATAGAATCCAAGCCGCCATTCGTAATAAAACGAATAGGAAAAGTAAAAGACCCTTTTCGTTGATACCGTTCCATGTAGTAGAGTGGGCATCCCGAGACGACACAGAACGCAACAATAAGTAAAAACGCAAGATAGGCGCAAATTCTGTTGTTTACCAATGAGAAATACCAAAACTCGGCCAACTTAGAATCAGAAACAACACATACACGCGATCCATCAGGTAAATGTTTACATCACAGAAGTTACAAATCACTTCCTGGTGTGCTTGTCAAATTCTCTGCCTCCGGACAGAGAGGGATACAGACCAGGCTATGTCAAAGGGCAGATATTCGTCTGGGGATTGTAGACAGCTACCCGACCCCGTGTATACGGGGTCTACGTGAAATCTTTGCCCGAGCCTACTGGTTTAGTTCTCCCCACATTAAATTGGGCCTTGTGCCACATCTGTCCGAGTGGGGAGGTTAGGGATTATCATCACAGAACTTACAGTGAATTTTAGAATACCCTGCACACACCATAAATTTTCCTTATGTCTGCTTCTTTTAGTAGAAAAAGCGCAAGGAAAGTTGGTTCCCTGTGCCGCGCCAAGAATTTTTTCTCCCCGCAATCGATCCTCCAGATCTACAAATCAACAATTCGCCCTTGCATGGAGTATTGCTGCCATATATGGTCTGGAGCCCTCTCTGTTTTCCTCGGGGTTCTTGATATGCTCCAGAGTTGGATATGCAATATAATTGGCCCAGTTCTGACATCTCGTTGACAGCCACTCTCTCACAGACGCGCCGTCGCCTCTCTCTGTCTTTTTTACAAATACTTTCATGGCAATTGCTCCGAGGAGCTGCATTCGCTGGTTCCCAGACGTCATGAGTTCAGGCGCCCTACGAGGCTGGCATCCCGCTCTCATCCTTTCACTGTCGAAACTCCTAAATGTAGCCGTCTCTTCTACTCCAATAGCTTCATGTATCGCACCTCTCACCTGTGGAAATCTCTTCCCTTTTCCTGTTTCCCTGAGAGCTATAATTTCCAACTATTCAAATGTAATGTCAATCGACATCTCCAGTTGCCTTGATCTATCCACTATCCTTCTCCTGATCTTTTCCTCTATCACTCCGATCTGATCTTGCTCCAAATTTTCTGTAACGCCTAGTGGCTTCTCGCCATGCTTGGGGTGAAACGCTTAAAAAAAAATCTATATTTTTTCTTATTATAATTTTATTATTGATTCCCTATTATTTTCCAAATTGCAATATAATATTTACGTATTGACTAGAATCTCAACCCTTAACAGTAAACACTTAAGAATATCATCGCGCATCCATTACAAAGTGTTGCCATATCTGGTCTTGAGCTCCTGCTATATATATCGTGATTCTCCAAAAAATCCAAAGAACGGTGTGTAATGTTATCGTTCCTGACGTGGCATCGCGACTTCAGTCACTTTACGACATGCATGACGTAACTTGTCTATTTTATATATATATATATATATATATATATATATATTCGTAGTAATTGTTTTTGGTATGACGGCTGTATGAATTTAAGCGTAGTACTAGATTGACACCTAGGTCCCATCCTTTCATGGTTGAAATACCGAGATGCAACCGGAAGTTCTATTTCTTATGCTCGCACTTCTCGCCTGTGGAACTATTTTTCAGCTTCTTGCTTCCCTCTCAACTATGAGCTTCGTAAATGTAAATGCAACATCAATCGCTATATTCTGTCTTTTTTTAAAGCTATTCACCCCAAGCAGTGCGGGCGTGCCACTAACACGCGAGTGCTTAGAGAGGATTGAGAACAAGAGTAAAGAATCGTGTTTGAAGAAAGGATACAGAGAAGGACGTGGAACAATATCACTTTATCAGATGTCGATTGATATTACACTTGAATATTTGATTATATTCATTGGGGAAGCAAGTAAGAGAAAGGGAGTTCCACAGACGGGAAGAGTGGGAGAAGAAGCCGTTTGAATAGAAGAGACAGTTACATTTAACCGTTTTGACAGTGAAAGGGTGGGTCCGAGATGCCAGCTTGGTAGCTCGTTTAAATCCATACAACTTGGGAACAAGCAAAAGTACCTCATCGGAAACAGTTGCCGTGAAAATACTTGTAGAAGAGACAGGGGAAGTCACGGTACATCTGTAAGAAATCGACTGTAGATGCAAGAGCAGGACCTATCACATTGCTTCTTCCAGAACCTTCTTCTTTTATTGTCCCTCAGTAAACTATTCTTATATTTTTATTTTTTTATTTTCTCTCTCACTAACAACCTAGATACATAGTGGCATCATCCTCTTCCTTGGAGCCAAATGATTAAGAAACGAAACATTAAAAGAAATAACAATTACCCTCTTTAAAATTTTTAATAACCACCATCACGCAAGAAATTACTAACTTCAAAATAACTGCGACCATTTCATTTACCAAACTTTCTTTTCTTATGTCGTTACAAAATATCAACTGTCGCTTTCTGATAGTAGGTGCCAGTGACTTTGCAATTGCTCGTGTTCTTGAACCTTCATTGATTCTCATATCTGTTCATAGAATTCTCAGTATTATTCAGTATCTTACTGTCGCTTTGGGGAAATTGTTGTTCCATTAGGAAAACAACTAGATTCATCGCTGCTTTTCTCGATAAGACGCCTTTGATGTGTCCCAGAAGTGTTACATTTTGCAAGACATCTTTTTTTTTCTTTGTGCGCACTAAACCTGTTATTTTTGTATTGTTAGTAAGAGTTTTTTGTCAGTAATTTGTTTTGTTAGTAACAGTTGTTGAGTAGTTCCGATTAAACTTTAATCATTGGAAATTGTTTATGCTCTGCGACCGTTCTTCTTAGCATTCCTCCATCGTAGCAGATCGTGGTTACTTCAAGAATTTTTTTTTATTTGTGACAAAATTATTCAACTTCAGTTGTCTAATACGAGAGTAGACACAACCTAGAAGTCCGTCAACTTTTTTCCGTTTATTAAGTTTCTACAATGAACTACGTTTGTTCTATTGTTTCCTTTGTGTCTCTTGATTACATCGGAATAACTTTAACAATCAACAAAGATAAGTAAATAAAAAAATCTCTGATATCTAGCCTAATTAACTAAGCAGTAAACACTGCGATACATTTGTTACCTCGTAGCAGGCGGTATATTTGCCGGTAAACAGATATTAGATGACGGAAGACAACAATAAAAGAAACGAACACTTGAGTAAAAAATATATTGCCAAGTTTATTTCGCTAAAGAAAACACATCAACAAAAATAATGTTACAGTGTACTAGGCAAAAAAATCTCTGCAAATGAAGTAGCAGGTGAGAAAAGCATCGTCCAGAGAAAGACAATTTTGTTGTCGCTGGAGAGGGTAGTCCTGAAAAGGACAGTTTTGTAGTCGATGGAGTGCGTAGTCCTAGAAAAGACAGTTTTGTAGTTGTTAGAGAGCGTAGTCCTGGAAAGGACAGTTTTATAGTCGCTAGAGAGCGTAGATCTGAAAAGGACAGTTTTGTAGTCGCTGGAGTGCGTAGTCCTAGAAAAGACAGTTTTGTAGTCGCTAGAGAGGGTGGTCTTGAAAAGGACAGTTTTGTAGTCGCCGGAGTGCGTAGTCCTGAAAAGGACAGTTTTGTAGTCGCTGGAGTGCGTAGTCCTAGAAAATACATTTTTGTAGTTGTTCGAGAGGGTAGTCCTGAAAAGGACAGTTTTGTAGTCACTAGAGAGCGTAGTTCTGAAAAGGACAGTTTTGTAGACGCTGGAGTGCGTAGTGCTAGAAAAGACAGTTTTGTAGTCGCTAGAGAGGGTAGTCCTGAAAAGGACAGTTTTGTAGTCGCTAGAGAGCGTAGTTCTGAAAAGGACAGTTTTGTAGTTGCTAGAGAGCGTAGTCCTAGAAAAGACAGTTTTGTAGTCGCTAGAGAGCGTAGTCCTAGAAAAGACAGTTTTGTAGTCGCTAGAATGTGTAGTCCTGAAAAGGACAGTTTTGTAGTTGCTAGAAAGCGTAGTCGTCAAAAAGGAGAGTTTTGTAGTTGCTAGAGAGCGTAGTCGTCAAAAAGGATAGTTTTGTAGTTGCTAGAGAGCGTAGTCGTCAAAAAGGGCTGTTTTGTAGTCGCTGGAGAGCGTAGTCCTGAAAAGGACAATTTCGTAGTCGCTGGAGAGCGTAGTCCTGAAAAGGACAATTTCGTAGTCGCTGGAGAGCGTAGTCCTGAAAAGGACAATTTCGTAGTCGCTGGAGAGCGTAGTCCTGAAAAGGACAGTTTTGAAGTCGCTGGTGTGCGTAGTCCTGAAAAGGGGAGTTTTGTAGTCGCTGGAGTGCATAGTCCTGAAAAGGAGAGTTTTGTAGTCGCTGGAATGCATAGTCCTGAAAAGGAGAGTTTTGTAGTCGCTAGAGAGCGTAGTCTTGAAAAGGATAGTTTTGCAGTCGCTGGAGAGCGTAGTCCTAGAATAGACAGTTCTGTAGTCGCTGCAGAGCGTAGTCCTGAAAATGACATTTTTGTAGTCGCTGGAGTGCGTAGTCGTAGAAAAGACAGTTTTGTAGTTGCTAGAGAGCGTAGTCCTGAAAAGGACAGTTTTGTAGTCGCCGGAGTGCGTAGTCCTGAAAAGGACAGTTTTGTAGTCGCCGGAGAGCGTAGTCCTGAAAAGGAGAGTTTTGTAGTCGCCGGAGAGCGTAGTCCTGAAAAGGAGAGTTTTGTAGTCGCCGGAGAGCGTAGTCCTGAAAAGGAGAGTTTTGTAGTCGCCGGAGAGCGTAATCCTGAAAAGGACAGTTTTGTAGTCGCCGGAGTGCGTAGTTCTGAAAAGGACAGTTTTGTAGTCGCCGGAGAGCGTAGTCCTGAAAAGGACAGTTTTGTAGTCGCCGGAGAGCGTAGTCCTGAAAAGGACAGTTTTGTAGTCGCTGGAGTGCGTAGTCCTGAAAAGGACAGTTTTGTAGTCGCTGGAGAGCGTAGTCGTCAAAAAGGACAGTTTTGTAGTCGCTGCAGTGCGTAGTCCTGAAAAGGACAGTTTCGTAGTCGCTGTAGAGCTTTGTTCTAATAAGGACAGTTTTCTCGTCGCCGGAGGGCGTAGTCTTGAAAAGGACAGTTTAATCCTTATCGGGAGAGGATCGTTTAGCTGGAGATCGCTGTAGCTCTGGTAGCAGAAGGCCTACTAGTGATGGTTATAGTTTTGGACGATGACAAGTTGGACGACATAAACAGGTCTTTTGATAATTGATATTACTTACATAATAGTCATTTCTATTGATGCATATTGCTATTTAGACAACACAGTAAGAAAAGAAACATCAAATTTTGTTGTGTCCAGTTATTAACTATCAACAATTAACATAAAATTACTTAAAACCACACGCCAATAGAATTTATTATTATATTTCAAAGGTGATAATAACAGTAAGTTCTTGTTTCTATAACTGCTAATGCGGAAGTTATAAGTGTATAGATTGACATAGAAACTACTCATACGAGTGAATCTGGTAGGCCAGTGTTTCAAGATATTTAACGATGTCATAGAAAATTGGAAAACTTTCCATCAGCAAATACCCGCAAAAAATAGAAAGGGTTATGTCACATGCATGCGTTTTCCGACTAGATTTATATAACGCATACAGAGATGCGATTTTAAGAGAAGAATGACGGCCGGGATATAGAGGTTGCGATGGATAAATTGTCGTCTAAATGAAGCAAAAATGAAAATAATACTGACATCTCATTCTAACAGATATATTTACCAAAATTACACAGAAAATATCTCGAAATACCAAGGAATAAATTTGTTAAATAAAATCGCCAATGGCTTCAACTACTGCCTCCAGATGACTTCAGAATTTCCTGTATCTCTTCTGTATCTCCTTGTTTAAGTTGGTGAATGCTGATATAACCCTTGCCTTCAGTTCAGCTTTGGCCTTACAAGAAATTTTGCAGGTCTTTTGCGAAACTGGGGCCTCACACATAATAATCAATGAGGTTTCAGTCTGTGGAGTTAGGTGGCCAGATGTAAGGGGCGATGTGGTTGCAGAAATTATCTGCTAACTGACTGGATTCTCCTGTTTGTGTGGCGTAGATTCATGTTGCCAGTCATAGCGTCTTTCAACAGTTACCCTCTTGAGACAGGGTAGCACTACCTCCTTGAGCCACTTGATGTAAGTAGAGTCTGAGGCTATCACCAGAACATTCGACAGTTCTTTTCTCATCAGAATGATCAAAGTCAGTTTTCCGAGCTGCCGTTCCTTCGTAGACTCATTTAACTTTTTCCAAGTCGGGTGCACTGTCCTCAAATTGACACCTATACACTGTGAAATGTTCATATTGGAGGTTCCGGAGCGAATGTCAAGCAGTAAAGGATGCTATTTCCAAATTTCTCGTAGAATGAATTGCATCATGGTGCTCTTTTTCTCACAGACAATGCTCAACTGACCCTACTATACTATGCAGTCAACAAAATCAAAAACAAACAACACGCCTGCGCGAAATTAAAAATAAAAATGGTAATAATTTACCCATCGTCCACTGTATTATTTGTGGACATAGTTATAACAACGTCTGATGGCGGACTCACAATGAAACCAGAAATAACACTTAGAAAATATAGCACGGGAAAGGAAGAAAGGGGTATTAACTGTAAAAAGATAGATTACATGGTTATCAGATAACGGAACAGCAGAAGGTTTGAGTTGTTTATGTTAATATCAAGCTGATACATACATTTAATTATCTGAATAATGCAATGTAAAAAGATAACTCTTTAACTAATTCTTATCTTTATTTGTAGAATATGGCGTGACAATTTAATGCCTGGAATTACACGTCCGAATTTTTTTTTAACTACTTTTCTCAAAATTCAAAACAAAGAAATTTTTACCAGGAAGTTGAGGAAGTTGTACGTCATTATGTTATACATTCGGTGTATAATGTCTTTTTTCTTTTTTTTTTTTTTTTACTAATTATTCACTCAGTACAAGGCCTAAAAGTCACTTAACGTAGAATGTTACTGAATGAAGCAAGGAGAAAACACTCTTAAGTGTAAAAGACAGATTGCATGGTTATCAAAGAAACAGCACACGGTGTAAGCTATGTATTAGATGCGTTAATATCAAGTTAATATACAGAAATGTAATTATCCGAGTAAATCAATAAAAGAAATCTAAAGTCACACAAGCCTAACGAAAGGATGCCTTACTGAAACTAACTAAAATATTTGGAGATAAGAACATGTTTATTTGTTCAGTAATCTTCATCCTTTATTAGGCTCAAGAGTAACTCTACTAAGAATTTTACAGAGGAAACGATAATGGGCAGAGTTTATTTCTATATATGGCGAATATAAGGCTTAACGCTAGACTTGAGATTGTAGTGATCGATCAAGCATTCTCATCTGAGTCGGTTCCATCAAGTATCGATGGAAGAAATTTCTCACCAGCGAAATACGAAGAGAAGGAGGTTGGTTCGCTACATTGTGCGAGGTATGAATGTTACAAGTAATGGAACCTAAGAATGTATTTCGTCGGAACACTTAAATAGCGTTAGATTAGCGAGCGGCCTGGAATGTTTCGTCTGGGGGGAAAATTTTGTAGGTAGGAAAACGTGTAAAGTGAAAATACGGTCATTGTTGCCCATATATAACATCAGTACTCCATTTTCAGCCTGATCTGGTACTTTAAAAAAGGATAGCAGAAGGAGTCACGCATCAACATGAGCGACACAGGGAACCGATCAAATGGAACTCGTATTCCATTTGAGGTCTCGTGTTAGCCCAAGTACCAATAGATTTTCAAGACACTGAACGTTCCTGCGAGAATTGAGAAAGAAAAGTGTGCTGAACTACTAAATAATAACTAGTTTGTTATGTGCTATGATTACGAAATAAATACAAAAATAAAAAAAAAATGGACCACAGACGAATTCTGACAATACTATCGATAGAAGATTTAAGAAAAGCCACTACGGTAAATCTGTTACTTAGATTCGGATGAGATAGCTATAATCTCTGGCCCCAATAATTAAGAAATAGATCTTGCAAAAAAAAAAAAAAAAAAAACGGCGAAAAGGAATGTTAAAGAGAAAATATTACTTGAAAAAAAAGAAGTTGTGGAGGGCTTAAACGGTTATAGCAAGTAAAAGAATAGGAGTTACGCATAAAAACATCGGTTAGCCATGTGTTCGAAAGTGATACGTCGTTTCTACTTTTGTTGATGATAAACGTCTCGCTGATCGGAATGTTAGCGTTTCCTCCACGATAAACAAGTATAAGAATCTAATGTAAAAATGCTTTTAATAATCAGCGAACATGGATATAAAGAACATGGCTGGTCTGATAACAGAGACAGTGACGCACTTACCATCGCCATATGTTATTTATGTTTCAGCAAGCTAAACAAGTCATGGAAAATCACACAGGCAGCTTTATAACTCTGTTGACTAAGGAAAAAAACTTTTCAGGTATGGCGCGTTTAAAAATAGAAACTGTTTGGACGTAGGGATGAAAACTGCATGATGACTGTCAGTTTCATGCACCAGTGCAATTTCAGACACGTCTCTAGAGAGAACTGCAGCTTGAAAGTGAAAGCATACGACACGGATCCAGATGCCTACATTGCATATAGACTAGCTACACATGGGTGATAAATTAAAACACAAAAAGATCCAATTATAAAGAAGAGAGCCTACAATAACCATATTATCACATGCAATCTCTGCCAACAAGAAAAGTTAGCAATAGTTAAAATTCCCAGATAAAAAAAAAACAAACATTTAGAATCAAAGGTCGAAAGATATGAAAAGTTGCATCCATACAAAAAAAAATCCTTTTAATTTATTATGTAGCTGGAGAAAAAAATATACTTTCAAATACTCCCCCCACGATATATTTACAATACACTTTCTTTCCCCCTCCTTCTTCTTCTTGCTTCGTCGCATCCTCCTCTACCATTCTCATCATACCAAACGTCGTTGTTTATTTTAAAAATAGTATGGCGTTTAGTAATAATTTTTTTTTTTAAAAGCGTTGTGAAATCAGTTGATGCAAACCGCCTGACGATACCGAAAGATTGAACCAAAATAGCGCAATCGAACAATATATATATATATATATATATATATATATATATATATATATATATATATATTGTGTATTTGGGCTGGAAACCCACTTTTATGCAGCTTTCAGGCTCCTGTGTTTGAGTTTTTTATATTATTTCTCATGTGTTCGTATGATTTATTTTTCTGTTCAAAATTGTTCGAATGTTTTCCAAGCGCTTTCGGCTATACTTTTAGCCATTATCATGTTATTATTTTACTTTCAACTTAATATATGGATTGTTTTATGTATGTATCTACAGTGATTGGAATGTTTCATTTTCCAAACACGGTCAGCACATTGTGCCCATGTTCATAGATGATATTATTGTTTTTTTTTTCTTTTTTATTAATAATGCTTTGTACATGTGGATGAGGCTATTTGTATTATCAACAAGTATGTTACGAATAGAGTTTGGTAGGTCCCCATGTCTATTTAAATGAGACCTAATTGAGCTATGGTCAGAGAGATGTAACAAGTGTTTTCTTGTTGTAAATATTGCAGTATATCCAACATAATTATTTACACATTTGGACTGGTCACGAACACAGATCATTAAGGGATATGCAAATTCGTTCGATAATATTGGTTACATATATATGAGAGGATATGATATATAAATTTCTATATATCAGATCACTGTTAGACAATTGAATGGCAAAGTGCAAACATGCTACATATAGGAATAAATTATGGTTTTAATCGATGGAATTATATATACGTATGGGGAGGTCGAGATTTAAACGCTAGTATTGGTTATCATTATGGATCTATATGAACTGATGAAGATGTGGGAACGCTTATTTTATTTTAATAATTCCATGTAGCTCAATAGGGGAAGGACTGGCTTGTAAAATTCAGAGAAAAAATGCAGACCTCGAAATTTCACCTAACATGGATCTTCCCTTGATGAAGGGTCATTGTCTTAAACGTCTATAGGGTATTAAGCTCTCTTTGCAGTGAAATTCATATAACCAAACTCTTGCTAAAGATGCTGGAAAAATTATTGGTTCATTGTACCAGACTATCGAATATCCGACGACCCCGTTCTCTACAAGAACGAGATCAGACCTAAAATAGAGTATTGCTGTCATATCCGCGCTGGGGCTGCCCAGTTCTCACTTTCCTGTCTTGATAGTGTTTACAAGAGGCAACGCGACCTTGTAGGTGATGAATTATTTTCCAACCTACAGCTCTAAATGTCGCTCAATCGCTATTTCCATGGCAAGCGTTCTGACGAGCTACATTGGTTGCACTAACCCTGACCTTTTCAGCTGGGACCCACCAAGCCCCGTACACAACAGTGTGCCCTTCGTATTCCGATAGTAAGAAGTAAGTTCCATTCAGATAGCTTCTTCCTAAGAACTGCTGATTTGTTGAACAGAATCCCGCCAAGGTGTTTTCCAAATACTAGAATCTTGACCTGTTCATATTTGGGGTTAAATGTTATATTTTCTAGATAACCTCACGACCTTCACTTCTTGCTTATTCTTACGCTCATACAAAACTAGACAGTAACTTTCTATCTTGAGTGGGTCTTGTGCCGTGTACTGGACGAATATTTGTATAAAACAAAACATAGACCCCTCATTGTTTCTTGAAAATGAATGACACAGTTGAAAGTACTTCAAAAAGTTTATCCATAATTTCAAAATCAATTCTCAACACCTGAACAGAAAACCTTGTCGGTTCATTTTAATCAAACTTTTTAAAATTACAACTTGCTACTTAAATATACATTTTACACACACACACACACACACACACATATATATATATATATATATATATATATATATATATATATATATATATATATATATATATGTTTGAATAAAAACAGATCACTTTAAGGTTCCATGTAATAAGTTATTTCACCACAACCCTTTTAAAGGGCTCTGGATCATCAGACTTTACTTCCAAAAGTTGAAATGAAAAAATATATATATATGATAAAATATATATATATGATAAAATATAGTTTTCAGGCATGCTATTATAGAGAGTATGTAAATATAAAAGTGGACACTGAAGTCAACACCCAGCTGTTTCAGTCTGTTTCATGCTGCAATCGTCAGGGCTGTTGATTGCATTTAGCATGAAACTTTCGTTCCAGGCAGTTGAATTCAGTGTCCACTCTGAGTCGTGCTACCGGTGAGGGATAATATGCATATTTATTAATATATACATAATAGCTCTGTTATATTACATCGAGTACTATTTTATTAATACCAGAACTGAACGCGCGATATATTATATTAATTTATATGTATATATATATATATATATATATATATATATATATATATATATATATATATATATATATTCATGAATCATTCATACAAAAACAAATATAGAGGTTAATGAACGATTCATGGATTTATAAATTATATTTGCACCTTTTAATTGAAATATATATATATATATATATATATATAGAGAGAGAGAGATGCATATTGAGAGAAAAAGAGACGAAGAGAAATCGAGAAACATACACGGATGTACATATATATAATTGTTCCATAGTGTTTTCTCTTCTCCTCCTCCCACCCTCCCTCCCTCTCTCCATATATATATATATATATATATATATGTTGTGTGTATGTGTGAGTGTTTGTATGTGTGTTTAAAAATGAAAATGTGATCCAGTGTATATGGGTGCATGTTATTCGTTGCGTGTGTTCAAAATTTCCTATTTAATTACAGACCCATCCGCCGAAAGCCTCTTCTGCGTCTTTTCTAGGCTCGCTATGACGTAAAAGGCCGGCACTTTCTATCTGAAACAGCGAATGGCGCCCAGCGGTGTCCGAGACTTGAAGATGACGTCTGGGTTACGTCATCATGACGTCAGTTGTTGCTCCGAAAGATTCTACAGTAGCAGAATTGGAAATACTGGCGACTTTCTTTCCTGCCATCGCTTGTTGCTCACCGTTTCTCATTCAAGGATTGCCGTTTGCGAATATCTTAAATGGCGAAAGAAATAAAATCCATAAATAATAAAGGATATTTTCTCCAATGGTTTCGCTTCATCTTCTTCCTTTGTAGTTTAAATGTCTTTGATCAGGCGTTTGTTTTCTGTATATATTCTTCTTCTTCTTTTTCTTTTTCTTCTTCTTCTTCTTCTTCTTCTTCTTCTTCTTCTTCTTATGTATATCGATTCTTTTTATTCTTTCATTTCCTCTTGTCTGTCGATTCTTTTTCTTCCTCTTCTGCCTCTTCTTTTCTTATTATATTGTCTATCAATTCTTTATTTGTTTTTCTTATTCATTCCTCTTCTCTATCAATTTTCTTCTCTTTCCTCTTCTTCTTCTATCCCTTTCTTCACTTGCATATTTTTTATATCGATTCTTTTTTCTTTTTCTTCTTCTTTCCTCTCCTCTTGTCTATCAATTCATTATTTGTTTTACTTATTCTTTTCTCTTCTCTATGAATTTTCTTTTTCTTCATCATCTTCTATCCTCTTCTTCTCTTATACATCAAATCTTCTTTTATATTGATTCTTTTCGTCTTCCTCCTCCTCTTCTTCTTCTTCTTCTTCTTCTTCTTTGTCTTGTATATCCATTTTTTCCTCATGTATATCGATTCTTTTTTCTTTTTTTCCTTTTCTCTTGTCTATCGATTTTATTTCTTTTCTTAATTCTTCTTTGCTTATTATTATCTTTCTTCTTTTTTCATCTTCTCTATCAATTTTCTTCTTCTCCTATCCCTTTCTTGATTATCAAATCTTCTTTTATTACGATTCTTCTTCTTCTTTTTCTTCTTCTTCTTCTTCTTCTTCTTCTTCTTCTTCTTCTTCTTTTGTCTTCTCTTGTATATCAAATCTTCGTTTATATCGATTCATTTTTTTTTTCTTCTTCTTCTTCTTCTTCTGCTGCCACTACTACTACTTCTTCTTTTTTCTTTTCTTCTTCTTCTTCTTTTCTTCATCCTCTTCTTCTTATTTTGTCTTCTCTTGTATATCAAATCTTCGTTTATATCGATTCATTTCTTCTTCTTCTACTTCATCTTCTTCTTCTTTTTCTTCTTCTTCTTCTTTTCTTCGTCCTCTTCTTCTTATTTTGTCTTCTCTTGTATATCAAATCTTCGTTTATATCGATTCATTTCTTCTTCTTCTTCTACTTCTTCTTCTTTTTCTTCTTCTTCTTCTTCTTCTTCTTCTTTTTCTTCTTCTTCTTTTCTTCGTCCTCTTCTTATTTTGTCTTCTCTTGTCTGTCAACTCTTCTTATTCTTCTCATATATATCGGTTCTTTTTCTTCTTCTTTTCTCTTCTCTTGTCTATCAATTCTACGCAGTATTTGTTGTAAACAAACATTGTCTCTGTTCCTCTCTTTCACACACACTCTCACTCCCTCTTTTCTAAATTTCTATTTTCTACTCCTATAAAAACATTTGTAGCTACATTAGCATATATGTGAATAGATAATTACGAAATTTTCGAAAACCATCTCTCCAGTTACACGATATTCGAAAAATTATAATCGCCAAATGTTTGTTAAAAATCTCTCGATCAGCTAAAACATAATGACTTCCTTGTCGATCCAAAATGAAATGCCAAATCTATATAAGAAAGAAGACCTGATTCTTTGTCCGTCAAATACTTTCTGCGTGTGACTTTTTTTATGCGCGGATCTAATGTTCCTGTGTATGCTTATGTTATGTGTAGGTCACATAGATGTGCTTGAGACATTTATTTTAAGCACAAGCGCATAGATACATATATACACAAAATTTGACTAGGTTTTAAATAGAACATTGAAGTGATACATTCCTCTCACATTCCGTCTGGAACTGATTTGGGGAAAGAAGAAAAGAAAAAATTAATTTTTTAAACCCTAAGAAAATCAAATAATATTTAAGTTTTTATTGAACATGTCGAACTATTTAGTAATAATCAGGGAGTGAATTCACTCAGTGATGTCCTCAAGGACTCACGGCTCAGTGGATAAATACCTTGGTTGTGAGTTCAATACTTTGCCACAGCAGAAATTTTGGAGAAATTAAGTTACTAAAGGTAATTAACTGAAACTGACATATTCTGTGCCTTCGGTTTTCAGTGACGCACTTTGCTTGCGGGAAATTGACATGGAAATGTGATGTGAAGCATAATTTCCCCATCTGTCTGGCAATAGCCCCTGCGTATCTGGAAAAGTTTTTAACTCTGTAGAGCCGTATCCTTCAATTATTAGACATTATACGGTGATGATTTTAAAATTTCTATAATGCTTCCCCTTATATTACCAATGTTTTAAATATGGGGATATATGTTTGAGGTTTTGACCAAACATATTTCGTCCTGGGTATGACGATAAACTACACCTGGCAGCAAGGTCTCTGATCGGAAGGTTTTGAGGAGCGTAGGACCACCTCTCTTATTTCTTGATCCGGCTTCGCAGCATGTGTTAGGGTCGCAGCTATGGGCAAATAGTTAACACCCAAACTGGGGTCAAAACACTATGAATATCTAAAAAATAGTTTTTAATACCAGCAATACATTTTTGAAAAAAAAATTATTACCAACAATTTTTGAAGCATTCTAATTATCAGAGAAGGTAGTAAAAGGAAAGAAATTCCGTTGTCGGGAAGTGCGAGAAAATAAACTTCTCGACTAGAAGTAGCGGCTACATTTAACTATTCCACCAGATAAAGGGTGGGTTTTAGATTCCAATCAGGGTAGTCAGGGAATCAGGGAAAATACCTTGTCAAAACGGTTGCCATGAAAATATTTGCAGAAAAGAAAGAGGAAATCCACGTCACGTCTATAGAAAATGATTGAAATTGAGATGTCACGCCAGGAACGATTACATTG
>OZ010589.1:37885097-37960097 GCA_963932145.1 Acanthosepion lycidas
GTTAGATATGATAGATAGATAGATAGATAGATAGATAGATAGATAGATAGATATAGAGACACTGGCAAATAATAGTAGATTAATATAAATAAACTATGATCGATGTCAGCACTAATTCCTAGGTTTCGTCTTTGATCCTCAATTCTTGAAATCTTTGAAAACTTGTTTAATATATTCACTTAAACGGATGTTCTTTTTCTGTAAGTCTTTCTTATCTCTCTTTCAATTTGTCAAATAGATAAAATTAATGTAAAATTTGACACTTTCAAATTCTTATCAGTCCTTGATTCTTCAGACAAAAAAAAATGAACAAAAATTACTAAAACCGGAAAGATGGTTCATTGTTTCTTTTATTTCGTTTTTGAATATATAATAATCGAGAAGTCATACTCACTTGTTGCGAATTGTAAAACAATCGTGATAAAGTTCTCTGGAGAATTTCAGTTAGTACTCTGCTAACTTGAATATTCTAAATAAATTTATCCTCATGTCTTTATTCTTCTATTCCGATCATCGAAATTGTACGGAGAGACGAAACGGGACAAAAAATAAAAGACTGAATTCTGTACGAATGGGATGTAGAAGAATTAAACCCATTCCGAAACCGGGATAACCCCTATGCAGTTAAAAATAACTAAAATTCTCTAAATTTTAATTTATCATCAGTAAATTATAATTGATGACACAAGTGCTCTTTCCAGAAAACGCATGCAAAAGATTTGGCAAATAAAATATCTCTTTGCTTATTCACAAGACCCATATTTAAATCAATCTGTTTAAATATTACTCTGTGTACAATACAGCGGTATTATGACAACAAGAATGACTTAAGCTACATTCTCAAAAGAGGCCAGCAGGTCTTGTATGAGCCACATTATCTAGTCTCTATAGAAATAAGTTATAACTAATTAATATTTCGTTATCTAGTTTTCGATTGTAAGCTATGGCCTGAGAAACTAAACATGTTTGAGCAGACATCTATGTTTTTAAACAGTAAAGTTTCGGTCTCTCGAAAACCCTTGGGAATTCATATCTGCAAATGTAGAATTATTGTGTTCGCTGTGTTTGTTTTGTTTGCTTTGAGAAGTGGAGCTATGCTAATGGCATAGATATTCATTGCTGGGATAAGAATGATCTTGAATAGAAAATCAGCGTCATCTACCAAATGTTCCAACAAATGAGACTCAAGTCAGAAATTATGGAAGTGGAATGGCATCTACACACAATCAATCATAAAATTTCAGAACTAGCAAATACTAAACATTTCAAATACCTCAGCGTATGAATTACATATAACAAATTAAATATAAGACAAAAAGAAATTGAACATGCCAGAGGTAGTTTCGCTCAACACAGCAAGTTTCTACGAAACCAAAAGAATCAACCTGAAAAAAATCGAGCCATTTTTTTAAACAGACTCATCAGATTAAGTCTTTGATATAGATGTCATGCATGGCACCAAATCTGTTCCGAAATACGTCAGCTGTATACAAAAGTTTCCTAAGATCAATGGTGAAAAAGAGCTCTGATTGAAGCCTGAGGGTTTTGGAAAAGACCATCATTCATTCAACAGTGTGGACTGGCGCTACAGAATCACAAAGAACTGTGCCAAATAACAGAAACGATGTCACTTGAGGACTTTCAATAGCATCAATAACTAAAATGTATAGCACATGTATTTCGAAGAGTCGATAATAATTTAATGATAATAAAATAATCAAGAATATGACATTCCATACTACTTCGAGCAAAAGGTTGGGAAGGAAGGCCATATCAATACTAGAAGGGGCAATAACAGTTACTGGTTTTGTCATAAATGAACTCTCTAACGACTCCCATAAAAAGAACCAATGAAAGAATAATTTACTTCTGTTTTTTTTTCAATCGGGAAACACTTGGTTCTCAAGGGAATAATGTTAGGTACTACCAAGCACAACTAAAATAGATAGCTCATCTAACTCGACGAGGAAATAATGACATAATCAAGATGGTAACGTTCGACACTACATCTAATAGATGCCTAGGAAGGAAACTCCAACCAATCAATATGTTGGGCTTGAGAAACCTGTTGCCCAGAAAAAAAATTTTCAGAGATAAGTTTTTATAGATTTCAAGCTGAAACAGCATTGGCTGCTTGGGCAATGAACGCCAAATGTTTCCTCATAAAGAAACGGCTAATATCAGCGTTACAATGAAATAATTGTATACGTTTCGGTCACCAGAATAAAGTTGGCGAATATTTCTTCAAAAGATCTTAAGGATAAATGTGTTTTTCTTCATAGCGAATTGAACCTTGCTTTGATGTGAATTCCTTCATGCCCGAGCGGTTAAAACTCACGACCTACTGAAAGGTCTATTCACCTTTATAAGGAAGACTCACATTCAAACCCTGCATGAATTTCTAAATAGCCAAATGGATTAAAGCGTTGCTTCGCGAATTTAGTAAAATAGTAGTTGTGAGTTCAATCCCTGGCTCGAGTAGTTTGTATTTAGACTTCGTAGAAACGGGGCGAGTAGTATTAAAAATACGAACTAGATGCGATATCCATACACATGGGCAGTGGAACTGAAATAAATTACTCTCGTTGATTAAATAGTGTTCAGTTCGGTTTATATGTTACTCAGATCGATATAAACTTGATGAAGGTCGGAGGTCACAACAGACTAAACGTCTACTTAAACAAGTGTATCTACTGAATGTAACGCACATCATAATAAGAAATATTATCGGATTATAAATTTAAAAAAATGTTATGGTCCGGTTCCTTGTACCACGATGATGGTCCAAGGTAGAACCAATAAAGAAGAACTCGAACACGGATATGGAATAACACAGTTATATTACAAACAGGAATATATACCGAGAAGTAGAAAGTGTTAGCATGAACAATCAGGTTTAGTAGGGAGAACAATGTAGTCTTGACCAGTATCCCTATTCCAATGTTTTGCAGCAATTGTCTGAACACGACTCTGTTTCGTGCTCGCTCTGACTCTTGAGGCGCAGTATTTATTACGTAATGAATAGTCCAATAGTCCATTATGGGTAAGCTCCCATCACAAAAATCGATTAATTCCTTAGAACATACATGCAGACATACATACATACATACATACATACATATATATATATATATATATATATATATATATATATATATATATATATATATATATGTATGTCGCAAAGTTAATAAATCCATTGGTATATAATCTAAGGGTATCCTACTAAGATAAAATATTAAAACTGATTCACAAAAAGAGCACAATGTATTTATTATGACAGAGCAAATAATTAGTACATAATAAAATCCAAAATTACCTCATATGGTAATACGAAAATTCGTTGGTTTTATTCAAACCCAGTTTTAGACTGAGTTCGTGTCGGAATTAGAAATTTAACTGTGACAGCTACAAAATGAAAGTCGCTCGACTAATACAGATTTTATCCATTTCAATATTTCAGTCAGACGAAAGGCACGAGTGAGTGATCAGGGACGGGTTGAAGATATTAGTCTAAAAAGGGTAGAGGTTTTACAAAATTAAACCCGGATATTAACCTTATGACACTAGATTGGGGTTATATGAAGAAAGAAATGTTAATTTGAAATTAAGGGAGGAATTAAATTGTTTTTTAAACAAAACTTAAATTATATAAATAAAATTATATTTAAAAATACAAAATCATACTTAAAAGTACTCTTCCAAAGACAAGTTATATTTAAAAATAAGATATATTTAAATAAATTAAAAATAAGTCATATTTAGATAATTTATATTAAAATTAGGTAAAATAACATTTAAAAAGTTAATATTTAATCAATTTAAAATCAATAGGTTATATTAAAGAATAAAAAAAACATTTAGAAATAAAAATATAAGATAAAATAATTTTTACATTTAAAAATAAAAATGAAATAAATAAATAAAAATTAACTTTAAAGATAAGTTAAATGAAAAACCTCTTATATTTTAAAATATAAAGTTATACTTAGAAATAGAAATTTATACTTGAAAATACAAAGTTATATTTAAAAACAACCTTAAAATATATAGATAATGAGGTGTAAGTCATAAAAGGAAACGGAGTTCTTAGAACAGGGGACAATTATAAGATATAATTAATATAGTGTAAAAATGGAAATATAGAAATTAGAATTAGTTATACATTCGACATTTGAAGAGTTAAACAAATATATAAATTAAAATCTATATTATGTCAAAATATATAAAATAAATTCTATATAATGGAAATTTCGATGCTTTTATGTCGACATTTTAATACTAATTCATTCCTTTGATTCAACAGTTGGCTTTGATTATTGTATTTTATTATTCTAATTTTTTCTTCTAAACATAAGTTACACCTACCTCTAAGGGTATTAGGAGCACGTGAGGAAACCTATAATCTTCCAATCTGTCTGTGAGTTCAAACATTTCTCCTTCAATTCCCAAAATTTATTTGGAAGAGCTGTCTGGTGTTTTAATTTAGAGTTGATAAAAGAGTGCCTATGGGTATAAATTCCAATGTAAACATTATGTTGCTTCATATTTTCTTTGGTTGCTTGATATATAACCCTACTAGATCTGCATTTTACCTCTACTGGACAATTTTCTTTATCACTGCAATTACAGGAGCGTTCAGTACCACGTTTGATTATTTATCCCATTGAAATTTCTTAAAATATAGTTATAAATATATATAAATGTCTTACAATATAGTTGATAATTTTATACATATTATTGCTACAGGATTTTATTGTGCAATATATATATATATATATATATATATATATATATATGTGTGTGTGTGTGTGTGTGTGTGTGTGTGTGTGTGTGCGCAAATATATAGAAAAATAGGAAAGAACACGTTAGGTAAATAATCCGAAGTTCTTTATTATTTTTATGTATATAGTTTAACGTTAGGAATCTGTAATAAATACCTTTTAATATATATGTTCTCTTTCTTTTATTTTGAGCATTTTTGCCTTGTGTTTTTTATTGCAGAATTCACAAGGAAGCAAAAAGCTATAACGATCAATAAGCAAAAATAAATGTATTAATAGCTGATACTTTTTCTTGTGTCCAGTTTTCTGCTTTAAGTTTCTTTCGAAGAGTTGCTTTTTAAAACATTCTGTGCACAAACAGTTTTATGATAAGAAATATTAGGACAATAGTTAAAATATAACTATTGTAAATAGCAAATAGTTGTACTTGACTTTCCTTGATACTCAAGCAAGTACACGACGTAGGTGATAGATGCATGAGTGGCCAAAGTAGTAGCAACTAAAATTACGATAGGCCTATTAAATTTAGCTCCATATATATATATATATATATATATATATATATATATATATAATAATAATTTTAAAAATATATTATCATCGCAACACCGAAATTCCGATATTTCAAAAGTGAAATTTCAATTCAAATTCAATCATAAAAATTAAACTTAAAATCCAAAGTTCCTTCCATTATCAAGCGATGTTAAGAATAACTTTTTTAAAAATTGATTTACTTAATTTAAAAATCCAGAAAAAATTTAATTGTTTTTTTTTTTTTGTTTTTTTTTTGTATTTTAGGGATGTTAAGATTTAAATTATTTACAAAACTCATGTAACTAATGTATTGTAGCTATCAAGTCGGTCAAGGTGGAGTCTTGGGTATCTGTCTGTTGGCACAAACTTCCTTTTTTCAAGAAGAAATTTGTGGTAGTGTGTATGTTCCAACATATCGTCTGGGTTTTAATGGCAATACCGTTGGCATTTTTATATTTCATTTAATTTTTAGTTTTATATAAATTTCAATTACGATTTTCTCAAAATGGCATTCAAATATTATATATATATATATATATATATATATATATATATATATATATATATATATATATATAGAGAGAGAGAGAGAGAGAGAGAGAGAGAGAGAGAGAGAGGGTGGTAGAGAGAGAAAGGAAGAATTAATATAATTAAAAGGTTTGTCACTTAGCTGATTGATGTTACCTTCAACATACGACTAGAGTTTCGTGGACGGACCATTCCGTCCACCCGTAGCAGAAATACAGTCCTAAACTTAATTCATACTATCGAGTTTCATTATATCTGAAGATTCATTACGGGATAAGAGATTTAAAAGTCAGCAAGAGGATACAGGTATTAATTCGAATTATATTGCCCGACAAATGTAGAAGTCATGGTTAAATTCGTAAATGGCTTTATTGCAAATAAGGACAAAAGGTTTTCGAGATTTTGGAAAGGGCAAGTAACGGCTTGGTGAGGATTGTTAATACACATATTTCTAATCGTAATTTAGAGGTACTTTTAAGATCAAAGAAAAAAAAAAAGACTATCAAAATACAAGAAGCTTGAACGGTACATTCCATGAATGTGCGGCCATTTTATCAGTTTATAAAGTTGATAGACTCCTGTCAGCAAATATCTAAAGAAAATGCAAAATGTTTTTCTTAAATGTACGGCTCACATTCTACAAAGGTGAAAGTGTACATATATATATATATATATATATATATATATATATATATATATATATATATATATATATATATATATATATTGATAATATTAGTGGTAAATATACATATATATGAAAAATCCACAGGTGCATATACACACATGTATATTTTTTGAATAAAAAATTCCGAGAGGATAGAATCCAGGTAGAACTCAATGTCCAGGACAGAGTAAGGATATAATAACAAGGCTTAAACACTAATATTCCATGGTCATAATTTATTCCATTGGAATCGTAAATACGATCCAATTCATCACACCTACAAATTCAAAAACTTCTAAAAAAAATTATTTTTGAATTTGTAGGTCTGATGAATTGGATCGTATTTACGATTCCAATGGAATAAATTATGACCATGGAATATTAGTGTTTAAGCCTTGTTATTATATATATATATATATATATATATATATATATATATATATATATATGTGTGTGTGTGTGTGTGTGTGCGTACATTTTTATGTCGGGAATATGTAGCGGGACGTCTCATCGTGCAATGACTAACATTAAGTCTCTGGTTGTGACCCGGTAGGAAATAAGTATACCAAAGAATCAAATAATAATAATAATGATAATAATAATAATAATAAGGTATGAACACCACCCAGACCCGGTTACGGAGATAGGACCTGTTACAATTCTATGGGACTACAGAATACACACTGACAGAACAATCAAAGCCAACCGCCCAGATATTGTTATTAAAGACCACAAACAAAAAAGTGCCTCCTTATTGATATGGCAGTCCATGCTGACTGCAATGTATCTTTGAAGATATTCAAAAAGCTGTCAAAATACAAGGACCTTGAAATAGAAATCTCGAAAATGTGGCATATGGGAACATCAACAATCCCTGTTGTAGTTGGAGCCCTAGGATTAATTGGAAAAGATTGCAGTAGACTAATTGAAGGGATTCCTGGAAGCCCATGCCTGAAGGAGACACAAAAAATTGTTCTGAGATGTACAGACCACACTTTACAAAGGGCTCTATCTATGTAATATTTTTTTTTTTTTTTGTCAGTGGAAAGTGTCATGATGCCATTTCTAAACTTAGGTCCCTGGGTGGGACCCGGAAAGAAATGTGTAAACGCCATAAATCAAAGAAAATTAAAAATAAATAAATAAATAAAATAATGCAGACATCGTGATTAGAAATGTCAAAGACATGTCTCTTCTTGTTGACATGGTAGTCCCTGCAGAGTGTAATGTATCTTTGAAGATCTTCAAAAAAAAAAAAACGATCAAAATGCAAGGACCTTGAAAACAAAATCTCAAAAATGTGGCACAAGTTAACATCAATAATTCCTGTTATATTTGGAGACCTGAGATTCATTGGAAAAGTTTCCAATAGATTCATTGAATGGATTCTCGGTAGTCCATGCATTAAAAACATACAAAAATTGTTCTCACAAGTGCAGTCCACACCTTATAAAGGGCTTTATTCATGTATAAGGTTGGTGCAAAAATAATGTCGTTTTCTCACATATGTTAATATGTGAGAAAACGACATTATTTTGCACCAACCTAATAATATATGTGTGATTTTTTTTTATGCAAAACTACTCAGAGGAAAAAGTTATGATGCCATTTCTGACCTTAGGTCGCTTGTGTGGACCCGGAAAGAAATCAGTACACACCAGAAAAAAGGAAATAAAATAATAATATTGTAAAAAAAAGTATTGCTATTTTTAGCACTCTTCCTAAATGGACAAAATATATATTTTTTTTAAAGTTATAAATAATTTCTTTTAGGTTAGATTTATAAATGATTTCCCCCTGTTGACCTTTGAAAACAGCCACGTTCTTTCCTCGTACCTAATAATCCCTTGTTATATTTGAACTCGAAACGACCTCGATTCTTAGGAGCGGTCGAAATGGTCACTTGGAAAAACAAAAAAAAACTTCCTATTTTCGAAGGAGAGAAAAAAAAAACGTTGTCTGTTTCTCTCCTTTTCAAATATCCCACAGTGTCGGCTATACTTAGTCAATAGTCAATGAATGAATTCATCAAATTACATCCGTTGTCGAATCCAAAGCCAATATGCCTTCTAGAAAACGTACCTTCTTTCGGGAGGTCCTGAAGTGCACCATTGACGGATACAATACTCTGCTCAAAAACCAAGCCTGTGTAGATATTCCCTTTTTCAAAATACATTTACAACAGTTAAGTTTGCATTTCAGATATCAGCTATTTGCCCAACTGATTTTTTTCTATATTATTGCTGTTACATCAAAGTTATTTTTTCCATATTTCTGAGGATGTATTATGTACACTATTTACATTATTCGGACTATTGTCCTCATCTGCCAACTACCAACGTTTCCGCCTTTGTACGCTCCGGCCTCCTTCAAGTGATTGGAATGTCGAACTTAACCCTTTATTTCGCTCACTGGGGTAGACTGTTCTAGTTCCACATGTTATCAGTTATCTCCTGTTAATTCCCCTCACCAAGTCCTCCACTACCTTAACCGGGTATTGAACTCACACTCTTTGGGTCCTGTCACTGGATCTAACAAACGCCTTTATCCACAGTACCATGTATCCTTAAGGACATCTGTGCAACCATTTTTACTAGTGCTCATACTGCAATTTTTGCTATTATCCCTCCATGTTTTTACCAGAGTTCATATTGCAATTTTTGTTGTTATTATCGGGTTTCTCTGGCACTCCTTATTACTGGTTCCCATATTGTATTCATTTCTATATTCATATTGTATTCATGTATTTCATTGCATGGCACAAAACTGACTGACAGCCATCGCATTTCTACATTGGGTAATGTGTCCTACTTACTTTTACCTAACTCTACAATATTTTTTACATGACTAATTTATACATTAAATTTAAATGAAAACGTACCAACGCATTATTTTCTTTCATTCTGATTTATTTTAACGACTCTTTACTTTTTATTTTTAGTGCAGAACTCATTATTTTGTAGTTTCCTCGTGTTTAAAATAATCATATTGTCTCTACTCACAGACATATATCCTCTAGGCTACTGCTGCACTCCATCCCAATGATAGAAGTATCTAAGAATCCATTTAATATGTTTATTGCATAGAGTTCGGAATTCTATGACTTCTGATTCCATTCTGACGGCATTCTTCGATTTCTCTCGAAGAAATCTGCTTTCATTTCCTCGTCATACAAGATGGAGTTGTCTCATAATGTCTTGTTTCGCAGAATCGAACTTTGGCGTTTTCTCATTCTCATGCGTCTAAGATTGACAGCCTTTACTGGTGGCTGACTCGCTCCTGTAGACAGACGGCCAGCATTGATAGCTTCAAGGCTGATGGATATCCGAGGGTGAGTCGCTGTTGCAACCGCACAACTGACTTATCAGCAAATGTTGCGGGCGTTGATGGAGTCGTTAGACATTGGAATGGCAACTGAAGAAAATCGATGACATTTACTTTTGACCATTAAGAAATCAGGTTTCTCTGCGTCTTTTTTTTTTTTTTTTTTACTCTTTTTATTTCTTTCGTTCTTTTAAATTATTAAATTGCAAAGAGAAAAGTCAGTGTTTCTGTTTTGAACTTACAATCCCAGACAATTTAGAAATTCAAAAGAGATCTTCTCTTTGAAGATTTCTGTCACGGTTTCTAGGATGAGAAGTTATCAATTATTTATATAATTTACTTTCGGTCTTTGTTGTTCTTATGAAGCGCCCTTCATATAAATATTGCGTAGAAAGACGACTGACCGTCGTTACAGTAAGGCGCTGAACATGGACTATTCCCCTAACTATAAAAGTAGTCGTAGCAGGGACCTAAACACATACTTTTCGTACAGTAGTCGCAAGGTGTGTCACACTAACTACGATATTGTAAGATTAATTCACATGATTAAACAGTTCTTTCGCTAAGCTTGTGTTCTAGTGTTTTCCTTTGGAATATTATTAATATTAACCCGAGCTACGATCTTTATAACAATAAGTGACTGTTCTCATTCCACGCTCTACGTTAAGGAATATCTTGATTGTTGTTATTTAGTACTGCTTAATTACTGCTCGCCAGTTTCCACTGCGTTTATGACTGCACTGCCCTTTCCATGGATTGAACTCGCAATTACTATGTCTCCAAATTCACGAACAAACGCTTTATTCCATTAGACTATTTTCCCATGGAAAAATCATGAGCCTTTAACTTGAACCCTTAAATCTACTCTTCGCTTGCTTAGGTTAAATAAAGGGTTCAAGTCGAAATTCTCTGAAAGTGACCAATAAGCACGTGAAAAAGGCCGGTGAGCATAGAAGCCGAAGTGTTACAATAATAATAATAATAATAAAGATGAGGATAATATTCGGAAGTAAATATTACATTGGTGCAAAAATAATGACGTAATAATGTCGTTTTTGTGACGTTAAAAATACGTCAAAAAACGACATTATTACGTCATTATTTTTGCCCCAACCTAAAAACAAGGGTAGATATGCCTGGAATGTTTGTTTAGCTTATTTGGAAAAAGTCAGAAAATAGTAGCGGTACATTCAAATTGCCGTTTTTTTTAGGGGGTACTGTAATTTATTTTAGGGGGTACTGTATTTTTTTTTTTTTTTTTTTTTTTTTTTTACAATAATGTAACCTTAGCTTAAAAAATCTGAATGAAGATCTTGGGACTTCGTACCCGAAAAAACGTGTCAAAAGGATGACTTCTTTTTCAGTTGACACTGCACTTATTTTAACTACCTCCACTCCTGGGCAATGCTTATTGGTTTAAAAAAGCAATTATTACAATTTTAATATAACCTAAACATATGAAATATCATTTTTTTTGTTCTTAATAATTCACTACGTAGAGAACAATTTATTTATTAGATTGTTTATTTACACTATTTATTTATCATATTATTTCTTGGGGTAGTTGGCAAAGCCTCAGCGAATTGCCACTAGATTTCATCTTTATAAAATTGTAAATAATAACGATTTCCTTACACTTTGTTCACATATTTTAATAATTTACTGAAGATTTGTAGATTTATGAAAAAAAAAAAAAATTCATATTTATTTCTTTATAAATTGGTAAATTATAAATTGCATTAGTTTTAATAAAATTGTATCAGTTTTTAGAAGGTTGTAAATATAAAATTATACTTTCAACTATCATCGCTTTAAAAAAACAAACAAACAAATATTACCGAGGATGGAAGGTAGTTAAAATGGAAGTCAATGGAAAAGAAAACGACCTTTTGACACACCATTTTGTTTTCGGGAACGAAGATCCAAGTTTGCGATCTTTTTTTTTTATTGAAAATACTTTGTAGAATTAGTATTTTTTAATACTTTTATCTCTATCGATAAAAGGCAGGGCATGTGTGTGTGTGTGTAACGAATGCACGGTCGCAATTTTCGACAGATTTGCACCAAAATTTACATGCACATGCTCCAAGTTAGCGGAAAGCCCAAGACCGACTTTGCATTTCCCATCCATAGTGGAAATAATCGATTTTTTTCATGCTTCTACGGCAGTTTTCATGTAGTTTCGGCCATTTTGTCCTGGCCAGAGTGAGAGCATATAGCTGGCTGCCACGAATAGGCAGGAAGATTTTATTGGCCAGCGTGAGAACCAGCAGCTGACTGTCACGAATGTTAACTAGCATGCTAGCATGCAAAAAAAATTCGATAGCTGAATTCGTCACAAGTGGGAAAAATTTAAATCTGCATGGCACTTTACTCCAATTGGCTCATTCGCTTACTTAAACTCAACGTTGATTCTGATTCCGCAGAACTGGGTTGGATGTGAAAAACTATTTGTTGTTAACATTCTTTTTTCATTCGGTTTTTCCAGTTACGAGTCCTTTTTTAAAGCTGATCATTTTGTGTTCATTTTGTTTAGTTCTTTTTTCGTAACCGATTTATTGTTTAGTATAAAAAATTCGCAGTGTGAGATAGGCAAGAAGTAAGGCATGTAGCAACATCAGCACGGTAAAAGGCACTCCTTTAAAGGCAAGGAAGGGCAAAAATATTTTAAGTCAAGCGATTGCTGTATGAGTCATACGATTTTTGAATCAAGCACGGGCAACGCCGGGCCATGCTGTTAGTATTATATAGAATTATATTAGAATCTAGGTAAGTGATAGAGAGCCATCATGTCTATTTTCGATTTATTTTTAGCCAAAAAAAATGTTTTAATTTGGTGGCTCCAAAATGAAATTTAAGGAATTCGTCGGCAAGAATTTTTCTTAATAGAAATTCAACAAAAGAAGACTTCTGTACAAATGGCTTTATCTTCTACTTTACTGTTCACTTTCTAAGATGGAGAATAAGTTAGAACAGTTTGTTCTTTGCTTCCTTTCATGTGTTAGAAGCTTAACTTATCCATTTCGGTCACCCTTGGTTCTAGCCACAAATAATATATTAAATAATGTCGTTTTTTGACGTTAAAAAATACGTCAAAAAACGACAATATTTTTGCGCCAACTTAATAACATTTCAACTCACCCTCAGATATCGGATTTGAAATTAAAATTAGGCTTCCTCCTTGGAGAGGACGCAAACAAGGAGGAAGCTTATACTTAACATCAGAAAAACAGCAGTTGAAATTTCTGGGACACGTAATGAGAAAGGAGGGCTTGGAAAATCTGATACTTACAGGGCGGATGGCGGGAGGGACAAGTGAAAGCAACACGTGATGTACCTAGCGGGTTTAGGCAAGTGGATGACAGAACAGGGTCTAGGAGAAGTAGCAAAAGGACAAATCATATTGAGAACTACAAAGGGATAGGAGGAAGTGGAGAGCCATGATTGCCTACGTTCTGAAGTGACACGGCACACAAAAGAAAAAGAATAAAACGATGCTTGCTGAATTGTTTAACGCAGAGATTATAATAATTGTTCAAGTTCGAATCAAGCAAATTTCTAATAACGATTGTCATCTTTTAAAAACAAGGAAGATCTTTGCTTACATTATTCTAAGATATATCAGGCCATCACATAAGTTCTGTCCGAATTTTGAATAAAGAAAACAAGTCACCAAATGTTACATTTAATTACACATTCAATCAACAATGTATTTTCCCGGATTATCTATGACTTCCTTCCATCTATTAACAAGCTTACTAATTCCATTACTGTAAAATTATTTTGGCTTTTATTCGAAGAACTCACAAATGTCAGTTTTAATCTCTTCCTGTGTTACAAAAGCTGTTTCTTCCAAATGATTCTGTAAGCTACGAAACAGATGGTAGTCTGAAGGAGCAAGATCGGGAGAATAAGGTGGATGAAGAATTTTCTCCCAACCAAGTTCTTCGATCTTTTGTGACGTGATTCTTGCTGTGTGGGGTCGCGCATTGTCCTGATGAAACATCACCTCTTTTCGATTCACTAGAGCAGGTCTTTTTTTCCTCAAAGCTTGGTTCAAACGCTCTAATTGCTGACAGTATATTTGAGCATTAATTGTTGCATTAGGTGGTAAGAATTCAAAGTGGATTATTCCTTGACGACCAAGAGGTTTTCATCAAACTCAACTGGACGTCCGGTTCGATCTTCATCTTCAAGGGTGAAATCTGCACCTCTGAATTTTGCAAACCATCTTCTGCAAGTTCTTTCATTCACACATTCCTCTTCATAAACTGAGTAAATGTTTCTAGCCGCTTCGGTTGCTGAGTTTCCTTTCTTGAACTCATAAAGCATTATGTATCTCAAATGATTCTTCGGTACTTCCATGTTAGCAGGGTTTTAATCAAACAAAATTTAATTTTATTATTCTCTGAAATAAAATTTGATCAGTTTAAATGCATTTAAACATAAAAATAATGTTCAGCTCCATTAGACATTATAAAATACTCTTTAAATTTCGTTCATTTTAACAAAAAGTTAAAATTCGGACAGAACTTATGGGATGACCTTATAAAATGTATTATTCTACTAATGTATATTTCTCTTGTAGTTTTCTGAATTTTTTTTATGAGAGTTTTGTATGATTATGTTATTCATTTGCTTTCTTTAGGACTGGAGACTCTTCTTTTTTTAACGGTTATATTTAAGACCGTGGGTAACTAAGCAAGTGACAGAAGTAGATTTGGGAATAATAGTCACATGACCGTATATTATTATTATTATTATTATTATTATTATTATTGTCATTATTATTACTGTCATTATTATTATTATTATTGTCATTATTATTATTATTATTAGTAGTAGTAGTAGTAGTAGTAATAGTAGTAGTAGCATAATAATGAAATTATTATCTTCCGAATTAGCTTTCTGTGAGTTCTCCATCATCATCATCTCAACTAACACCACCTGAACTCTATCATCATCATCGTCATTATTATTATTATTATTATTATTATTATTATTATTATTATGAATAATGGGTTGAATTTGATAGACCTGAAACGTTCGGCTTTGCGATCGATTTGAATAAGGAATCTTACTGCGTAGGCGGTCGTATTCTTCAATTTTTATCTGCGTTCCGTTGAATAATTATTCGAAAACTCATTAAACACTTAAGCTTTTTATTTATTCATTATTATTCCACCTTGGCCTTGAGTTTGCAATTATTTCGTGCAAGATTATTATTTTGCACCGCGCATTGCCTTGGAACAGGATTTAGTAAAATCTTATACGCTTCATTGTGCGCCTTTCCCGCCTGTGAAACACGTAATCAACTTTGTTTTCGTCTTTTTTTTTTAATTTTTTCTCTTGAATGCAAATATTTGGCTCTGATACTCTCAATGTTTCGTTTAATAAACAACACACTAACGTTTCCGGGGAAGATGATAGCTTGTTAAAATGGGAATATACCTTGTTAAACCACAGCGAGGGGTTAGAAGATTGCTAATACTTGATTGAAAATGTACTATTGTTTAAATGATGGAGCATACACGAATAGAGATATTTCAAACATGTGGCTATTATAGATTTTATGAGTACCCAAATGTAGTGAAACTATATGCGGCTGGGATAAAGAAATACACCTAATGTTTTACGGGTTCGGCAAAGCGTTAAAATAGTTACCGCTAGAACATACTGCTCAAAACATGACAATAGTAGTCAGGTAATTTAGGGAATAATTTTTATTCTACTTTCTGTTTGAATTCATGGGATGAGGAGGTATTTATTCTCCATAGAGAATTATCCCATGGTTCGCGAATTTAGTAATACAGTGTAACCCGGATATAAGAGAGTTACCGGGACCGGATATATCTCTTATATCCGGGTTTCTCTTATATCCGGGTTTGCTCTATTTTGTTTAGGTAAGTATGGCTCTAATTTGAGACCAGATACAATCTCTCTTATATCCGGGTTTCTCTTATATCCGGGTTACACTGTGTAGTAATTGCGAGTGCAATGCTTCGGCTGGGTTTTGAATTCAGTGGAAACTGAGAAGGACTAAAACATATGACTAGATGAGATAGCCCTCGATCTAGACAGGGGAACGAGAACAGTCTGCCCCCGTAGATTAAATAAAGTGTTCAGTTTGGAATTCACTGTAAGTTGCCAGTTCGACATACAACGGCCGAAATGTTGTTAGAAGAACAATACAGAGGGGGGAATATGTAACAATAACTTTAGATTGAAACGACAGAGACGAAATAAGTGAATATAGATAAAAAATGCATGTCTATATACGAGAAACTGACAACATTACCGAAGTTTAGAACGCACCAACGTGAATATTAGTAATTGAAATAACAATGATAAAGATACCAGTTTGAATAAGAACCGTAATAATAACATCAACAAACTTAAGAGGGCGTCAAAAGAAATATAGCGGTGCAAATAACAAAGATAAGGATACCTGTCTGCAATAATAACTGTAAGCTAGTTTGATTTGATACGGTGTTTTAATCATTACATTATCAAATCAACGCCGAGGAACGGAACTCAATTCCTACTACATAAGTATATCAAATTTTCAAAGGAGATCATTTTACGAGAGCATAATGAATTTTGTTCAGCTATCGATAAAAAAGAGAAATATATGTCGATTTTGAAAATCACCCTAAATTTTGATACAAATTGCACTTCATTTCTTAAAATTTAACTCTTATGATATACATCAGTTGGTTATCATGGCCGCTATTCACAAAGAAAATAAATACAATCTGCTGTTAAATAGGGCAAGGGATGACTTGTTGATTTTAACGCTTCCAAAAGAAAACTATTCTCTATTAATCCCCTGATTGACACTTTTTACTCTCTATCATGTTGATTCTGACCTCCAGAAGAGTGACTCGTTGTGCTTTCTTGGACTAAAATTCTCCGCTGACATGAAGTGGAAAGGTTATATTCAATCAGTTGTTAGGTTTGCTGCTAGGAAAGTTGGTTCACTGTGTCATGTTAAACATTTTTTTTTATCGCAGAATCTGTCTTACATATTTATAAATCTACCATTCTTCCATGCTTTGAATATTGATGCCACATATGGTTTGGTATTGTTTTTATATATTTAGAGATTCTTGATAAAATCCGAAGAAGAATCTGCAATGTTATTGATCCTGACATGGCATCACGGCTTCAATTACTTTTACATTGCCGTAATGTAGTTTTCTTCTTTTTTCTGTAAATACTTTCTTGGCCTAAAATTCTTCGCTGGAAAGGTTATATTGAATAATTGTAAATACTTTCATGGTAATTATTCGGATAAACTTTCCTCTATGGTAACTAAAATTTATTAATTTATGCATAGAGTTTAATCAATTTACAATTGAGTTGGCTAGATCTATTTTTACGCTAAAAGTTTCGTTTCTCGGACTTCTCGAAAGGGGAACTCTCTTCCGGCTGTACGCTTTCCAGCCAATTTTGATCTTCTCGAAACTTAAACGCAACATCAATCGTTATCTACTGTTTTCTTTATTCTTATTTTTTTGTTCTCGCTCCTTAATAATGTTTCTTTTTTCTTATTATTTCACCCTTAGTAAACCCCTGTGTCTAATTGACTCTACTTCCTTGTTTCTGGCGAAATTTTTACAAAATATTGTTGATCGGGGGAAAAAGGACACTCCGATTATAACTCGAAATGGAAACTATTCTGCCTCGTTAGTTTTGTTTATAAAGGTTTATTGTTTTCTTTGTTGTGAAACCAGAACTCAAGTTTTCTGAAATCCGCCTGAGAGAAAACCGTTCTTTTGTTTCTTTCCTTATCAACAGTTGAACCATGTTGCTAGAGAAGTCTTAGAATCAAGTACAGATATTATTATATTATAATAGATGAATAAATTAAATCGTAATAGTTTATCTAACAAATAATTTAAAATGAATATAGAGTCAATGGTAATTAATCGATCGTTTTTCGTCACCTCTCTTGAATCGACCGAATATTCGAAGTACCCCCCACCTCGTAATTTTAACGACCTACGAAATCGAAGCATTATATTTTTATTTGAAAACTTTGACAATTTTCATATATTCTCTGTATATTTATTGCCAACAGAGAGAAAAAGTAATATAAAGAAATAATCTATTGACAAATGATTTCTTCTGTCGTTCAGCTAATAATATTTATAAAGGAGCAAACAATGTCTAAATCTAGTCCTAAACCGTGGGGGTGGATATTTTTCTCTAATTGCGGATTTCAAACGTTCTCCCTTAGAGAATTGATAATGTCCACTGTCATTAGAATTGTGCATTTACGTTGAATTGCGAATGCTTGGTGACATTAAAGACTTTCATGGCACATTTGGGACTTGTTTGAAGAGTGAAAAAAACACTTTACGTATCTGCAATCAGCATCCCTCTATGCAAGGCAGCAAAACCACTAACCCGCAAGGGGTTACATAGTGTGGAAGAATTGTGAACAGAAACATTAATAATGAGCAGAAAGAATAAAAGAGTAACAAGGAAGACAGTAAAATAGAAATTTATATTGCATTTAAATTTTTGCAGATCAAAGAAGGCTGGAAAGCATGAAGCCGGAAGTAAGTTCCACGAACGAGAAATGCGAGAAAGGAAACTGTTAGCATAGGATTTACGGCTATATCTAGCAAGCTCAACTGTAAATCGATGAGATCTTGACGCCAGTATAGTAATGCGCTTTTAAATTAAAGAAAAGTTTGTTTCTCTTTTTGGCTTCATCATTACCAAATCTATCGTCTGCTAAATTGACTGGAAATCGAAGAATAAAAGCAAATATCTTAGTCTGCGTATTCTTTGGAATATCTTTGACTACAGGATATTCTAGAACTTTATAATTATTAACTGACATTGTTATTCCCTGGAGATTCGTATCTGGTGATCGGAAATTCTTAAATAAAACGTTACTATTCATTTCTGACAATTGTTATATTTATCGTGTATTTTGTGATCTCATTGTAAATAATGAAGTTTTTATATTCCTGATGCCATAATTTCTGAACTTTGTATCTAAGCTCATGACACAAGTGTTTACTCTTGTCTCGATAGTAAATTTGATCACGTCGATAAGATCAGATTGGCTGATCTGAAAAATGACCTAACGTCTGTTATGAAAGAATAACTTGTTAATTTTAACACCTCCAAAACAATACCCTTCCACCACAAGACAACCAGTGGGGTAGAGTAGACAAGCAGTCAATAGAAACACACGTTTGCTAGCACTCCGGAATAGCGAAAATAGACGATGTCAAACACCATCCTCACAAACCAAATTCACGGATGTAAACCATGTCAAACGCCATACTCACAGACGAAATAAACCAAGTGAGGACAGATTTTTAAACAAAGACACACTGAGAACATTTTGCCCGCACCATACCAATATTCTGTAATTTATATAAAAAATACAAATTTTTGGTATTTATGTCAAAAAAAAAAAACAACAGGCAATACTGACTACTGCTATAAAAGAATTTAAACTTGATAAACGCTCTAAAAATATGAAGGAGAAATGTACCTATCACTGTTATTGGAAGTCAAATATAACTTCCAACAGAACCTAACTGTTAAACCGTAACCAAAAAAAAAAAGAAACATTAAGCAGTTTTCTGAAGGCTGACTAAGCTGAACATATCACTCTTCTATGAAGAACCGTTAAATTCAGCTAAGCAATTCTCAATCTAGACACTATATCAGATATGAAAATTAACTAAAACACTGAAAATTCCTAACAGCCCCTCACAATCTCCACTGAGAGATTAAAAACGAACAAGTCTCATTTCCTACAAAAAAAAAAAAAACATCAGGAAAGTAGCAGTTCTTCAGATTCTACAGATGAATAGAAAACGCCAGTGATACCAAACACTGATCTAAAAGGTCTTCAAAATCTAAGACGATTTCCCTAAAGCAAAACAAAAAATGTAAATTTTTCCACCAACAACAGTCCCAAAACCGAAACATAGGCTCACCAACAAGCAAGTAAACAAATTCGACTCGAAAAAATTCCACTCCGATAGCATACAAGCCCAATTGGTGTACACGTTTCAGAGGACAGGCCAACCAGCTATGCAAAAGAAACAAAAAAAAACATAGAAAAACAAGATAAAAATAAAATATAAAATAATTTGCAACAATAGACAAAGGAATCGGCAATGAGAGCTACAACTTCAGGCAAGAACCGTTTCATGGAAAAATGTATTTTTTTTTTTGATTAAGACTCCCCGTTCTTCTGTGCGAACTTCTGTTATGGTACAGAATGATAATTATATTTCATCGTTCCAAAAATATCTAATATGCTATTAGTGATGATCAAAGAAATAAGATTATTTTATCAATCTAAAAATAACCTTGTCATCAGTGATGATAGAAAAGAAAGGCATTTCTTCATCCTATTCTCATTATTATAAAAACGACCCTTCCACCAAAAGAGTGTCAGTAGAATAAAGTAGACAAATAGTCAGTAGAAACACACGTTTCCCATCACTCCAGACGATCGAAAAGAGACGATGCCAAACGCTATCCTCACAAACGAAATTCTCGGAACCAAACCATGTCTAATATCATTCTCGAAATTTTTGGAAGCAAACTAAGTAAGCACTGATTTTAAACAAAGACTGAGAACATTTTACACACATCATACCAATATTCGCATCACAAAAAGAAAATACAAATTCTTACTATATATTTTGACACGTATCTCAGTTTTTTTTATTGTTTATGTTATATCACTGTCTGTTTATGCATTTTAATTTCTACCATTAATATCAATCTCATTACAGTCAACAAATAATAACAAAGGATTAAATTTACATCGACAACTAACTTACAACCCTGCCACAATACTCTAGAGATTTAAACAGTCGCTTCCTGATATTAATCATAAAGTTTGTCTCTGCTCACATGTTTGGTCTATGATATTCTCAGCATTCTTCTGTAGAACAAAATTTCTGTTGCTTCAAGTCTTTCTTTTATCTGTAAGATTTTCCATCATTCACTTCCATATAGGAGACCTTCCAGAAATACTGTTTATTTATATATATATATATATATATATATATATATATATATATATTTTTTTGGAAAAACAAATTTTATTTTCTCTCTGTGTGTAATTAGATTAAATAATAAACGTTAGTAAAACGGATGTTATGTATGTACCACCATATTTTTTCTTGAGTTATAAAACATTTCTTGCTGATTCATAAAGCATTCCCAGCGTAAAACAAAGCAGTAATGCATTTAAATTATGTATATTGCTAAGTGTGATTAGTTAATGACTAGCGATGCAGATAATAGAATTAGCGTAGCGAATTACATTTCAGGCAGAGGCTACTTGGATGTTTTTTTACTATTCAGTTTCCTAATCAGTTTCTTCCAATTGGTCAGGTCAAAGATCATGACCTGCTATTGAACCGTAGCTGATCGGGCTGGGTGGTAATACTAATGAGTCGAATTGGGAGATGCGAGTTGACCTCCATATATTTTTCTTTTAAAGGTTAAAATAAAATCTGTCTATATACACAGATATCTTCAAGGACACATGGCACAGTGGATAAAGGCGTTGGTTAGACCGAGTGACAGGACCCAAAGAGTGTGAGTTCAATACCCGGTTAAGACAGTGGAGAACTTTCAGAGGGAAAATTAACAGGACATCCATTAAACATGGCACGTGGAACTAGAACAGTCTACCCCAGTGAGCGAAATAAAGGTTCAGTTCGACATTCCAACCACCTGAAGAAGTCCGGAGCGTACAACGGCCGAAACGTTGTGATATATATGGCGACAAAGATGAGGACAATAGTTCGAATAATGTAAACGATGTTAAAATAAAAAGAGAAAATATATGAACCATGTGAAAAGATAATACGAGGCACAGAACGGAAATTTTATAGGATGCACTGAGTGACATCAGCAAACGACAACATCCCGAGGGGGACAGGATGAAGAAGGAAAAACGAATGTATGACTGATGAGATCATTGACATGATGGAAAGAAGACAGAGTATTCGGTCAAGATACGGAAAGGAGTACAGAAAATTACACAATGAAATAAGGACAAAATGCAGGAAAGCTAAAGAAAATGTGCTGAAATAGAAAGATTGGGTAGCACCAACAAAAGAAACATGCACAAACAAATAAGACAGCTAACAGGCTGCCTAAAATCAAAGGATGTATATTTGAGAAGGAATAAAAATTCTTCAACGCTTGAGCTATTATATTTGAGAACTCTTCTACGACGTAAGGGAACAACTAGCAATACACAGAACTACCGACGGACCTGGAATTCTGAAAACTGAAGGAAATAGCCGCTCCGGTCAAATTGAACAGAAACAAGGTAGCTGGGCCAGACGGAATTGTAACGGAAACGATGTCAATCTTAAATGACTCTGGCATAGACAAAATCACCGAAATAGCAAATAACAGCTGAGATATACCTGAAGGCCTCAGCAGATCTATCTTCATAGCTATGCCTAAGAAACCAGAGGCAAATGAATCCGAATTCTGATGAATAGAGCGCGAAACAGAATCAGGCCAGAGATAGGACAAGAACAGTGCGGGTTCGTTAAAGACACCGAAACAAGGAAGGCGATATTCATGCTAAGAATGTTATCAGAAAGAGCGATACTATCCTGGGGGCTGACAAAGTACCTAAAGGGAGACAAGATACTCCATAATTGTAAGATATCCTGTGGCTAAAAGAGAAAAAAAAGAGAGTTTATTTTATTTTATTTTTTTTGCATTTTCTTTATATACTGTTATGTCAACGCCAGC
Organism: Acanthosepion lycidas; assembly: GCA_963932145.1. NCBI lineage: Eukaryota > Metazoa > Mollusca > Cephalopoda > Sepiida > Sepiidae > Acanthosepion > Acanthosepion lycidas. The sequence goes on from OZ010589.1 coordinate 37,907,709, forward strand.
TAAAGTTATTTTTCACAAATACTTTGATAAACAAGTGGAGTAATTCCGATATTTCAGTCTAGGACAATACCTTTCTGATATAATGGAATATGCATACACCTGTGTTCCCTCTCACTGGAATATGATTGTCTGGAGTCCGTTATAAATACAGACGGACGTGTAGGTACGACATAGTTTATGACGACGCCCATTGGACTACGCCATTAGCTCTCATATTGGTCTACACCTATTACCTGCGACTACGACGAGTACCAGTCGATTACTGCTACCGTGTTCTACTTGCTTACAGTAGCCAAACCTAATTAGCTACTTCGTTCAAATATATCCCTTTCCTGGACATATCAGTATCCATCTACCATATATGTGCTTAAAAACAAGTATATAATTTTAAATATCTGTGAATTCTTTCAAAAGAGAATGGGAAGTGTGCTTCGGATTAGAGAAAACCGCATTTCAAAAGTGAAACAAAGCACTAAGAGAGGAGGGGAATTTCGTTAGAAATAAATTTAAAAAAATCTGGTTTGCCATGTGATATCTCTTCATCGCATAGTAGTGAATGCTGAACAATCCCACCAAAGATGAAGAGAAAAGTGAAATCAACAGTCATGTGACTCCATAGAAGGATGCTATAATTCTATAGACGTATCAAGTAAGTAACGAGAATGTTTTAAAGAAAATGGCAACAAAAAGAACACTTATAATCAGAATCAGAAACAGAAAAATGGAATTTCTTTGACTCATAATAAGGAAAGAAGGTTTGGAAAACTGAAAGGACACAAATTATATAAATGACAAGAGTGATAAGTGAAAAGAGCGTGCCAATGATCTGATGAATGGCAGAACGGATGGCGGGAGGGTATTGCAAAGGGGGAAATGCTGCTAGGAACAAGGAGGAATAGAAGTGGAGAGCTATGATCACCCACGTAGTGAAGGGATATGGTACGTCGAAGTATACCTGAGTATTATTATATGTGCAACGATTTGTGCTGCCTGCTATTTGCAAAACTAATAGACGTAATTTAATTTCGAGCGAAATCAACCCAGGAAAAGATCCAACAATCTTTTAGCCTTACGCTGTAATATTTAAACGTAAAAGATCCTTAGATTTTCGAAGAATAACATTTCCTGAGAGCATTTCCATTTTTCTTAGTAAACAGCGTAACATCTATTGTCTTCTTAGAGCAAACCTTTATGCTGTCTAATTTTTATTAAGAAACCAAATAACCTGCACTCAAATAAATGTTGTCGACTTCAATCTGATTCGCAATTTGGCTCCATAATCAGGATTCTGTAATGAATCGACTTCCCCGAGGAATTAGTCGATTTTTTAACTAACATGTGGGCATTATCTTACAAATAATAATAATGCTACAACTACAACTAATTATTATTATTATTATTATTATTATTATTATTATTATTATTATTATTATTATTATTATTGATTCCTTTGACTTCTGTTGTATGCAAATTTCTTCCCGGGTCCCAACCACCAGAGATCTACGGTCAGAAATGTTTTCATGATATTTTCCACGGGTCATTTTTGTAAAAATATTAAATTAAAAATAAGATTACACAATTAAATTAAAAATAAGATTACACAATTTTCAGAAATAAAGCTTTTCTTAATGTGTGAGCTGGACTTGTGAGTACAATTTGTTGTATTTCTTTAAGGCCTGGACTACCAGGAATCTCTTGAAGGAATCTATCGGAACCTTTTCCAATCAATCCGAAGGTTCCAACTACAACTGGAATGATTGGTGTCCTCATGTGCCACATTTTTAAGATGTCACATTCAAGATCCTTTTACTTTAATAATTTTAAAAAAATCTTCAAATGATAAATTACGATCTGCATGAAGTGTCATGATCAATGAAAAAGCACATTCTGTTTTTGTGGTATTTGATTATTATTATTATTATTATTATTATTATTATTATTATTATTATTATCTTATGTTTTGTCATAAAGGGTAAGTTCTTGAATATATCGGGTATATTAAAGTATCTATCAAGTAACAAGAATGGCCTCAAATAGACAAGACTTTCTTCATATATTCGCAGTACCCAAAAGGGCCGATTTTGGTCTGACTTCCAGTCGGTATGGTGCCCCCTAGTCGGGCAAGGAAGTCGTGCATTTTAATGGAACTTATCCCAGTGTGCCAATCATCCCTCCCTGAAATCGCATTGACATTCCATTCCCGCATTTTAAACAATCTTGCGACCTCAACTTTCAAATCCGAGTAATTTTCTCAATCACCTTGTTTGCTCTATTTGTTTCATTTCGTATGACTGCATCGGTAATATGACTGTATTGGTATCTTTATCTACCACCATTATTATTATTATTATTATTATTATTATTATTATTAATTGAAGAGAAGAATTGGAGAGGCTCTGTAGGGAAATTGAAAATGGAATTAATAAAATATGAAACCTTTAATGAGGCGCTTCGTGACATAATCAAGATTTTGACCTGCAGGACAACTGCAGGTCAAAATGGTAGAAAGGAAATCCCTGTTACTAATGAAAAGAACTATACCAGTAACTGAATAAATCTATATACCTGATTTACTGTGTGAATACGAAGATTTTATAAATTTCAACAAATATTAGCACCAGATGCCCTGCCAAATCAATACCGAGTGTTTCCTCATAAGGACACGATTAATATTAGGATTACCATTAGCAATGAGAATGTTTACTTTGTTTTCAATCCAGTCCGATGGCCAGGAATTTAAGAAAGTTGTCACTCACGAAGGACTGTCTACTCGGCAATGAATGTCGAATGTTTCCTTATAAGTATCTACTTAATATTACCGTTACCATTAGAGATTAGGAGAACGATTTCTACATCTTCATTCCATCTGAAGTGATGACACTTAAGAAAAATTTAAATTCGACAAGACACCGACCGATACATGGAGAGTCGATATTCGAAACCTCCAAAGAAAAGACTACGCATACACGTAGACACAAATCTCTCAAAACGAAAATAAAAACTTTGGTTATGTCTTAACTGGAGCTAAGTTCTTAAATAGATTAGTCAGATCGTGACATTTATATAGATGGCATAGATGATGACAAACCCATCCAGAGATAAGAATAATAACAAATAAGTGAAACCATATCACTTGAGTACTTCCAACACAGTATCAACTAAAATATCATATGTAACTCGAAGTGAAGATAATGATATAAAAACATATTAGCGTTCCAAACGTCTTAAAAAATAGGTTAGGAAGGAAATCCTCATCACTAGTAAAAATAGCAATATTAGTTATCAGGTTTATGAAACCTTTTTTCTTGACAATATATTTTAACAGGAATATTTTATAAATTTCAATCTAATGTAGCACTGGTTGCTCGATCAGTAAATTCCGAATATTTCTTTATAAGAAAACGGTTAAAATTACCATTATCAAGAAGCCTGATAGGAGCTCAAATAGCATTTGGTAATTTATGTTCTCATATATTTAGAAAGTACAATTATGATTCGAGCAATAGAAAAAATCAATAAAAAAAAGTCTTTGATCTCCAACCAAATATATATATATATATATATATATATATATATATATATATAAATTGTGTGTATTAAGGCAGAATTTTTTTATTCATACATGTATCATTATATATATATATATATATAGACAAGTGTTGTCTATTTATTTTATGTAAATTATTTTCATAACGTCTGATAAGCTTAATAACATTATCATTTAACGAAGAAAGAAAATATTGATACATATTTTTTAATCCAATCTATGCTTTCGGCTTACATAAGACATTATTAAAGATGACAATTACTGTACAATATATTAACCAATACACGGACAAGAATGGGATGATAGTCTGTTTCTGTTTGCATGGATTATTTCCAAGCAACGATAAACACGTCTATATAAGACGCTGAAAGCGAAAATCGCACCGCACCTCATGACGTCACACATGACCACGCGAGTGTGAATTCGAGAAGTATTAAGTGTAGGAAGCCGTTGGTATGTGTTACCAAAGAATTCCTCCTGTCTCGCAATACTCTGCCCAGTTTTTGGAATGCGTCCTTGGCGATCCTAATTTGTCTACGGATCTCAGTGTCCCATTTACCGTCTTCTGTCAAAACACTTCCCAGATATTTAAACTTCGGCACCTGCTTGATCTTAGTGTTAAATATAAACTAGAAGAAGACAGAATGCATGGTCATCATTAAAAGGATTTGGCTGATATGTCTGTTTTATTGTTAAACTCCAGTGTATTCAGGAATCCCAAATTACACGATGCCTTTATCATTGCAAGTAGTGCGCCTTTTTTTTATAATAATTCGATAATGGGTGGATTAGGTGTTAAATTGAGATATAAAGAAACAATTTCATTAGACTAACTATAACTATTGTGACAAAGATTGTAAATTTCATTAGACTAATAATATTAACAAAATTTGAATTTCTATATTAATCTTCATTACATTATTATTTCCAATCAATATTGCGTAATATAATCTTTTGGTGTATATTTCTCTTCTTGAATGGTATTAACATATCAGGTGATCCCATAAGTTCTGTCCGAATTTTAACTTTTTGTTAAAATGAACGAAATTTTAAATGTATTTTATATTGTCTAATGGAGCTGAACATTATTTTTATGTTTAGATGCATTTAAACTGATTAAATTTTATTTCAGAGAACAATAAAATTACATATTGTTTAATTAAAACCCTGCTAACATGGAAGTACCCAAGAATCATTTGAGGCACATAATGCTTTATGAGTCCAAGAAATGAAACTCAGCAGCCGAAGCGGCTAGAAACATTCATTCGGTTTATGGAGAGGAATGTGTGAATGAAAGAACTTGCAGAAGATGGTTTGCAAAATTCAGAGGTAGAGATTTCACCTTTGAAGATGAAGATCGAACCGGACATCCAGTTGAGTTTGATGAAAAGGTTCTTGAAGTAGCCCTTGAAGAAAATCCTGCTTTATCAGTTGAGAATTTGGCAGTGGTTCTCCGTTCAAACCATACAACTGTTCATCGTCATCTTCAACAACTTGGGAAAAGTTCCTAAACATGGAAAATGGGTGCCTCATAAATTGTCCGGAAACCCCCTCAAATCCCGAGTTGACATCTGCTCTTCTCTCCATTCTCGCCAACTTCTTTCACCTTCTTTTGGATAGACTTGTGACTGCTGACGAAAAATGGATATTTTATCAAAATGTTAAGTGTTGTAGACAGTGGTTGGTAAAGGGGAAGGACCCCAGCCACAGCCGAGAAGGGAACTTCATGGGCAAAAGTTTCTTCTTTCAATCTGGTGGGATCGCAAAGGAATAATCCACTTTGAATTCTTACCACCTAATGCAACAATTAATGCTCAAATATACTTTCAGCAGTTAGAGCGTTTGAACCAGGTTTTGAGAAAAAAAAAAAAGACCTGCTCTAGTGAATCGAAAAGAGGTGATGTTTCATCAGGACAATGCGCGACCACACACAGTAAGAATCACGTCACAAAAGATCGAAGAACTTGGTTGGGAGAAAATTCTTCATCCACCTTATTCTCCCGATCTTGCTCCTTCAGACTACCATTTGTTTCGTAGCTTACAGAATCATTTGGAAGAAACAGCTTTTGTAACACAGGAAGAGATTAAATCTGACATTTGTGAGTTCTTCGAATCAAAGCCAAAAGAATTTTATAGTAATGGAATTAGTAAGCTTGTTAAGAGATGGAAGTAAGTTATAGATAATCAGGGAAAATAGATTGTTGATTGAATCTGTAATTAAATGTAACATTTGGTCACTTGTTTTCATTATTCAAAATTCGGACAGAACTTATAGGATGACCTGATAATAACAGAACGGTAAACATTTTAAAACTAAAACAAATATAAAGTCATTAGTAATACATTTCTTTTTTTTTTAATATCTTTTTATTTTGTCATTATTTTTATTGGCATCTATATAAGTTGCCGCGTTTTAAGAGGTTCCTTTAACAATACGTCATTTCTCTAAACTCCAGCTAAAACTTTTCTTACGTCGAGATCTTGTTTCAGTTTAGTATTGTTTCAAAAAGATTTGAATCCTGATATGCAGTCAATCGAGCCAATAAATCATTAACAATTTTCAGTAATTTTTTCTAATCGATTCCTGCCATCGAAATCGAATTTTGCAGTTTAATAATTTACTGGAAAAAGAAACACAATTGAACAAAACATTCGATGAAATTCGATTTCTGAAAAGAATGCTTGATTAAAGTTTTATATTTGGGGACGCATTAAGAGAATCTAAATTTAAAATTTATTTTTTTAATTAAGTGTTTTTCCCTCGATTCTACGACACTGAATGGATGTGTGAGAAATGTAACAGGCATCGATACGAAATCGGCAAGCCGAGTTCGAATCACAGGCTTGTCTGTTGCATTCATTTTCTCTAAATATTAGGTTGGTTCAAAAATAATGACGTAATAATGTCGTTTTTTGACGTTAAACGTCATTATTTTTGCACCAACCTAATACCTTTGGGGAAGATATGACACATTCTATATTCTTCTATCTAGGGGTTGTATAACAACCAGCCTAAGAGAATAAAAAAAGTTTAAATTCAAAACTATGGAGAAGGTAACTTTTTATTTCATAAGGAAAAAGACACATGCCTGACGATGAATAAAGGATTATTCGAAAGTACTTGCATTTTAAAAACGTATAAACTGGAAACAACAGACAAGAGTTTTATAAATGAGGATCACGTCACACCAAGCAAGGCGGGAAGCCACTAGCACACAAGGGGTTACATAGGATTTGGAGCGAGAGCAGATAGAAGTGACAGAGGAAAGGATGAGGAGAAGGATAGCGGATAGATCAAGGCAACTGGAGATGTCGATTGACATTAAATTTGAATAGTAAGAGATTATAGCTATCAGGGAAACAGGAATAGGGAAGGGAGTTTCACACGCGAGAGGTGCGAGATATGAAGCTATTGGAGTAGAAGAGACGGCTACATTTAACAGTTTCAACGGTGAAAGAGTGAGAGCGGGATGCCAGCCTCGTACGACGCTTGAATTCGCGAAGTTTGGGAACCAGCAAAAGCAGTTCATCGGAGCAATTACCATGAGAGTATTTGTAAAAAAAAAGACAGAGAGAGGCGGCGGCACGTCAGTGAGATAGTGACTGCAGACGAAATGTCAGATCAGGGACAATTATATTGCATAACCGTCTCTGGATCTTATCAATAACCCCGAGGCAAACAGAAGGGGCTCCAGACCATATATGGCAGCAATACTCCATGCAATGGCGAATGGTTGATTTGTAGATTTGAAGGATTGATTCCTGGAGAAAAATTTCCAGGCATGGCACAGGGAGCCAACTTTCCTTATATATATATGGAAATTAAGCAGGATGCTGACTGATGAGATGGCATTACATAACAAGGGTTCAGCAGCGTCAGATAAAAGAGTAAGAATTGTCGTCTGTAAAAAGAATTTAATCAGGTAGAAGAAAGCATCTAAAAGAGAAAATGCAAAGATGTAATCGATTCTACACATATGTAATGGAAACATTCAATTCGGAAGAGAAATTGGATTAAAAGTAATTTTACCTTTGAATATATCGATATATAATGAATTAAATATTTTTTTTTATTTGTATTTTATATTCTGAATACGGGGTGAGGGGTTTACAAAATCAAATGCATTCCCCGCCCCGACATTTTCTTTTCGTGGTTAACTTATAAACAAACTGATTTGTAACCAATCACTTGGTAATGAGTTGATCGGATAATATAGCAATTTATTCCGCGTAGCTTTGATGTGAAACATTAGACCTAAAACATGAACCACGCCGTGAGGATCGAACTTACTGCAGTGTCGTAATGTCGTTGTAGTAAGACATGCTTGCTAACCATTACATCACGTTGAAGTATTAGGTTGGTGCAAAAATAATGACGTAATAATGTCGTTTTTTGACGTATTTTTAACGTCAAAAAACGACATTATTTTTGCAACAAACTTATACCTAAATGATTTTCTAAGCGTAGCTTAGATCTGCTACAAGCTCGAAAGTATAATCGAAGTCGCTACCCAGTCGGAATTGGTCTGGCAAGAAAAGCTTGTTAACCATTACACAAAGTTGAAGTGCCAAAATTGTACTTGTGTAATAAATAACTCTGCCATATGTGACAGTTAGCTTCAAGTTTGATATTAGGTTGGTGCAAAAATAATGACGTAATAATGTCGTTTTTTGACGTATTTTTTAACGTCAAAAAACGACATTATTACGTCATTATTTTTGCACCAACCTAATAAATTAACCGTATTTGTTTCGGAAACATATTTTCTCATATTTTTTGTTTTGTTTTCTTTTCTTTTTACATTCCAGGTCAATAGATTCTCGAACAATGCCGAAGATTTCTTTTCGTCTGGTTTTGTGAACAAATATAACGACAACGCATCCAACACCGAGAATATCTGTAACAGTTGCAACACGATTCATTCATTTGATTTCACTTTGGTACTTTCGACGGTATCTCGTGAGACTTTCTCTTTCCATTGATATCTGTGCGTTTTTGTCGGACATTAACAACAATAATTCCCGGCTCAGTGGCACAAAAGTGTCTGCAGATTGATATACTTGCTAGTCCCCGCGGGCAAGACTTACTTTTTTGCCAGTGTAGCTAAGCCGTCTGTTTGAAAAAGTTGGTGCTGATTGGATGCTTTCCACGTCAATTAATAACTGCCACCAAGTCAGTGTGTTGACCATAAATAGCATTTATTGTCGGCAAGATGGTCGACTTATTTGCAATCAACATTGATTAGTTATTGAAATAAAATTCTCTTCGGCCCGGCAATGTTTTCTACATTGATGTCGTCGTTTTAAGTGCGATTGCCATTAGATTTAAAGTGGTAGCAACTACAGTATTCCTCCTAAAGATTTTATCTATTTGTAAATCGACAAATGAAAATAAGATAATCTTATATTTATTCCCACTTTGATCGTTGAAAAACACAAAATTGTTGACACGTATTTAGATTTAATGCCTTCCAATTTCTACTTTTCAAAACATGATTTACATTTTCGATTTTTCTCCTGTCCTGTGTTTGTTTTATTTGACCATAAAGTTTTAGCTTTTAATGCTTATATTCATCTTTAAATATAGTCATCTCTGCGCACTAATGTGAGATAGTTTTCTCTGAAAAGCTCGCCTTTCAGTAACTATTAGGTTGGTGCAAAAATAATGACGTAATAATGTCGTTTTTTCACGTATTTGTTAACGTCAAAAAACGACATTATTACGTCATTATTTTTGCACCAACCTAATACATTTCTTTTTCCACTGGTCGCCTGTAAAACATCAAAACGACTATTGTAGCATACCTACGGACGATATGATCTTATATGTGTTGTTCTTGTCCTAAATATTATCGTTCATTACCAACCTTCGTTTGGTTATTCTATTCCGTAACCTTTCCTAGGTTACAACAACGAATCTACTGATGTGTGCTGTGGGCCCCCTAAAGCTGGGCACCATATAATATGGCCCGAGAATCCCAAATAATTATGAGTCCCAAGAGACCGACTAACATTTTCAAAATAAAAATATGAATCTCATAGGTCAGCCAGAGGACAATAGACGACACTTACAATTAATACAAAATTTATTTACAGGATATACAAAAGTAGTGTTTCAATTGAAGGAACATGAACAAACACTGAATCTACTAATGGAGGCATAATAAAGTAATCACGGGATACTAACCGGCTAGAAGATCTAGATAATATAGCTGTAATTAAATGTTAAAAGTAGAGTCCAGGTAAGTTAGTGGCATGAAATAGCAAGGTTCGAATCTTAAGGTCAAATGTCCAGCGAAAGTGTTAAAAAGTTCCTGGTTATGACGAATGATGAACCTTCCGTAGTATTTTAACCGAAGTGTACGGAGTAGGTTATTTGAAGTCTAGACGATATAGCCAAAGAGAAAGAGTTCCTTTTAAATGTCCGGTGCTGGCATTGAATAGTTGCTTTTTAAGTCCAATGGTGAACCTTCCGTAGTATTTTAACCGAATTGTACGGAGTAGGTTATTTGAAGTCTAGACGATATAGCCAAAGTGAAGAGAGTTCCTTTTAAATGTCCGGTGCTGGCATTGAATAGTTGCTTATTAAGTCCAGTGGTGAACCTTCCGTAGTATTTTAACCGGAGTGTACGGAGTAGGTTATTTAAATTCTGGACGATATAGCCAAAGTGAAGAGAGTTCCTTTTAAATGTCCGGTGCTGGCATTGAATAGTTGCTTGTTAAGTCCAATGGCGAACCTTCCGTAGTATTTAATCGAAGTGTACGGAAGATATATATGTGTGTATGTATGTATGTATGCATATATGAATGATTGAAAATATCCGCACGAAATCAGTTGTTTAAAGGTTTAAATATTTAAACTTTAAGTTGAAAATTTTAATCTGTCGTCAAATCCTTCTGTCATCCCAAGGTGTTAGTGTTACGTGTACGTTTCGTTCCATGCACCAAGTAAAACATGTTAGATTGATGAGCCCTACTTGTTGGTTCTTTATCTTATCATTGCCAGATTACAATATCCATATATATTTATAGGTATTTTTTTCTCTCACGTGGTCATGTACGACGTCATAGAACCGCATTACTATTTAACTACCTGCGTCTGCTATTCCGCGACCGTTATCGTCGCATAGCAAACGTCTGTGTAAACAGAACAGGATGCCATCTTTGTGAACACTTCTGTTGCTATATCTATATTACCACTCTGATGATGGCTCGTGTGAGCCGAAAGTTCAGGTCAATGACAACCAAAATAATAAATATCCAAATCCGAACGCCTTGGGGAAAAGTAGTCCTGGCTCGTGGGGGCACAGTCCTATAAGTAAAAGAGAAACTCGGATGAGTTCCACCACGGAATATGTGAACGAACGTCACTATATCGAATCTCATTCGCTACTTCTTCTTCACTGAGGCCCGTTGGAACAGTTGGTATGACGTTTATCTGTTGACGTAACTGTCCGGGTTTTAATTCTCGGTAGTGGCTGCGCACTACTTATGAGTCCCAATATAGGACAAAACGGCCGTCCAGTGCTTTCTGCATTCTGTTGAGGTTTCTTCTAGACTCGACGAATTAATTATAATTATCTAATTATCTAAATATCTAATATATAATTATCTAATTATCTAAAATCCTTCTAATTTCTATTATATATATATATATATATATATATATATATATATATATATATATATATATATACATATACATACAAATATAGATAACTAGACTCGTTTCGAAAAACCCTCGAATTTTTGATTTGCTAATAATCAAATCAATCTCGAGGGAAAAAAGGTTTAAAAAAAGAAAGAGCTACAAACATGAACTTCTGCCGAAAAAAATCGCACAGATGCAGGTCTGAAGCCCAAAGAAAAAAAAACCGATACGAGTAAACAACTAACTAACAAAAGAGCTCAATACAACCGTAGAGCAGACCTAGATAAACCTAGTGAGCCAGACAAACCTACCCAGGTTTCACCAAAACGGATCGTCAGGGAAAATAAGGCTAACGAGTCAAAGAGAAACGCATATTTATAGTGGTATAATTTTAGCTATCGCCTATAAATATGAGTTTCTCCTTGCCTCGTTAGCTGTACTTTCTCTGACGATCCGTTTAGGTGAAACCTAGGTAGGTTTGTCTGGCTCACTAGGTGTATCTCTCTCTCTCTCTCTCTCTCTCTCTCTCTCTATATATATATATATATATATATATATATATATATATATATATATATATATATATCAGCTGCCGTCTTGGAATCTTTTTATGGCTTTAACCCTAAATCCTCCTTCGTGATCCTCCTTAGAGACCTATCCGAAACATCGAGCTCTTTTGCCATCTTCCTCAGGTTTCTTCTTAGATTTCTCTTCCCTCTCTTTTTGACGGTGTCATTGTTTCTCTCGATACGAAATACGCGCTTTCTTCCTTGTATTGGAATTGGATTTAGAGAGGTTCTTTGCTTCATTTGATATTTTTCCACTCATTACAGAGAGTTTTTCTGCAAATATTTAACTGTTTTATCAGCTCAAAATTCGTCATATCACCATCTTCCAATGTGACAATTTGGTCACGTTTTGTTTGAGCTGCCATATTTATTTATGTAAACAATAAAACAAAAACTATGTTAGAAGCCTCATGCAAAATTTGAAATAATTTCTGTGGATAGTTATGTTTCAATTAATATTTAACTAACGGGTAATTTTTATGTTTAAATCATGTATATAATAAATGCGAATATCAGCGTGTCACCCTGTCACACCTTTTCAGCTTTATTCCTAGAGGTCGTAGCCCAACGTATGATACCATTTTGGAAACAGGCCGACTCTGTAAACAAGTAAAAAACATTCCGGGCTGGATCCGGACCCGCAATCCGGAAATTTTTGATTCCCGAGTTTTCATTAATGCGATTGTTTTCATATTCCGCCATCTTGGCTAATAAAAAAAATGGAAAAATCTCTTTATGCTTCAATAGCTCATGTTCAAATGAAAAAAAAATTACTGTTGTCAAATTACAGTGTTTCAAAATAAAATTGTCCGTGTTTTCAAGTTTACTCCTAGAGGCTGTAGCCCAACATATCATGTCATTTTGGAATCAGGCCGACTTTCGAGCAAATTAAAAACATTCCAGGATGGATACGGAGGAGCAGTCCTGTCCTGACATTTTTGGATTACTAATTTTTCATTACTGCGGTTCTTTTGAGCAATTTTTTATGTGATATATATATATATATATATATATATATATATATATATATATATATATATATATATATGTAAGCAAATATAAATGGATATAAATCCGACAGAATGAAGAAAAATATTTGGAAAAAACAAACAAAAATCCTTAAATGCAATTATGTTGTTTTAATATGAATGAAATGTCAACGTCTGACGTTTCGGTTTAATAAACCTTCTTCAGGACAATATTCATTAAAATACAATTAACATAATCAGTTCAAAATGACAAAGACGATGGACATAAAAACTAGACCTGGCTTCTTTAATATTTCCCCTTTTTTAGAGAGATTAATGCTCGACAAGTGTACATATAAATTTTAGATCATAATAGAATTCTTTTCATTTTTCGTTTTCATTCAAAATACTCAAATTTTAGGAATACGTTTTGAAAGCGTCGCCCATTTGACGACAACGTGACCATGCTTAAACGGAAAGCTGATCATTTAAAATTTTCAGTTATCTGTTTTGGATAAGTCTTGTTTTTATGTCCATCGTCATGTTGAACTGATTATGTTAATTGTATTTTAATGAATATTGTCCTGAAGAAGGTTTATTAAACCGAAACGTCAGACGTTGACATTTCATTCATATTAAAACAACATAATTGCATTTAAGGATTTTTGTTTGTTTTTTCCAAATATTTTTTTTCATATATATATATATATATTTTGCGATTTTTTTTTTTATATGATAACAATTTTTATAACTTAGAATTGAGAATAATCGAAATTAATTGCAACATTCAGCGAAAGTCACCCATGGGATATAATGATTATTGGTAGGGAAAGTAAGGACCTACGTACATCATATTGTCTTTAAAATTAAGTGGCGGCAGAAGAATTATCATTTGAACTTTTAAAATGTAATCTTAAATATTAATGCAGTACTTAAATGCAGCGATCAGTTTTTTTGTTTTTTTTATGCAGTTTATTGTTGCATAACGTATCTAGTCCTCTAAGCCTATTGTGATGAAGCCTCATTCAAGAATCCTCCGCAGGAGCTAGCTCAAATGCCGCCTGAAAGACTGGAGGCCTACCGACACGTTCTCGGCTTTCCAGACCAAAATTTTTCTACTTCTTATCGATGCGAAACATTTACGATTTCCATAAACAACTTTTTACAGCATTTCCTTTTTTTTTTTTTTTTCCGGAAGAAAAGAGCATTAAATGACCAAAATGCTTATTTTTTTCCCTTTTAACGTCGAAATATCTAAAATTCATAACTCACACGCAAATCGAATAGAGAGACGCGTTGAAAAGTCACCTTTCAGAACATGAATAGATGCCATCAGTTTGAGCCACGTGTGTCACTATATCACGTGTTGAAACGCCACCTATTGAAAAATACTCTGAAATTTGGTTCCAACCCAATACATACGTACGTGTTCCTAATGTGTTTTGCTGATTTTAGGGTAAATGTCGATTTTAAAATTGTTCTTTGCATCGATGAAACTGACTTTTAACGTGTAAACCGCTGATGTTCCAATGTAAACGAAAGGAAAATATTCCAACCGTTCACTAGCGAAAAAGTTCAAGACTCAATGTCCATTTCTACCGATTTTCGATTTTCTACACAGTCCAGTGAATGTCCGCTCAAGCGAATGAAATGTCAAAACAAATACTACGCGTACATCATCGGCTGCAGTAAATTCTGATGGGGAATAGGCGAGTAGAAATTCTCAGTTCACAGCCCGCTGTGATGGAACTTGAACAACACTGGTAAGATATTATCTTGCCTGAGAACGTGCGCTTAAATATGTCCGCGTGTGTGTGTGCTATGTCTTATTATTATTATTATTATTATTATTATTATTATTATTATTATTATTATTATTATTATTCATGTCTTCATAAGATTCTAATGCGTCTACGATAGAAATACCGGACCACAGCTCAAGTCTAAGCCGTTGTTTCTCTGTTTTGTTGTTTCTAGGCTCGTTGTTCGTGTGCGCTATTGTTAGGGCGACGTAGTTGCTAGGGCTTATAAAAAATATTAAACGTCTTATAACAAGAAGATATTTTCAGAAATATAGCAAGTAGACTAATACCTTCGTAATGGTTAAGATGCAAATAGGCCGGTGGTTATAACCCTAGAGTGTCGACCATGAAACCACGGCTCGAATTTGCCGATGGTTGATTTTCCTGCATGATGACGATATTAATGTCGACTTGGGAGTCGATAACAGCGTGCGGTATCGTTTGGTAATGCGGAAAAGTTATATAACGCGTTATGAGTGAAATTGCGTTGGCGAAACTCTTCGGAATCCGTCTATATTTCTAAGATGAGGTATTATGTACACTATTTACATTATTCGGACTATCGTCCTCATCTTTGTCGCTATATTTATAACAACGGACACATGGCACAGTGGATAAAGGCGTTAGTTAGGTCCTGAGTTCAATACCCGTTTATGGAAGTTGAGAATTGGAGAGGGGAATTAACAAGAGATATGTGATAACTGACATTCATTAAAGCTGACACAGGGAACTAGAACAGTCTACCCCAGTGAGCGAAATATTTCCAACCATTTGAAGAAGGCCGGAGTGTACAACGGCTGAAACGTTGTAATAAATATGGCGACAAAGATGATGACAATAATCCGAATAATATAAAGAGTTTTCGGAATCCGTTGATGGTTTTACTAGATATATATAAGTTGGTTTTATTATATATATATATATATATATATATATAAAAGTTTGTTGTCTATCCGTGTGTATATATACGTGTCAATCAAATATATAACAGCCAATCAATCTTTGTCATTTCTGTCTCCAAGGATGTATGCTCTACACTTGTTATTGAGTCCTCTTTTGAATTAATGCTGTGAACGTCAGAATTTATATTAGTCTCGTTCTGATCACATTTGGATATATATATATATATATATATATATATATATATATATATATATATATATATATATATATATATATATATAGTGCTGTTCGATAATATTGACTCACCTTATTTCTTTTACTAAAAATATTTTTGTGCATTGTTTTTGAGGTTAAAATAATTTTTAATCTTAATGTGTGTGTGTGTATGTTAAGAAGATCAATGACAGTGGAAAACATTTTCCATTGGCAGGTTTCATCCTTTATAACTTCATCAGACTAAAGTTATATTAACATTGATATAACTACGCATGCGCACAAAGGTTAGGAGATGTATATGTGCGGGGTGTAAAATTTAAACAGCGTTTCATTTAAACTAGATTTGATTACTCGTTTCGCCTTTCTATGTTCATCAGATCAAAAAACGAAAAAAATATTTGTATTTGTGTTTATACTTAAATAATGAATAATTAGTACGTTTTCCCTCAGCTATCGTTTCTCGGGTTGAAATAAAAGAATGACAATAATTGACTTTTTAAAAAGACCTTAATATTTATTCTGTATCTTTTCTTCATAATTCTTAGTTCATGTCCAAAGTTATTAATCTATTTCCTCCAGCTTTTCTGCATAGAATTAAAGGTAAATATGTGGAAAGTAAGAGATTCAAAATTAATCCAAGGCAAATCCGCATCGAATCCTTCATATGTATGTGTGTGTCTGTGTGTGTCTGTGTGTGGAGAAAGAGGGAGACAGAAACAGATAAACTTAATTCATTTTAATAGTTTCGTGTTCAGCCGCACAAGTGTTTATATCTATCTCTCTCTCTCTCTCTCTCTCTCTATATATATATATATATATATATATATATATATATATATATATATATATATATATATATGTGTGTGTGTGTGTGTGTGTAAGAGTGCAGGGGATAGCATGATATTCAACGCTGAAATAGTGGCTAATTGATGAAAAATTAAAAATGTATTCATTCAGCGGTCTGAAGAAGTCCATTTGAATGACGAAACACATATAGACTTTTATACATACATACATATATACATACCTATCTATCTATCTATCTATCTATTAGGTTGGTGCAAAAATTATGACGTAATAATGTCGTTTTGTGACGTATTGAGGTCAAAAAACGACATTATTACGTCATTATTTTTGCACCAACCTAATATCTATCTATATATACATATATATATATATGCATATATATATAAATATACATATATATATATATATATATATATATATATATATATATATGTATACACACACCTACACATACACACACGCACAAACACATACACACACATACACACATATATATATATATATAGTTTACGTTTTTATTTTATATATATATATATATATATATATATTTATATATATTTACATTTTCATTTTATATATATATATATATATATATATATATATATATATATATATATATATATATATAGTTTACATTTTTTATGTCCAGTATCTGAGATCTGAAATATGGCGTTTAGATATACGGAAAGTAAGCACATCAAAATTAACACTTCGTGCGTCGGGAGATCACTTGAGTTGGTAAACTGATCCTGTAACCTTCATCTCTATGTAATAAATGATGCATTAAACGTATTTCTAAAAACATTGAGAAGAGGTGGCCAATATGGGGTGCGATTTATAAATTACTGTCTAAATTAAGCAAAAATGAAAATAACATTGACCTCTCATTTTAACCGATATATGTATCAAAATTACACAAAAATATCTTGAAATAGTAAAGTGTACATCTATTCAATTAAGTCACCATTTGCTTCTTCAGAAGACTACGAATATTTTGCAACTGTTCTGCAATCTCCTTGTTTAAGTTGGTCAACGTTACCATAATCTTTGCCTTCAGTTCATCTTTGGTGTTACATGGAGTTTTGTTGTTCTTTCGCGTCCTACACGTAATAATCAAGTGGGGTTACAATCTGGGGAGTTAGGTGGCCAGATGTAATGGGGGATATGGTCGTAGAAATTGTCTGACAGCCATGAATGGGTTCTGCTGCTTGTGTGTTGCCAGAGATACGGTCTACAAGTTACCACCACCCCTCTTGACGCAACGCAGCACTACCTATTCAAGGCACTTGATGTATACCTCCGTGTCCAGTCTGGAGCACTCATCGACAAATTATGAAAACGATCAGTCAGTATCCCGAGCGGTCAGGCCTTCGTAATCGTAATAGATTCATCCATCTCTTTCCGATTTCTCTGCAATGTCTTCACATTGACATTAAAAAAAACAAAAACAAACAAACTCTGAAATGTTCGTATTGGAGCTTCCGGTGCGAATGCCAAGCAGTACAGCATGCCATTTCCAAATTTCTGTTGGATGGATTGGCATCATGGTGATCATTTTCTCACAAATGGTGCCCAATTGATCCTACTACACTGTGCAGTCGACGAAATCAAATACAAACAATATAAAATATAAAAATGGCTAAAATTTGCGCATCGCCCTCTGTATATGACCGATCCAATGGATTAAATTGCTTTTGAATGAAAATGTGGATTGCTCGTTAGTAACCTACGTTATAGGCTGCAATGGTTTACCAGCTTTAATACAAATTTTAATCAAAATTATATAGTTTTCATTAAAGTTGATTGTCGTGTAATGCAATATTCAAAATGATTAACATCAAGGATCACCTGATAAAAAGTTTGACGCAAGACAAAAAATGTCTGTCTGAACATTCTAATTAAATCTCAAGTCGAATGGAAAAAAAGTCATAGATTTATTTCCGCTAACGTTATTATTTAAAGTAAACGTGGGTACGTCTTTTGTCCATTTTCCCTTTTAATAAAAGTCGAAATTGATGAATATTCATAAAATCGTAAAGGCCTATCGACAAATATTATCGCAATGAAATCTGAATTAATTCAAAACACGAATATGAATGCTAATACTAAACTATTTAAAAAAAATGTCCGTTCTTGAAAGGCACTTCTTGGTATAATCTCTCTACAATATAGACGTTTTGTTGCCACTCGGTATGTGTCCTTGATTTTCACAAAATCAATAAGAGTTCGAGTCCAGTCCTACTCTAAGTAATCTGAGGAGAGAATTTATTTGTACGATTTATTTAAAACGATCACAAATAGTATCATTAGAATTAAAATACCGTATTAATTGTAATTTTCTAAAAAGATCAGACATTAATTATGGCTTACTAAAAATTTTGTATTAATTTTAGGTCATCCATCTGATGATTCAGTATTCCAGCTATTTATCTAGAGCTCCATGATAAAATCCAATATCAGCAATATTATTGGTTCTGATCTGGCGTCTCAGCTTCAGACTATTTCGCACCGCAGTAAAGTGGCCTCCCTGTGCCTTTCTATAAATACTTCCATGGTATTAGGTTGGTGCAAAAATAATTTCGTTTTCTCACATAGTAATATATGTTAGAAAACGAAATTATTTTTGCACCAACCTAATAATTTTTCAGATGAGCTATTTTATTTGGTTTCTTGAAAATAGTTTTGTTTTCATATTGTAAATACTCATTGGGGCTAAATTTTAAATTGTTGCTTTATTCCTTCCCCACAGATAATGAACTGTATATATGGGGGCTAGTTAGAATTTTCATAGAGACAATGAGGTATTATGGTGGATGTAGAAAGAAAGGTAAGTAAGAATATGTTGTTTTGGTGTTAGGAATATTGTGCTAAGTCTGGGTCAGTGCTTGTGGCTAGCTAAGTTAAGAAAGATGAAGACTGTCCTTTTCCCCATTTCCTCTTTTTGGCCTTGTGCCACATTTTCTGTATATGGCAGAAATAAATAACCCTCTTCGCTATGGTACCAAGACTTTTTGTAGCGTAGTGCCAGACTGTCGACTAGTTCTCATCAATTTAAAACCTATGTTAACATTTTTCTCTTCTCATACTTCTCGCACTTCTCGCTTGTTGGACCTACCTTCCGTCCCCATGTCTTACAGTCAATTTTAATCTTCTAAAATTTAAATGCAATATCGATCGCTATCTACTGTCATCCTGATTAATCTTCTTTTGTTTTCGCTGTTTGATAACGCTCCGCTTCTAAGTGTCCCACAACCAGTAACCCATTGTATCTTAGTGGCTTTGCTACCTTTCTTTGGATGAACACGATTAAAAATTAGGAAAGTATGTTTCTAAAATCTGAAATGTATCCTAGATTCACCCTTATATTAATTTAACGGCACCATTCCAAAAGTGAGACGTTGGAATTTACTGGGATAATTCTGTAAAGCAAGGTCATAGAAGTAATCTTTGAATACGGAATCTGCTGTATTTGTCGCGTCACAGATATCTGTGCTTGTTTTAACATCTACAGACATCTTAGACGTGATCCCCCTTTCATTAGAGCCGTCAAATTTTGGTGCCCATTGATAAACCCTACTGTTTAATAAGCCAATAATATCAAAGAGAAGTAATGTTCGGATTTACGAATTCTTCTGCCTTGTGGTCATACTCAATCATGGGAAAGGCTTTGAGAAACCCTGAGCAGAAATCGGAACCGGAGTCCCTAAAACAGTCCGATGTTATTATCAATGGCAATTCCTGCGACGACGCCAGTGCCAAACTGTATTGGCCACCCACGCGCCATCGATGTTGCAAGGGGCAACTGTTAACAATGTTTGCCGTAGTCTCTGAATATGGAATCCAGTGAAGTCCGTAATCTCTTCAATATCAGAGGTTGGCAGTGTAGATTCGGAGAAAGTAGCGGCTGCTAATTCTTTAAGTCTTCGATATCAGGTTGGCAGTTGAGATATTTGGGGAGAAAAAACAAAATGGCTGCCTTTGTACACGTCACATTGAATATTTTGAGCTTCTGATTGGTTAAACCCTTCTATTGGTGGACTAATACCAACATACCCAAAAAACTGTAACAGCAACATCGATGGCTCTGGAGGACACGTTCTGCCTGGGCAACCGCCGATCTCTGCTCAGGCCTGCACCCTGGAAAGGACACGCCAGCGTCACACTACAGTATAGCACGGAAATCAGCCATGGACACTAACATCGAGAGGTTGGATGTCGCCAGTGATTGCACAAGCTGGAGACGCGATTTACTCATAGGGATGGAGCGAGAAGAGGGAAAATGTAGGCTTGATGTCCGGGAGAATCGTACTAGACTTAAAGAAAACAACGCAACATCGAGGGAAAACGTTTCCGTCTGCATTCGTTGCAATCTTGATTGTCACTCCCATGTGGACCTGTACAGCCATAACAGATGCTGCACCGTCGTCAGCAGCCGAGGCGTAACTCTTTGAACGCAGATACAATTCTTCTTGACGGGTGTCATACACTCAATATCAAAATTCTGATCGTGCAAACCTATGAATCTTTCGTTGTTGTCATCTCGTTGCCTTATCATTTTGGTAGACAATCTTCTCACTTCAATTCCACAGATCTTCCGTCCAATTGTTTTATAAGTTTTTGAATTCTGATCTGAAGGCTCGATTCATTAGAAAATATAAATGCAAAAACCTCGTCATCAGTTTCCGAATTTAGAGAAGAATGCTAGAGTCCATATAGTTACCGCTGACACTACGATGCAAAAATGAAAGGTTTTCATTCTTTGTTAAAAAACAAAAAAATAAAAAACAATAGTAGATGTTGGAAGTTTACGAAGAATCTAAAAATCTAAGCTAAAGTTTACGAAGAATCCAAATTCCCTCTTTGCAACTTTTCTCAATTTGTTTGAGCTGTTGGTGGCCAGTTAAATTCTAAATTATTTTTTGGGTCACCAAATATCGTTTGCTTTGACGAGCCTAAAACCACAGTCAATATCTTCATTCAGAGTGGACTGCTTTCCACAGTTGTCATTTTAAATCTTTTTAAAAGCACAAGTAAGCGCCTTCACTGTATTCGTATACACCGCACAAATGTTTTTATATGCCTATGTAACAGTATTAGCGTTTTGAAAATGACAAGTAAGCAATGGTGAATATTTTCATATTGTAACTAATATTCGATGTTGTCAAATTCTGAAACGCATAATAAACGCGATGAAAATTTATATTATTTACATTGTTCGGACTGTTGCCTTCATCTTTATAGTCATATTCATGGGGTTTCGGCCGTTGTACGCTCTGACCTTCTTCGGGTGATATACCTGGGAAATAGCGCAAATAGTTACAATATCTCATCTCAGAAATATAGACAAAAAAGAGATATTGTCAGATGATATGTTCTGGAAAGGGATATATTTGAATGAAGTAGCTAAGTGGTTTTGGCTACTATAATCAAGTAGAATACGGTAGCAGTAATCGACTGGTACGCGTCGTAGTCAGAGGTAAGAAGTGTTGATCAATGGCGTAGTCTAATGGGCGTCGTTATAGACTTGGTTCTCAGACTAAGGCTCTGACTCTCCCACACGTCAGTCGGTATTTATGACGGACACCAGCCAATCATATTCCAGTGAGGGGAAACAAGTGTACGCATATTCCATTATATCATCAGATATGAGGTGATAATCTTATTACAGACCGCATGTTCGTACTATTCAAACTCGTTTTATTTTTTGACTGGTTGACTCATAATTCATGGTAGTAAACTAAATAATTACTTGCCGAAAATATCTGTATTACTGTATTTTTTTAACCAATTCACCTCAAGCAAGGTGATAATGCCACTAAGACGCAAGGGGCTGCTGGGAATGGAAGAAAATGAGAAGAAGGAACCTGAAAGACAATCCTAAACAGGTAACAACAGATAAATCTCTACTTCTCTTCAAATGTCTTAAGAGGCCTATGAACCGGATTATAAGCGAAACTATCTACTTTTATTTAAAAATAAAACAGTAAATAACATTTCAGAATTTAGGTGAAGACGTTAGAAGTATAGAGTTAAAGTAGACTTCAGAAAGAAGCGGCGAAACAATCCTAAACAAGCGACAAGAGATAAATCTTTAACCCCGTTTAAAAGCCCTAAGCGTAGTTTGAACCGGTTTGCTTATCGTCCGGTATTATATAAACTTTTTATTTCTAAATGCTCCACTGAAAATCGCCATTACTAGACTAAATTTCGACCTTGCACTTGCATAACACTGTGCTTTTATTATTATGACGTTTTATAGATTGTGCAAAAAATTTGATAACGTCTTAAATAAATTCTACAACCGCTAGTTAAGCTTTATTTATTTGAGAAATAAATCATAAAAAATCTAAAACTTATACTGGGAGAAAATCGCATTTCCTTCATTTATCCATTGAGTGTATTTTGAGATGCCCTGGTCACATCACTCCACACGTCCTTTTTCTGTTATGGTTCATGTTGACACTCAAGACAAAATAGTGCAATAGCTTGCCAGTTTCTTTTGCAACGAAGATGTTGAGGTTACCTTGTCCCTCTTCCCAGAAGTTCCTCCGTTCACTGGTAAAGCCGTCGACCTCTGAGGCACAGCTCCAAAGCCCAAGCTGATAAGTGATATGTATTCTTTGTAAGAAATCACTTTGTATATCAGGCTTCGTTCATGTATTTTCCTAAAGAGGATTTTTGTCGAGAGTCCTGGTTTCATTAATTTTTTTTCCAGATATATAAATTGTAGAGAAATTGATTTTATTGACATTCTCATTTGGTTTATATTTTTTGGTAGGGGCCCATAGTTAAAAAATATTATGCTTTCTTTTGCTTTCTCGAAGAGATCTTACATGATGTTTATTTCATAGCATTTTAGTTTTGATCATTCGGTTAATATGTATTTTTATAGTGCATCCTTTTTTACATAGCATACTGTTTGATCTTCGTTGTTTAGCAAATACGAGTGGTTTATCCTCGTGTGGCCAGTGCGTATGCAGACCAGTACTACTTCTTCCTTCTGAGATTTTCGGAAAGCTAACTTCCATTCTCCTTAGTTTAGACTGAATTGCGAAGAGTTTATTGCGTGGGTTATCCTCCCGGCAGCGTTGTCATTCCTTTTTTTAATATACGGTGTCGGGATATTGTATTTTGGTCATTGTGTCTACATCATTGTCTAAAGCTGATTTGGCTGCCAGGTCTGCTTTTTTTATTACCTTCTACTCCGATGGCTAGGAATCCAACAAAGTGTGATGTCCTTATGTTTGCCGGTAGTACTCATTTTACATAAGAGTTCGATAATGAGTGGGTTGTTGGATCCTTCTTACTTTAAAGCCATTAGAACGGATAGTGAGTCAAAAATAAAATGAAATCTTTTTGCTTGCTCTCTTGTGTAAAGCGCTTTATATTTATGTTTTTTTTTGTTTTTTTTTTACTCACATCATGCCTTGTCCTCACACTGTAACCCGTCCGAATAGATGGGTGTATGATTAGGGTACTTTTCTAATATGCCCTCAAATGTCAGTGGGTGCGTTATTTGTTGAGGGAATTCATTTAATTCTAAAAAGACTTCGGGTTGCTTGATTGTCCATGGTAGAATACTGGCTGCTGTAGTTTCTTTTATGGTTGAAAGTATGGTCCCAAAATTTCACTAATGGATTTCTTTCTGTGTCCATTTGGGTTCCATTTTGTTGGAATAGATCACAGTAATTAGGTTTAAAGGTACTGATGTAAGCTGGGTTTGTTGAGCATGTTTATTTTGACAGAGTACTGTAGTGCAGATTCAATGCGCCTTAAATGTGGAGTGTTTCATTAGTTTCTGTGTATAAGATCTCGACTAGGGATATCCTAAAAGCTCTAAGTACTAGTCCGAGGCCTTGATCGTAGCTTGCCTTATGTATTTCACGTTTGAATTCCTAGCCGCCGCATATATGAAATTAGCGTAATCCGGTTTTGGTCGAATTAGTGATCTGTATAATTTATTTAATGCTTTTCGATTTGCTCCCTATTTAGTATGGGCCACTACACACAGAATTCGGAGGACTTTACATGTTATTTTTAAACATTTTAGATAGTGAATAAATATTAATTTTTTGGTCAAAGTTAATGCCTCGGAGCTTGTATTGTTCCACAACTGGGAGTTCTACTCCGTCTAATTTTAAACAGGGGTCGTTGTGTAATTTTCGTAATTTTCAGTATTGTAGACGTTTGTTTTTCGTTTTGGAAAAGGTAAAACCATCTTCAGTGGCCCATTTGTGTATTTCATTGTGGCATTGTCCGAGTTGTCTTTCTGTGGTATGCATATGTCGATATCTGTGCATTATTAGAAAGTTGCTGACATATAGGCAGCATCTCATTCTTGGCCTTAGGGATTTAACTATGGAGAACGTTTACGTTGATCAGAATCACCGAAAGAATTTTTCCGTGTGGAACCCCTTCGTCTTGATTTTGCAGTTCTGATAGCGTAGTTCCTATACGGACTTGAAATATTCTGTCTTCCAGGAAATTCTTTATTAAGTCAGCCTTTCTTTTAGGCCCAGTTCATGCAGGTCTTTCAAGATATCAAATTTCCAAGTCGTGTTGTACACCTTTTTTACGTTGAAAAGATGTTCCTTCTTAATGAAGTCTTCCCTTATGACGGTTTCTACTGTATTAAGAGGTACATGGTGCTTCTGTTTTAACCATAAAACGAATTGGAAGTCGCTGATAAGGCCTTTAGTTTCCAGATACCAAGTCAATCTGTTGTTAGCCATTCTCTTTATAGTTTTACATAGGCAACTGGCTAATGCTTTCGGTCTGCAGTTTTCAGGGTCTTTATCATACATTCCAGGTTATGAAGTCGGGATGATGAATGACTGTCTCCACATTTCTGGGTAGTTGTTATTTGTCCATTTGTTGCTATACATTTGTAAGGATTTCAAGGGTAACTGTTTTATGAATTTGTAGTGGATCTGGGCCTACAGCTGCATTGTGGGCTTTCTTTAAAGATTCATTTATTTGGTCAAGAGTGAACGGTAGGTTAAAACTCTTGGTATTATTTGACTTACAAGTTTAGGAGTTTTTTTTGTATGAGCTTTAGTAATTAATTGGTTACCATTCTCAATAGATTAATTTTTAGAGATTGTTTTTGTGATATCCTTTTTGCTGGTTATTTTAGAGCTATTTATCAAGAGGTGCTTTACAGTATTTGTGTGGTATTTGCCTGCGATTTTCTTCATATTTCAGACAGATATTGTTTTTGTAGCAGAATTAAGTCTGTTGACGTAGATTTTTCAGCATTATTTTTGGTTTCATTAATTATTTTCCGTGCTCTTGCTCGGATTTGCGTAAATTGCAGTAGATTAGAGGTTGCAGGTTGTTTGCTGGGTTCTCTCATAGCCGTTCTTCTTAGCCTGATGGCTACTTTACATTTATCATTGAATCAAGGTCTGTTGCCTTTTATTTTTTTGTGCTGAATTTTTGGGGAATGCAGTTTTCTGCTATAGAGTTAAGGATTTCCGTGAAATTTCCTTGATGCTTTTTTCTTCAAATAGTTTTACAGGAAACTGAAATTTAAATTCTTCTCTCCACCTAATTTCCAACGGAGAGGATTTTTATCGTTATCTTCTGACTTCTGTAGGGCGATGGGCAAGTGGTCGGTACCGGATGTGTCTGGCAGTACTTCCCAAGAGAAATCCATGTTAATTGATCGACCATATAGGGATAAATCTAGTGCGTATTAGCTACCAGTAAATGGATTTATGTAAGTCGGCGTTTCATCATTATGAATGCATAAATCGTTGTTATTCATTATTATTTCTAAGGGTTCTTTTTGTTTGTGTCCTTACAAATCCAAATGGCAGTTAAAGTCCTCTAGTAACATAAAAGGGGCAAGGAGTTTCCTTATGATTTGAGGAATTTCAGATTCATTTACTGGCTCATTCGGCAGGATATATACTGAGCAGGTGTTTATTGTCATGAGTAAGGTCACTTTAACAGCAGTCGCCTGTAAAGATTTTCTTAAAATTATTTTACTTTGAGCAAATTATTCCTAACTAGGATAAATGTACCGCCAGGCGCTGGAATTCATCCGTCAAATATGTAGTTGTATTGCTGGTTTTCTTTTATATACATTTTGTCATTTTAAGAAATGTTTCGTGAAGGCAAACAACTGCCGGTGACATATCTGTTATTAGCAGAAGCTGTTCATTTACATTTGCCTTTATTCCGCGGCAGTACCATTGGATTATTTGATACATGATTGGCAAATGTTTATAGGATTTAGCTTAGCATGTGCCTGTGATTTAATTTTTCGAGGTTTTAGTTTTGGAGATTATCGCCGTTATTTGAATCTGGCTTTCAACTTCCATTTCTTCTAGTTTTGCCAAATCGATTTTGTGTAAGTAGTTGGTCACTTTGACTTTCTGGTTTTTATTTGGTTGATACTTGGTATTTTGGGGAGATAAGTCCTTAAGTCTGTTTTTAATGGTTTTTGATGGACGGATTACACATCGCTTTGACTTGCATTTGAAGGATATTTTGTATATTTTGCAGGAATGGTTTGTGTTTACGGGGTTGATTTTGCATTTACTGTCTATTTATTTATTTATCTATTATTTCAATCGTTTCATTAGATTTCGTTAGTGGTTCGGTTTTTAGTATTTAAATGGAGCATATCTCATTTAGGAACTTTCGAAATTTGAGTCAGTCATTTAGTCCTAAGTGTATGAACTTCTCAATGAGTTTGTATTATTTGCTATGGTCATTTTACGTTATTTTTGCATAGGAAGTGGCTGTCATGTAGGTTTCTACTATTTGCCTTGCTTCTAAGAATGATACATTTTCTTTATATTTTACCTCGACGATCCCGTTTATTTTTTTCCGGAAGTCGCATGATTCTGAGTATTCTGGATGGTTTTCCAGGCAGTTAGCAGGTCTTACTTCATGGCGGCATTCTGAATCCCTTTGGTCACATTTCCCACATGTTGAGCGACTCCAACACCTATCACAATAATATCAAAGTTTTAGGACTTGAAGCACCTTAATGGAGCAGGGATATATTGTTCAACTGGCTCAATATTGTACCCGACTTTTATTTTCTTCGGGGATTTGAGGTGTAACAAAATTAAGGATATACGTGTCAGTTATTATGCTTTTTCTTTTCTGAGATAATCCCTAAAATTTTTAGTGTAGAGTTTTGCCAACAGGTGTTATGAATGGACCGACTCCACCCTTCACTCCCCAGGCTGGCTGAGCGACCTGAGACTACCAAACGGCAATTGTCAGTCGTTCGTATTGAGTAGACGTGAGTGTGTTGGCCTCTGATTCTTTTTTCTTTTTGTAATTTTTCTCACTTTATAAATTGAAAATGTCAAACTGCAGATACCCTTCTTATGGGTAACAGTGAGAAAAAGAAAAGTAAGCGTCTTTCGATATCAATAACATCAAAAATAAAATTTCTGCAGAAGCTTACTCGCGATGTTCCTGTTCGGCTTTTGACCGAGGAATATGCTTTTGGAACAACCTCTTTGTATGGTTTAAAGAAACAGAACGACAATTTGCTTAAATTTTATAGCAAAAGTGTTGATCATAAACTAAGGAACAATAGGAAAACAATACATACGGCAAAATAAACTACAATAATTATTGTCTATAGATTTTCTTTACCTATTTGGAAAGTATCATACGCTTCTTTTTGGGTAAGTGACAATATTGAGCAAAAAAGCCATATTTTAATGAACGACAGAGAGGCACGAAAGCGTAACATATATTTTTAGTTTATCGTCTGATGCTATTCATTTTGATTTTACGCAAGGCATTTTTGTGTGAAATATATAAAACCTATTCACTACTGTTATGGGATCTTACTCATAATAATAACAACAATGGACTCTTCCATACTTAATAAATACTGCGCCTCAGGAGTAGGCAAGTCGACTCAGTAGTTCAAGTCGAGTCAAGAGTCGAGTCAGAGGTAGTCCGAAACACAGTCGCGTTCAGACTTCTATTGCCAGACATTGGAATAGTGATACTTGTTGAGACTACATTGTTCTCTCTACTAAACCTGATTGTTCACACTAACACCTCTACTTCTTTGTATATATTCCTGTTTGTAATATATCTGTTATTCCATACCTGTATTCGAGTTCTTCTTTATTGGTTCCACCTTGGACTATCACCTTGGTACAAGGACCTGGACCATAACAATTACATATGTTCTTGTTCTCTATATCATTTATCAGTATATTACTCTAGAAATAAGTTGTAATAATATCTGTAGTCTTTCTTTATCCCTCATGGTGTGAATATTCATACATTTTTGCTGCAATATTGTTTGACTTTAAGAAAAACGAATCAATCGTAACACCGAAACGTATATTGAAATGCAACACTAATCGCCATCTTTAATCCTCTTGAATCCCGTTGATGTTTTGTTCTTTTTCTCAATCCTCACTATAGTGTCTCTCTCTCTCTCTCTCTCTCTGTAACCCTCTGCGTATTTGTCCCTGTATATTATTTGTCAGTATATTGCTCTAGAAATACCCTATTCCAGACGCTTTTCAGGCGCATTTGTGTTTATTCAACACCCGCAGAGCCCAACTGTGGTTTATACTACAAATATGCTGATACAGTTTCTTGGAAAGAGGGTGTTATGTAGCGTGATCAACAATTTAAACAAGGCCGGCACGCTCAAGCCCTCGGCCATGATGACTTGTGACTTCGTCTACCCAATTTCATTCACAAGGCTTGGCTCAAAACATGGTATGGTTTTCAGGCACTTCTCCGCTCACTGGAATTGATCCTTTCAATCCGATAACATCAGGAAGTCTCCTTCATAACAAATCGACCATGGCGAGATTCGAACCTGTATCTCATGGTCAGAATGCGAACGTTCTAACCAGTCAGCCACGTAGGGATTGGCTAGCCGATCTATTAGACGGGGTATCATCAAATACGAGTGGCCAGCTATACATACATACTCTAGAAATAAACTGTAATATCTGTAGTCATTTTTATCCCTCGGGGGAATGTGTATTCATACGTTTTTGCCGCAATATTTAAATTTATGAAAACCCCCCAAATCGGAAAACCGACACATAATTGGCCCCAAGGATTTTAGATATGGAATTGAGTACACGATCATTTACATGAATTTCAATTCAGAACAGTGTAAACCTCAATTACGAAATTCTGTCTTTAAATCATCCAGATCATCTCCAAATGTTAAAAATGTTTTGACACTCATCGATTTGCATACCGAAAAACACTCACTTAATAGGGAGCTATTAACGCTTTTTCTTTGTGGCGGATTTGATTTGCCCCTAAATATACTCTTTCTGCCCTCAAGGCGTGCCAATGAATTTAAAATTTGCCTAAAACTTCTTGAAAGCAGATATGTATTAACGGATTATTTTTTTTTAAATTATCAATATTATTAGGTTGGTGCAAAAATAATGACGTAATAATGTCGTTTCTTGACGTTAAAATGTACGTCAAAAAACGACATTATTACGTCATTATTTTTGCACCAACCTTATACGTCTGCTATATCGATTCACGTAATAAGCGCTTCATTTATATTTTGGCATCGATGTTTTTCTAAAATGTAATTTTAATATTTGCATTATTGTTACTTGTTAAGTCGAATCAAACATTAAAACTGTTTGTTAAATTCTATCCATGATATCATGGTTTAACTTAACAACTGGTCATATCATTATTTTTTCAGCTGGTTGTGGGGGGGTATTCAAGTCGGTGGATGGGATTTGTCAGAATTTATTGCAACAGCAGCCATGTTCCTGAATTTTCCCTAGTGCCTTTTTTTTTTTTTTACGCGGGAAATTTGGAATTTGAACCAATCGCCGAGTCACGCGATACGGTAACTAATCCGGTGTTTCTATCCAACGGCATGATTCGCGGCTTTTATTGTTTGATTATGGATAGACTGACATTGAGACATGCTGGAACAGGACAACATTTTCTCTCTCTTCTCTTTCTCCCCATCATTAATACCGACTCTCTCTTTTTAACTGTATTTTTCTCTCTCTGTACATTTTTCCGGACTAAAAGCAAGCTAAGCCGAAGAAATAATAAACCCATCCCACTTTGAATACGCTTTCTCTTTTTTTAACCTTTAACCTTCCTAATCTCTCATTCTCTTTGAGAGCCATGTCTTTTGAGGACATAGTCTCTCTTAATGCTGAAAATGCGAATTGCCATAATTGTTCCGTGGAAATATAATGGAATGTTGGTTTGTCATAGACTTCTTCGCAGTTCTTCATTTTACAACTGTTCTGTGAAATTTTCGTGCAATGTAAAAAAATGCCCATGCTGGGATATGAACTCAGTTCAATGGGTTAAAATTTACTGCCTATTTTTTATCCACATGTCCCAGATGTTCAAAAGAGTAACAGATATTTTAATAGCTCAGTCATCAAGATATTGATAATCCACCTCGAAAATCAGCGTTTGAATACTGTCATTTTATATGAGACGGAATACATTTCTTGGGACAAATATGCAGTTACCTTCGCCTTATCATAAATGGTACTTAGGTAAAAATCTAAAACCGAAAGTTAAATATATAAAGATTGTGTTGTGCCAATTATAAGCTGCGAATAACAGCTTGCGTTAAAATCAGCACTACAAATGAAGATGTCAATTGGTCATCTGTATCTTGAATCGAGTTTTATGCAAGATTAAAATGAGATCATTGGTGCAAATGGGAAATCAGTATTTTGAATTGAGATTTAGTGCCGAATGAAAATATGGTCATGGGTGCCAAACGGATACCGGCATTTTAAATTGAGATTTAGTGCCGAATGAAAATATACCCAATGGTACCAAAACGCAACCCGGTATTTTAAATCGAGATTTAGTGCTGAATGAAAATACGGCCATTGGTGCCAAACGGATATGGGATTTTAAATCGAGATTTAGTGCTTAATAAAAATATGGCCAATGGTGCCAAACAGAAATCAGTATTTTGAATCCATGTTTTGTAATGGCTCGAAATACAATTCTTGGTTCCAAGAGTAATAAGGGTTTTGAATTTAGGTTTTGAGTTGATTCGATATACGATCTTTGATGACAATGGGAAATGGCCATTTTGCATCGATGTTGTGTACTAGCTCCACATACGATTATTAGTATCAAGCTGGAATTATTATTTTCAATCCAATTTTCTATGGTCTGGATCAAATTACGATGGCTTGTGCAAATTGTTAATCATTTTTAATAGACGTTAGATACTGGATCGAAATAAATTTGTTCGAATGAGAAATCCGTATTTTGAATGGAGGTTATATGCTAGATCGATAAATTCTGATGTGAGGTGGGGAACAGATTTTCTCACATTTTCGCAAGAAGATCGAGCGTTCGAAAAAAGACTTGAAATCACATACCCTTGAATCGGATGGCGTTACTTTGAGGGAGTCTGATAATGAATAATTAATTACTTTACGTGTGAAAGATTTCAACTCATATTCTTATCAAACGTTCTATTATAACCGTGTAAAATCTTTTTAAAAAACAATAGATCTTAATTATTGGCTCTGGAAAGGTAGCTGACTATCATAGAATCCTGTTTTTGCCTTGTTTATTAGCGAAAACTTGTTTGCTTTTAAAAATTCTCCTATGAGAGAATATTGTATTGAATAAACTTCTGTGACAATCTCTATTGACGCAGTTGTCTGTCACTAGCTCAGCGCTCTTCCAAATGTCATTATGTAGCACGACGTTGTTCATGAATCTTACCGTGACTTTAAAAATCTTGACTTACAGGGCTGTTTTTTGACATCGTCATTTGCCATTAACCGTGTTGCAATGTCTAAATATCTGATGAGATTAGGCTCAACTTCTAATCTGATTCTGTCAAACGTTCTAATGTAGTAAGACAACAAACAATATTTTCAGGCCATATATTTGTTATCAAACATGTATTAATATTGTGTAAATTAGCTAATTTAGTAATCATTTCTTTTCAGTGAAATTTTATCAATCATTAAGCTAATCATAAAATATATTTGCCTTCAGGTAAAATTAGACGACATTGTTACATCAATGTTAATATCACATTTTAGTTTGTTTTGGTTTTCTCTGTTTAACAGCATATCAACTCCTTATGGGTCATTTAATGCCGACATTTAATTTTCTTGGGAGCTTTGAAGTAATAGAAATGCGATACACGTTATGCTGCTTTCACAATTGAATACATGGTAGATGATACTCTGCTTTTATGCATATACATGTTTGTGTGGACTAGATTATTAGAGGTGGTGGTATGTGTGTGTTTACATTGTCGTCTTGTTGAAGTTATATTTTGAAATACAGTTTGATTTCTTTAAGAAATTGTAGGATATTATATGGATTAATATCATGAAAGTGTTTTTTTCATGTTGATTGTTTGATTGGTTTTTAGTGGATATCAACCTCTATAGGTTATTTAATTCTGCAATTTAATTCGTTTGAACAGGATTTTAGGACGTAATCTACAGATAAAATGTAGTTTGGGTCATTTTGCTTTAAAATGTATTACTAGTCATCCTACAAGGAAAATGGTACTGTTAGTCATTTTTTATATAAAAATATATTGTAATTTTACTCGAAAAATGTATTTTTATACTTATATTGTGTTTTGGCACAGCGGAGTAATGGTCAGCGTCTCACATTGAAGAATCAGAGAGCCGAGTTAGAATTCCAGTCGAATCCATTACATTCGCTTACGAGCTAATACACTTGGTATGAATCTTCTTATCCCCCACCATTTGTGGGTGGGGGAGAATAACAAGACATACCGGGTTCTATAGCCTTGGATGGCAACTGGTCGACCGCAGAAAGAAATGGCAACATTATTACGGGAAAAAAAATCTGCCTTCTTAGTCATGTATCGAAAGATACATGATCGCCTAAGCATGGGACATAACTGACTGATATTTACTTAAGTGCTAATATCCTTGGGAAAGGTATGAATCCTTTTCTTCTTCCAGCTATGGGTAATCGGAAGATAGACCAGGTTCAATAGCCTTCGATCGCAACTGGTCTACCGCAGAAAGAAATGGCAACCTATTGTGGAAAAAAAATATACTTTGTCAGTCATATATCAAAATGTACATGAATGCCTAAGGGTGTATCAGCCATGTTACATAACTGATTGTATTTTGTTTCTGTTTGGGAGTTCACTGTTTGCCCATAGATGGGACCCTAATAAGTGCTACCACCCCAAATAAGGGTGGACCTGGGAACAACAGCAGTTAAGATTTTTTTCTACGCTCCTCAAAACTACCAATCTCCCGATCAGAGGCCTTGCTTAACGGATGTAGTCTATCGCCATACCCAGGACTATCAAATTATTGTAGTTTGTGAAAGGCTCCATAGATCTTATGTTTAACATATACATATTTCGTTATAGTTGATGAAGGATTAATTCCATGCCAGTAGTTATGGTGAATACAGAGGATATCCTTTTACAACGGTAGTCATATTTGACAATTCTTTTTTTATTTTCTTGGTAATAGCTCATTTAATTTGAAATCTTCACCATATTAATAGCAGTTGATACATGTACTAAACATGATATTGAAGACTAAACTACTACAGAAATAGTAGTGGATATTTCTACATAATTATAGTGTTTCGAAAAGGATATCAGTCAGAGTAGAAATAATAGAATTAATATTTCCGCATCTGAGAAAGCCATTATGCCAATCTTGGACCTTCCTGTCTGCAAACAAACAAAAAAAAACAGTGTCAAAATAATGTATGAATTCACTTACATATGTTTTGGTTTTATTAAAATTCTAATCATCGCATTTTAAAACAAACACTGACGAGGATTTAAGGTAATTAAAATAATAATTTTTATTGCAGACACGAAGGTCCAAGATTGCCGGAATGTTTTCTCTA
This sequence comes from Acanthosepion lycidas, assembly GCA_963932145.1. Taxonomy (NCBI): domain Eukaryota; kingdom Metazoa; phylum Mollusca; class Cephalopoda; order Sepiida; family Sepiidae; genus Acanthosepion; species Acanthosepion lycidas. Next base: position 37,942,034 of record OZ010589.1, read on the forward strand.
GTTAGCTGTCTATAAATTGGTTTCTAAATACATCTGAACAAAGAACGAGAATTTGTATTTTATTTTTAAAGTGTTAATAAGTTACTGGCAGGAGTGGGGCTTAAATAATATATAGAAGAAATGATTGGAAAGAAAACGACTTTAGCTTTTTGACATATAATTTGCGCATAATTTGGTGGATAAATTCTAGTTTTATTGAGCAATACATGCTTGTAAAATCATTAAGCAAGCTATTCCTTCTGTTGGGCAGCAAGTCTTTTGATCGGAAGATTGGAGGTTTTTCAGTAGCGCGGAACAATCTCTTAACTGCTGTTGTTCCCAGGTCGACACTTACCCGGGGTGATAGCACCTGTTACGGCCCCCAAAATGGGCAAATAGTTAACACCGAAAGACACTGAAAGTATTAGGTTGGTGCAAAAATAATGTCGTTTTCTCACATATGTTACTATGTGAGAAAACATTATTTTTGCACCAAGCTAATATGAAAATATATTTTTATAGTAAAAATACTAGCAATACATTATTATATATTAGGTTGGTGCAAAAATGATGACGTAATAATGTCGTTTTTTGACGTATTTTTTACGTCAAAAAACGACATTATTAAGTCATTATTTTTGCACCAACCTAATACAAAAAATTACCAACCATGCATATTTATAGTAGATTACCAACAGTAAATTTTATAGCAAAATGACCAAGAATACATTTTAACTTTAGCTGAAGTCGTAAATTCTGTTCAAAATAGTTAGATTCCGGCATTAAATAACAAATAGAGTTTAACGCCGTTAAACAGAACCAAACAAAAAGCTTCTACTGGGAAAAGGGTATTGTCAACCAAATTAGACGTAATCAACGTGATCGTTTAAGAATAATATTTTTGTGATCCATCATTGTCAACCATTTTGCAAATCGTTTCCGGTTGACGTACAGGATTAACATTTCACGCCAATTTGATAAAGAAATAAATTCGATAAAGAAATGGATCGATCATTTATGCTCAGAAACCACAGCATCGACCAAATTTAAAAAACAAAAATGGCAGTTATTCGCATTTTCACTGGGTTCATATGGTTCTAGTTGTCAGTTTTCTTTAAATCTGCGTAAAATATTCTGAAACCATTATTTAGGAGCCGTTTCTTTAACAGCTAAAAATGTCCATTAACTATTACAACTGATCTTTTGCAACCTTTGCTAATAGGCCCTATGAAATATTTAATATCTGACTCAATCTTTAATTTAAACATTTAGAAGTTTCTAAAGTAGGACCCTCTCATGTCACAGCCTCACCTAACTGCTACTGGTCTAGTTTCTGTGGCCAATTTTTACGGGTTAGAATTAACAGCTTCATGTCTAACAAGACTTCTCTTTTTGCTACAGTAGCTGTTTATCAAGGGTAGAGAGCCAAGTAATCTCTGCTATTTAACATAGTTCGTTTGATAGATATAGATTCATATATTTACCAAGAGCACCAGTGTCAAAATGAAATGGAGTTTGACGCCGATTTTCCCGCGTTAATTACCGCTACGCGAATCACACACCTATCTGTTAATTCCCGACTTAGAATATTGTATTTTTCATTTTTAAAAATGAAAATAAATGTCTAGTACTAATTATAAAATATAAACTGAAAATCTCTTTGACCAACAATAGACTTTCTCTCACAGTATTACCATAACAATGGAATACTTATCTATTACACACTAACAACCATATCATATTCAAAGTTAGTTATGCATTAAATGAAGTTCGGTCGTTCGTTATGGCATTATTTAAAAGCCTATGATGATTAAATTGCATCCCGGCATTTGGCTGATGAGAAATAGGCGTAAAAGTTTACTTAAGTAAGTAGCCAAAGATTTTATATGTATTGTTTAAAACCTGTCATATTTATAGTCAAATAGTAATCAACATCGGAGATAGAGAATTTATTGATATAGATATAGAGAGAATGCAATTTCAAAATAGAAATATACAACAAAAAAGTTAATATAATATAAAAATGAATGAAAAATAAATAATAAATAAGCAATTCAGGGATCATAACTCTAGGTACACATAAGTCATAAAGCTAAAACAAATGAAGGAGACATTTCCTCCTTGCTCTACTTCACTAAATCCCCCAGTAACTTATATAGAGATCACGTTAAAATAGTAGTGTCAGTTGTTGTAAAGATCACATTGAATTTCGAAACTGATAATCACAATTGTGTGGTCATTCCTGTGTCAACTCTACCTCTCTCTATCTCTGTCACTCTCGCTCACTCTCTCTATCTGTCTCCATATATATATATATATATATATATATATATATTAGGTTGGCAAAAATAATGACGTAATAATGTCGTTTTTGACGTTAAAAAATAAGTCAAAAAACGACATTATTACGTCATTATTTTTTGCACCACCCTAATATATGTTTGTGTGTATGTATATATACAGGTGGTCCGAAAGTCTTGTTACCTCTACATAACATAATTTACTATTCCAGATGATAGTCACAAAAAAAGATGTCGCTCGTACAGACCTTTATGATGTTTGACAATGAATATGAATAAACTGAATACTGTATATGTGTTTTATATTAATGTATTACTTGTTCTATAGCTCTCATTACTTTTTGCAAGTCAACACCCAGGGGCGAGAGGCTGTTTCATGCGTGACACAATCGTCGGGCCGTGAGTGTTGGATTTTTTTCTCGACTATTTATATATAAATAGTCGAGAAAAATATCCAGTGGGTCAGTGGTGCATTGTGGGTAATCCATTCTGGTGCTTATTTTGCCGGGAGTGGCTTGTATATTTATTTATTCGTCTTAATTTATTTTACTTTTTTTTTTTTTTTTTTTCATTTTTATTTTATATATTTATTTATTCTTTTTGGTTTTCGATGTTTTATTAACGTGGTAAAAAATTTGCGTGGATTTGCTTAGCTCGCTTATTTAATAGTTTGTTTTGGTCTGGGAAGATAATTAAAGGTATTTATTCGTCCAGTTTTTGGATTGATTACCGCAGTCTATTCTTTTATTTTGGTGGGGACAGATTTTAATTAATGAATTAATTTATTTATTTACTTGTTTTTTACTTATTTGCTCATTTTTTTTATTTTGTATATATTTATTTATTCTATTCAGTTTTCGATTCATATATATATATATATATATATATATATATATATATATATATATATATATATATATATATATATATGTGTATATATTTAATTTAAGATGCATGGCAAGGAAATGCGCTTAAGATTTTTGCTATATTTTTCATGCATTCCTATATTTCGGACATAGTGTGTAAGAACTGTTCAAATAATATTTGAGTCTCAGCGCTTTTGGTTAATCTATTCTGCAAGGTTGTTTGTGCTTGTTTTAATATTTAGATTTCGATGGTAACTTATTTTAACAATAGAAATGTTTTAATTCTCAAACTCAGTCAGCCATTGTGACCGTAATCAACATTACTATGCCTTGTCAATGAAACCTGTATAAAAGAGCGATTACGGCCCAAATACAAAAGTATATGTAAGTTTATAAAAGCAACAAGCAAATTGGAGATAAGAAAGCAACAGGAAGACATGCAAAAATTCTGTTTTTTTTATTTATATTATACGGTTTATCATCATTCATTTTACAGGGTATTTAAAGCCAGAAAATAGATTCGTTTATATTCTAATAATTTCCTTTTAGATAATAATGGTTTAGTGATACAAGTCTTACTAATCAAAAGGTGCATTCATAGCTTTCTCAATGGTATTTGTAGGCAAATACATATAACGAACCTAACGGCAAATTGAAATCATTTCTCCGATTTACAATTTCGAGCCATTATCCACTATACTAGCCTCACATTCAAACTTGCAGTACCGGGTATTCCCAAACAATGACTCATCTGGTTACTGATCAAGCTCGATGTTGCTTAACTTCGGTAATCGTACCGGAGCCGGTGTTTCAACGTGATGTTCAAATATGCCTAAATATAAAAATGACAAACATTATAAATCTGTATGTTTCCAATATAATTAGGCTATCAGATATGTTAGCGGTCTGGAGAAGATGAAAACTAAGACAAAGGAAGCAAAAATCCAAATATCTTAGCAGTCTGACATCGTGCTTGTACGGCATTGAAGCCTTTTAGTTTACTTTCTAATGTGACTTATTAGATTTCGCCAAGCATCGCCGGATCTATTTGCATAGCTTATATGATTGCAAGTGGAGCGACATAGCCGCCTGGGAAGCCACTTGGTCCTGCTAATCTAATCAGCGATACGAATGGCGTCCTCTGACTCTCAAATAGCTGACCGAGCGGACAGAGGGCCGTTATGGAACGTTGCGACAGTCGTAAGCAGATGGAAAAAAGGCTAACTCTCACTGCTTACCCGGATTTAATCAATCTATATTACCTAATCGATTTTAGCGCTGTATGGCTGGTGGTTCTGCAGAGGGTGGTGACAGTGGTTCCGTGTCGAATTCCGAACATCGCCATAGCACATGAATTCGATAGAGCAATTTTGTATAGAATCAGATTTCTATGTCTTTTCTAGCAAAATGATAACAGACTTTATGGTCGCTATTATGTTTCAGTTTATCGTTTTTTCTTTGTGTTGGTTTCATTTTTTCTTAACGTCTTCTACAACACTCTCTTGAGCCTCAGCCATTTTTAATATAGATTCATCAATTTTGAAATAAGCTATTACCATTATAATTCTTATTAATAATCTGTTTCTTTTGGTAAGACTTTTTCATGTACAAAATCCACATGGAAAGGACAGTGGATAGCGGCTAGGACTGAGAAATCGGAGAGTCGAGTTCGAATTCCAGCAGAGTTTATTAAATTCAATTACGTGAAAATATACTTGGGAAAGGTATAAATCCTCTCCCAGTATCTATGAGTTAAATAGAACGGCAGACTCTGCCCTATAGCACTGAGTGTTAACTGGTCCAGGAGAAGGACGAAGCTGAATTCAAAACATCTATGAGATTCATAACCTCACCAACCCGCAATTGTCCATGAATGTTCAGTACGGCTACACCCTTGAAAACACAGTCAGTCAGGGAAGGGTTTCTCCAAGAAATGAGAAACCCCTGGATCTGGATCTGGACCTGTTCCAGTGAGCAGAAAAAACTGTGCCCTATAGCCTTGGGTGGAAACCGATCTATAAGAAGGACAACTCTGAATTCAAAACCTCTAACGATGAGATAAATAGTCTCACCAAACCGCAATTGGCCTAGTGTGCGGAGTGCAATCACACGCATGAAGACTGAATATTTCGGTAACACTTTTTCATTTACAAAATACTAATGGAATGGACGATGGATAGTGGCTAGGATTGAGAAATTAGAGAGCCGGGTTTGAATTCCAGCCGAGTTCATGAAATTCAGTTTTGTGTTAATACTCTTGGGAACAGTATGAATGCAACTGTCCTCCCAGCGGCTATGTATTAAATAGCACAGCAGACTGTGTCCCATATCACTGAGTGTCAACTGGTCTAGAAGGACAAGAGTGAATTCAAAACCTCCAACTATGAGATAAACAGCCCCAACCTACAATTGGCCAAGCGTGTTGAATACGGCTACAACCACTGAAGACATGGTCAATCAGTGAAGGGTTCCTTCAAGAAATGAGAAAGCTATGGATCTGTTCCAATGAGCAGGACAAAATGGGTCCTATAGCCTTGGGCGGAAACCGGTCTAGAGGAAGGCCAACTCTGAATTCAAAACCGCTAACGATGAAATAAATAGCCTCACCAGCCAGAAGTTGGCCTAGTGTGCTGAGTGCAATCACACGCCCGAAGACATGGTCAATCAAGGTGTGGGAATGCTCTCGATCTAGATTTGATCTAAGCAGCTTTCAAACCTGGTACCGTTTATCAAGGTTTCGAATCCTATTTCGGTAGCACATGTGAATCTCCCCAACGTCACTTTACTTCCTGTCCTTACATCACTGTGTTCGTTCATTTGTCTTCCTCTGACCTCTAACCTGACCTTGTGCCCGCTCCTTCAGTATCCTACGCGTTATTCGTAAACCAACGTATCCGATATTTCGTTCCTATGTTTACACCCGGTTAAAACAGAATACTCCATTAGTTATGAGGTATTGGCAAGGCGTAACGGTCGCGCGAATTATCTAACGATGGAAAAGGCAAGTAGAATTATAATAGAGTATATAAGAAAAGTTGTACTTACAATCAGAACGAGACAATTTGATTAATAGATAACACAGGAACACGAAAGGCAGAAAGACGTCAAAGATTACAGAGAACAACAAAAACGGTAAGTTGTGAAAAGTCGCAATTGTCGACGTCTTGAAGGGGAATGACATTAGAAAGAAGGCGTCGGAGCCAACTTCCCTCCTATTGGTCATATCCTATACTTTGCACTAAGATACCCCAGCGAGCGAAATAAACGGTTCAGTTCGATATTCAAACCACCTGAAGGCCGGGGCGTACAACGACCGAAACGTTGTGATAAATATGGCAACAAAGATGAGGACAACAGTCCGAATAATGTAAATAGAGTACATAATACCTCATCTCAGAAATATAGACAAATCTTAGCTTAGGTCATTCAGTGGCATCTAGCGCATTGTTCATCAAGTTCCCGCCATTCTGTTCGCTTTTCTGTCAATATTTCCAATTCATTCGAGTAAAATCCAATGAGTTCCGACATGTCAATTTCAATCGCCCTCACCCCATTTCAATGCAAATCCCTATTCGCATTTCGCTCTCGAGGAATTATACTTTCATATTAGGTTTTTACATATATTGGTTTGATTCTTTCTGATGTTTTACAAATGATCTCAAAGAATAATCTTCCATAGCATTTTTTTGCTTCTCGGTAACTCTTGTCACTCCATGAAATGTCGTCTGACGTTATTGAAATTTGTTTCACTTTAGACACCTCTTTGACATAAAATATCAAAGTTCGACATATCCATATTGTTTTTTATCAAGGTCAAAAAGCTGTGAAACCTACTTGAGACACGCAAGCGACTATTCTGCGGTTGGTAGGTTGGGAAGGAGTAATCTACTATGAAATACTTTTAAAAAACCAAATGTTCAAGGCCAAGTTTTATGTTGAACAAATAAACGGGCTCAAAGAGATACTTCTACTGAAAATATATGATTGATGATACAGTGTGATTATTCAACATAAGAATGCTCGTCCCTAACATGACCAAACATGCAATTAAAGCGTTTGGTTTGGAAGTTTTTTTTATTTTTTTTTATTTTTTTTTTATTTTTTTTAAATTTTTTTTCAAAAATGTATTGCTGCTAATACTTTTTTTTTTTTTTTTTACAAATTATTTATGGTATCAAAACCTATTTTTCCCTTACATAGCGTTTTTAAACCATTCTGGGGGCTAACTCTTTACCCATAGTTGGGACCCTAACAGGTGCTAACACCCCGACCAGCAATTAAGAGGTGGTTCCACACTCCTCAAAATCTCCTGATCAGAGGCCTTGCTGTCGTAGTTTATCGTCTTACACAGGGCGCGAATGTAGTTTATCGTTATATCCAGGAAGGCCACTGCGCAGAGAACCTGCGACCCGATCATAGGTTTAATGGTAATGATGATGACTTATGAACGTGATCCGAACGTAACCTCAGAATATTGTATTAATATTATATTATATTCATGTTATAATATCATATTATATTAATATTATATTAATTTTATATTATATGGCAATGACGTTAGTTATGCCCGAGTTTGCGATGACAAACTAATGTAAAAGACGTTTGGCAAATTGTATTATTAATAGTTGTTACCTATACGTTTTTAACTATTTCACCCCCAAACAATGCACTGAAACCACTGAGGGGCAAAGAGTTACTGAGTGTGAATAAGAAAAAAGGTGAAACATTATTAAGGATCGACACAATGAAAGAAGTGGTATCACGAAGACAGTAGATAATGATTGACGTTACATTTAAATCTTCGAAGAACGAAGTTGACTGTAAATCATGGAGCCGAAATCATGAAGCCGAAATCATGGAGCCGAAATCATGGAGCCGAAAGAAAAATTCTACAAACTGTTAATATAGAACATTTAGCCAATTCAAGTGTAAAATGATAAAACCTCAAATTTCTTGGTACCATTAGTAAACCTGCAGAAAGTTCATCAGAACAATTACCATAAAAGTTTTTTTTTATTGAGAAGGCGCAGGGAAGATACATTTACGGTGGCGGCAAAGTGACGGAATCCGAGATGCCAGGTCAGAACCAATAAAATTTTGATATTTTTTTAAAAAATTTATCAAGAATCTCTAAATATATAGCAAGAGCATCGAACCATATGAGGCAGCAATACTCATAGCATGGACGAATGACAGACTTATAAATATTTTTATCAGTTTAAACATTATTTTTAGTGGATACTCAAATTTGAGTAGACGCTCCGTTCATTTATTAAACAGTATCTTTGTTTCTTTATTTATTTCCATTTATTTTTATTTATTTATCTTTATTTATTTATTTATTTATTTATATTTATTTTTTATTGATTTATCTACATTTTATTTTTATTTATTTAACTTCATTTATTTTATTTATTTATTTATTTATTTTATTTTTATTTATTTATTTAATTTATTTGTTTATTTTATTTGTTCATTATATTTTTATTCATTTCTATTTATTTTTTATTTATTTATCTTTATTTATTTATTTATTTATTTCTATTTATTTTTATTTATTTTTTATTTATTTTTTTTTTTTTATTTATTTATTTTATTTATTTGTTTATTTTATTTGTTTATTATATTTTTATTCATTTATATTTATTTTTTATTTATTTATCTTTATTTATTCATTTATTTCTATTAAACATATTTATTTGTTTATTTCAGTATATTTATTTATTGTCATCTACTGGACTGAATATTCGAGAAATCTTATAAAAGAGAAATAGGCGGAGAGGTATAAATATCCGTCGAATTAATAAATCAAAAATCCATTATTTTTTTTTTTTTTGAAAATTACTTTATGCTTAGATAAGAAACTGAGATGATATGATAATTTTCGAAGAATCTATGACGAAAAGGATTTCACTTTAAAGACACTGTTCAGCCTTTGCTCGACCAGCAAAACTTCGTCGAGGCCGATTCGGTTAAGTGCCCAGATCGACGCAGATTTATCTCGTGCCGGAAAGCTCATATTTTTTCTTTAATAAGGTTCCTCGAATGTTCAGACCGGTAGGTGAAAATAAATATAGTGTTTAACAAATGAATGGGGCGTCTAATCAAATATGTGTATCCACTAAAAATGCATTTAAAGTGATAAATAATATATAAAGAATCTATTATTATAAATATGTAAGATAGATTCTGGAGAGTAAGTGACTGAAGCAGAGATGCCTGATCAGAGACCATAGATATTGCGGATTCTGTTGTGGGGGGAGGATTTTCTCAATAATCTCTAATTACATAGCAGGAGCACAACCCCATATGTGTCAGTAATATTTAATGCATAGACGAATGGTAAACTAATAAAAACGTAAGATAGATTCCGGAGAATATGATTGTCTATCACGACACAATAAAACCAACATTTCTAGCAGCAGAACTAGTAATCAATACAATATAATCTTTCCAATTCATGTCAGCAGAGAATGTTAGTGCGAAAAGGCGTAAAGAGTCACTCTCCTGGAGGTTAGTACCAGCCCTGCTATTGGAAAGCAGAAATGGGTCTCTTGTGTTAAAAATTAACACGCCATTCCTTGCCCCAGTTAACAGCAGATGCATTGCAAATTTGACCTTATCTAACTGATCAAACTTACTGTTGAGACAGAAATAAATGATTGTGTCATCAGCATAGACACCGAGTTGGGAACTGATGATACCAGGAAGGTCTTGATGAAAATTAGGAACAACGTAGGTCCAAGGGTGGAGCCATTCGACAGACCTGTATTAATACAAAAAGATTATGAAGTGTGGCCGCTCACAATACCTAAATAGTGAAATATCAGTTTATTGTATTCCTTTATATTTTATTACATTGCGTAAATATAGAAAGTTGTACTGGTTATGAGGGCTTAAACACACATCATGCTGAAAGAACCGGTTCTTGTTCGATACCCGAAATTTAGCAGTGTCGACAAAGTCCTATAATCCAAAATAGTCTTCGTCTTTAAATTTTATACAAGGGGTTGATAAGCCACGAAAAAATATCCGCTAATTACGTACATACAATGACCGTATTCAATTTTATATATATATATATATATATATATATATATATATATATATATATATATATCGCAACCTGTTCATCTCTCTCTCTCTCTCTCTATATATATATATATATATATGTGTGTGTATCTCATTCTGTCCATTACCTATCTATCTATCGCAACCTGTTCATCTCTCCATATATATATTTATATATATATATATATATATATATATATATATATATATATATATATATATATATATATATATATATATATATGTCTATCTCAGTCTGTCCATTATCTATCTATCTATCTATCTATCGCAACCTGTTCATCTCTATCTATATATATATGTCTATCTCAGTCTATCTATCTATCTATCTATCTATCTATCTATCTATTGCAACCAGTTAATCTCTCTCTATATATATATGTGTCTATCCCATTCTGTCCATTATATATCTATCGCAACCTGTTCATCTCTCTCTCTCTCTCTCTCTCTATATATATATATATATATATATATATATATATATATATATATATATATATGTCTATCTCATTCTGTCTGACGTCCTGGGTATGACGGTAAACTACATCCGCGTCCTGGGTATGACGGTAAACTGCATCCAACAGATAGGTCTCAGATAATGTTTTCAGAAAAATAATGTTGCCAGCTCTAAGTTTTTGAAACAATAATGTTGCCAGCTATGCGTTTTTTTGTAAAAAAAAAGAAAAAAAATAATGTTGCCAGCTGTACGTTTTTTTTTTTGTTTTTTTTTTTTTGAAACAATGTTGGCGGCTATACATTTTTTATTCCCTACAAAATAGGCATTTAAAATTCATATAAACTGGATTTGGCATTAAATAACCCACAGTGGTTGATATGCCATAAAACCCAAACAAACAAACAAACAAACATTCTGTCTGTTATCTATCTATCTATCTATCTATCTATCTATCTATCTATCTATCGCAATCTGTTCATCTCTCTATATATATGTCTATCTCAGTCTGTCCATTATCTGTTCATATATGTTTATCTCATTCTGTCCATTATCTATCTATCTATCGCTACCTGTTCATCTCTCTCTCTCTCTCTCTCTCTCTCTATATATATATATATATATATATATATATATATATATATATATATATTGATACAAGTTTCATTAAATAATATAGACAAGTGTTGTCTATTTATTTTAACACTTGTCTATATTATTTAATGAAACGTGTATGAATGAAAAGATGCTGCCTAAGTACACTATATATATATATATATATATATATATATATATATATATATATATATATATATATATATATATATCTCATTCTGTCCATTATCAATCTATCTGCCCTTTTGTATGTTTATTCCCATGTCTATTACATTCATATCTATGTTCATATTTGACTGTTCTTATTCACGTACATATCATTTATACCATTTTCTCCTTTGTGCCTTTATAAATAATCTCTCTCGTTGCCTCAGCTTGTCTCCTTTCCTATCAATATATTGTCATATACACTTCCTTGTAAAAATACTTTTAGTAGATTCAGACTATCTTTCGCATATGTGTTTTTGTTGATGCTTGTTAAACAGAATGGAAAACATTTATGTCTCTTTTATTGAGAGACAGAAATATTTATATTTTTTTATGTAGAAAGCTGAAGTTTCGTAGTTACAAATATGTCTGAAGCTTTTACAAGACATTCGCATGCATACAACGATTGTCTGCTGTAAGTTTTTTAGAAAAAAATATAAAGATGAATAATAGTTGGTTTGAATCGAAAAGTTAAAACGTCTATATTTACACTTCATTAGTCGAAGCTGGTCTGTCGTTACATAGGTGTACTGATTGGGAACACTAGGTACTGTAAACAAGCCCCTATAACACGAAATATATTTCGGCTTTAAATACCCAAAAAGGGTTGATAATTCATAACGACAGAAATCAATCTATTAGGCCAGGTTTTTTTTTCACGATTTCTTCTTGTACAAGCTGAAGTTCTCTCATATAGATAATTGAAAATCTATAAATAGCACCTTTGGTTATAATTCTATTCCTCAAAGAAAAGGAGGTGATTGAAGATTTTCAGGAGCATCTTAATTGCTGTTCTTCCCAGGTTCAGGAAAACAGTAACTATTAGCTGTGGACAAATAGTCAAACCCCAAACTGGAATAAAAATAAAAAAAAAAGAAAAAAAACGTAAAAAATACATTTTTTATAGTAAAAATGGCAAAAGTACATTTTTGAAAAAAGTAAACTACCAGCAATAGGTTTTTGCAAAAGAGATTACTAATGGTACCAAGAAAATTACATTTCGGCATTAAATGACCCGTAAGGACATCATATGCCGCTAAACAAACATTTTTAACGCAAAATGACCAGCAACACTTTTTATCTGTATTTGTAGTCATACAATTGCGTTCAAAATATATTTACTTGAAGCCATAAAATTGTGTTCAAATTTAGATTTCGGTATTAAATAACCCATATGGGTTGATATGCCGCTAAACAAAATCAATCAACCAACCAATTCAAAGAAAAGGAAAGTTTTTCAAATACAGATTTCTCATTAAATAATATCAGAATAGTCGGCTGAAATTATCAATAAAAATAAAACTAGTAGTACCTGCAAAAAATTTCATGATTTTCTCATTTGGAAATTTATGACTCATAAGCATTCATTTAACGATGAATGAGTTTAATGATTATAAAATGCCGTTAAAAATCCCACTCTTAAATATTTGAGTTTCACAACCTTAACAAAGTATTGCAATAACAATCATAAATATGAAAGTAAGTCATTATATTAAAAAGTAAGAAAGCACAAATGAAAATATTCAAAATTCCATTTCAGTGAAGCAGACGTTAAACGCATGAGAGCATTATCGTATCCGCTATCAACCCTTTAATTTTTTTTCTTATTATTTTTCAATCAGTTATGTGCCACGTTAGGCGATCATGTATCTTTCAATACATGACTGAAAATGCAGATTTTTTTTCCCGCGGTAGGTTGCCATTTCTTTCTGCGGTAGACCAGTTACCATCCAAGGCTATAGAACCCAGTCTGTTCTGCTATTTACACAGAGATCGGGGGTGAAGAAGAGGATTCATACCTTTCCCAAGGGTATTAGGACGTAAGTGAATGGATTTGACTGGAATTCGAACTCGACTAACAAATCCCTAATCCGAGGCACTATCAATTGCATCCTATTATTATTATTATTAATTTTATTTTCTTTGCTTTCTGGCGTTTACACATTTCTTTCTGGGTCCCGCCAAGGGACCTAAGGTTAGAAATGGCATCATGACACTTTCCACTGACAAAAAAAAAAAAATATTACATAGATAAAGCCCTTCGTAAAGTGTGGGCTGTACTTGTCAGAACAATTTTTTGTATCTGATTGAGGCATGGACTTCCAGGAATCCCTGCAATTAGTCTACTGCAATCTTTTCCAACCAGTCCTAGGGCTCCAACTACAACAGGGATTGTTGATGTTCCCATATGCCACATTTTCGAGATTTCTATTATTATATTTATTATTATTATTATTATTATTATTATTATTATTATTATTATTATTGTTGTTGTTGTTGTTGTTTGTTTTTTTTCTCTCACTGAAATTAAACAGCTTCTCTTATATTTTTTCTTCTGCCTTACTTACCAATGAAAATGTTATTGCTCATTTATTTATTTATTTCGTCTTTCATCGCTGGATCAATTTAAAATGAATTAAATAGGAAAATTAATCAGCCAATAGGGCAAGACAGGACAGCAAACAGAAGATAAAAGATATAACAAAAGGTCATCGGCAGCATTCCGAAAACAGGAATGATCTAAACAGTGAATTAGAAAGGTCTTTAAAACAGGTAAAAAAATCAGATTGTACACAAGTACAGTTACCATCTGCCAACATAAATAAAAAATATATTACGATCTCATCTTTGAAGACGGCTAATGTCTTGTCATTAAATACTGAAAGGCGAACGGTGTTAAACTAATTCCCTACCCGCTGTGAAAAAGAATATTTTCGTATGTTTAGATGATAGAGTAGCGGTTGATCTTTTAATTGATGTCCTCGAGTGAATGGGTTGATCTTTTAATTGATGTCCTCGAGTGAATGTGTTCTGGCATTTCGTAAAACATTACGCAAAATCTATATCAAAATGAAATTAGTACCTCAATTGAAAATGAACTATGTAAAATAATGGTGACGTCTCCAGTGATGTCTTCGTTAACTCTTCGACTTTAACTCGTGCATGTATCTAGATATTTTAATCACAAAGCAATGATTGTTTATCACTTAAACGAACTTTATTTACACGAACTGAGCGACTTTGATGAAATTAGTCCACTTTCTGTGTGAAGACAAATATTTGTTCATATTTATTAGGTTGGTGCAAAAATAATGACGTAATAATGTCGTTTTTTGACGTATTTGTTAACGTCAAAAAACGACATTATTACGTCATTATTTTTGCACCAACCTAATAAGTCATGATTACTTGATGTTTCAGCTCCATATCGCCATCGTCAGCTTTATCTGGTATCCAAGTGTTTAATTTTTGTTTTTTGTTTTTTCTGAACGCTTTCTTTATGATGACTGAGTAGACCCATTCTTGTTTGGAAAAGCCGATGACATTGACAGCATAATAATGTTGGTGGAGGAGAGGGTCGATTTTGTGGAGCCGTTCTCCTTTGACTTCTTTCATCTCTCTTCTGGTGGCTTCAGCGTTGTTTGATCCCAATGGGGATTAAAGATTGCCACTTGATACGGTCTTATGCATGTCTCAAACGATTTAGGTTAAGTAGCATTCATAGGTGGCTTGAGTTAATCTTTTTATCTTCGAAGAGGATAACCCCGTGGTCTATTCTCTGAAGTGAGTTCACTAAATAAGACTTGTCGTGGAAGCCTTGACTCTTCCATTCTTGCTACATGCCCTGGCCATTGAAGACGATGTTTAATGACCAATGATTCGATGCTTTGATTTTTGGCTCAATCCTGGATATTGATATTGGTCACATAGTAATTCCTGTTGATGTTCAAGATTGAACGAAGTGAAAGTGTTCATATTTTGTATAGAACCCAGGTTTCTCAGCCATATAGAAAAGTTAAAAATAACAACAGGCTTAGCGACCATATTTTTTTTTTGTTAAGTGCACATCTTTGTTGTTGAAGTCGCGTTTAATTAGCTTTCAAAATGCTTCTTGTTGAGCTCCAATTATATATTCTACATCCTTTTCTAAGGACTATGCATATTTAGCACCATATAGTCGTTATTTAAACGTCATATAACGTGATTTTATTGGTAAAATATAATATCACAAATTTCCCAACGAAATACCCTATATTTACCGATACAATGCAAGCAAATCATTTAAACATGTGCAATTATTTTCAGTATGGCTTGCTTACTTTTCTAAAACGAATTCAATGATATGGAATTGGAGTGAAATTGATGACAGCTACTCTGAATCGGTCATAAAAATTACCGAAGATGGAATATGTAAATACAAAATACTTCGACTACATCAGTAGAGAGAATCAGTTATAAAACATTTAGTTAAAGAGATAAGGCAATTGTACATAGAGATAAGGGAATTGTACATAGATTATTATGTGCTAGTGGCAGTTTCGCACAATACCGTAAATTGCTACAAAACGAAAACTGTAACCATTACTTAAAAAAAAAAACTTGTCAGATCGTGACTGACATATTGTACACATGTATGGCACGAAATTCGTTAGAGGACTTGAAAAACCCATTTTCCTGAAAAATTGGTTGAAAAGATAAACTTTATAAACTACGACCGAAAGTAATATTGCCTGCCTGGTTACTGAATGCCGAATATTTTCTTATAAAGAAACGGTGAATAATGCCAGTAGCATTAGTAAATACTATATTTCGTATTTACACGTCCACCAACGGTAACGGAATATGACTCAAGGCGGATTTAAATTGGGGAGCCAAAGCCCGCAAACAATGTCTCGCTGTCGTTGTTATTACACCTCACCCTCTTTGCATTCTTTATCAAGTTCTTTCAAAACTCAAAAGCAAAAGATACCACGATCTTTCCTTAACTGAAGAATGCCGTAGAATGTATAGGCCGAAAACTTGCGGTGTCGCAACAGTGCTTTTAGCACTACAAAACATTCTAAGAACGAAAATATTAGGTTGGTGGAAAAATAACGTCGTTTTCTCACATAGTAACGCATGTGAGAAAACGACATTATTTTTGCACCAACCTAATATCTTCCTCACGAATATTTGAGAGCGATAAATAAAAGGCAGGGTTTAGAAGTCTCATTTTCAAAGAAGAATGAACTTTATTTGTAAATTTAGCGTTATAAACAATACTTGGAATAATAAAATTGAATATTGTTTTTTAATATCACTTTTTTTTTCTTTTTTTTTTTTTCGTTTATCACTTAATTATGTAAACGCTGAAAAATTTCAACATATCTGAATTATTTCATAAAAAGAAAAAACAAAAAAAACAGGAAATGATATATCTAACTATGAAAATATGCGACTGGAAACATTCTGGAAAAAAAAACTTCCTGTTATTATTCACTATTTTATGTAAGCTAATAGTAAAATGCGATTTGTTCAACTATTTGTCGTTACGTTTCATGGAAATCTAACTTCACTGAAAACAAATTTGCTTGATTTGATGCAACAAATTCAATCATTGTGTCAACCGAACTTATTTTCCATTTTTGCAAGGAATATGAATTTATTCAATGTACAAATATTCAGGAACGTAACTAAATTCTGATTTTCAAGAAAAACAAAATCACTACCTAATCTAGCAGAGTTTTTTCCTTAACTCACGAAGTTAAGAAAAACTTTTCATGGACTTGTTTAATAGGAAGTATGATCAGAAATAATCATGTTTTTTCCATATTTTTTTTATATATTACTGTAGCACTCCAGATCACGAATATATTAAAAAATATGTTTTTATTTTCAGAAAATGCAATGCGGTAGTCCAGTTAAAGTCATTGTAAACTGATTATTCATTACAAAGGCTAAAACTAAAGAATATATTCATATCAAGTTATATAGTAAAAAGCGATACAAAGAGAAAAATTTAAATTATAATTCGTATTGCTATTAAATTTTTGAAGATCAAAGTTGACTGGGTAGTAAGAAGCCCGAAGAGGGATCCACAAGAAAATAAGTTTGCTATGGTACCAGGATTTTAATGAATTTAAGCGCGGTACGAGATTTGTAGTAAGATATCATCAATTTTCATTTGAAATTGCTAGATGTAGTTGTAGATTCTATGCTAACAGTTTATTCTATCGCATTTTCCGCATGTGGAACTCTCTCTCGAGGCTTTTTTTGTTAAAGCAGAATAATGTCGAGGTGAGGATGTTATTCACATGAAAACAGGAGTATACATTTATTCGTTATATCCTTGACAATATTTGGCTAGAAAATTGATAAATATGTGAGGGAAAAACGCGACATCGATACTGGCATACGACGTGCGATGGATAAATTGTCGCCTTTTTATATGTTTCATTTCATGCATGTGCGTTATTTGTTTAGGATTTTGCCGATTGCACAGTATAGCAGGGCAAGTTTGGCACTCTCTGTGAGAAAAAGAGCATCATGACGCAATTCATTCTACCAGAAATTTGGAAACGGCATGCTATACTGCTTTGTATTCGCACCGGAATCTCCAATACGAACATTTCAGAGTGAATGGGTGTCAATCTGAGGAGAGTGCATAGGATTTGGAAAGAGTTGGAGGAGTCTAACGGTGAAGGTGTTTGGAGTGATTACTAGTGATGGCGACATTATACCTCCACTCATCTTCCCACAGTGTCTCAGACAATACAGAGGTCTACTTCAAGTTC
>OZ010589.1:37962597-37997597 GCA_963932145.1 Acanthosepion lycidas
CGGATTACATATCAAAGATGACAATTACTGTACAATATATTAAGCAATACACAGACAAGAATATGATGATAGTCTGTTTCTGTTTACATGGAAGATTTCCAAGCAACGACAAACTCGTGCATATAAAGTCGCTGGAAGTGAAAATCGAGAAGTATTAAGTATGGGAAGCCGCATACGCAATTCTGGAAAATCCTTGTTGAAAACACAATTATACTTAAACATGAAAACAATAAACAAGAACTAAAAATTCTTGGAGCTATAAAAAAGGCTGAAACCTATCCTGAACAAAATAAACTATGAAATCTCCATAAATATTCTTAAATGTCTAGAAGCCATTGGTTTATACCAATGGCTTCCCATACTTAATAATTCTCGAAATAAATATGGCGACAGAGATGAGGACAATAGTCCAAATAATGTAAATATTGTACATGGTACCTCATCTCAGATATATAGACAGATACTGAAGGATCGTTACGGGCCCGATATACCAAAAATATGGAGACAAACTAGCACGAATATCCAGCCATCCCTGAAAAAGGCCGGAGCGTACAACGACAGAAATGTTGTAATAAATATGGCGACAAAGATGAGGAAAATAGTCCGAATAATGTAAATAACGAAATGTTCATATTAGAGATTCCGGTGAAAATGCCATGCAGTACAACATGCCAGTGACTTCTTACAAGAGTTTCTCAATTGACCCTACTATATTGTGCAGTCGACAATATCGTGACCAACGCACATGCAAAAAAAAAGGGCGACAATTTACCCATCGCACGCTGTATGTGTGTTGGCGATGCTGCGTTCTGGCGACACATATTTATCGACCCTCTAGGATTCTCAAGACAAATCTTGTCGAAATATAACAAAGAATGTCTATTCTTGTTTAGATGTGAATAACATCCTTATTTCGACATTATTCTGCTTACATTCAATTGAAAAAATATTGTCATTCAAATCCAATTTCCTTAAACGACTTAACATCGTCAGAATGTCCAAATGATATTAACGCTTTTCTCAAGAATGTAGAGGCCTCAGGAACGTAATCGACCGACACTCACATAGAAAAACAGAGAAATATCCACGCACATACACGGGAACGCATATACACACTTTGAGTCCTCCATGGTTTGCCTAACTTTTCACCTAACCTGATGAATATTTATGAGCGTTTCTAAACATAAAAATTTTGAGGAACCAATAACATTTTTGCTCTTGTATGCTTCTTACAAATTAAAATACTTGCATTTGCCTTGCTAAAAACGGGTTTTTCTTTTGTTTTATCCATATATATATATATATATATATATATATATATATATATATGAAGAAATATAGTCTTAAGGTGTGCTATATTTATGGGATAAAGTGCTCAATATCAGAGACAGAGCGTGTGTAAATACTAGCCTCTAGTGTTGACTTCTATGTTCACTTTTATATATATATATATATATATATATATATATATATATATATATATATATATATATTAGTGGTCGATATATACACTGCCTGCCAAATTATTTTCGAGATAACTAGATTGAAATATAAAAAAAATGTTATCTGGATAATAATTTGGCACGTAGTGTATATAATTCAAAATTGTGTAACGGTTACATCATATTCAGTATCGTTCTAGCAGTGAGGTATGATATATGTATATTTATTGACACACACACACACACATACACGCACACATACATACATATATATATATATATATATATATATATATATATATATATATATACTTAAAAGCTCTGTTGTATTACATCGAGAATTGTTTTATTAAGACGATCACTATATGTGCGATATATTATAATGATACATACATATATACATACATATATATATATATATATATATATGTTTGTGTGTGTTTTAATGCCTATATCTATGTATGTGTATGAGTGCTGTATCTTGAAACCTTTTGACCACCTTTGTTTACTTTCAATAAACGCATGTAGAAAACTACAAGTCATCGATACAATAATTGTAGTGTTTGAAATGTAAATGCGTTCACGTGCTCTGATTATGGAAAATATTTTTTAATGATATAAATTGATATTACAGTTCAAAGTGAATTTAACACGTGCTTCTAGATTGAAATAAATTTTACTGATATTATGCTGCTCTCTTTCATGTGAATGTCTTCCAGAATCTTTAATCTTTTTTGCATTTGGATTGGTTGAGTACTGTAGCGTTGTCACTGAAAATCTAACGCGGATGTTTGGTATATATATTTACAATTTAAATTGCAATATATATATATATATATATATATATATATATATATATATATATATATATATAAAGATATTTTTGTATGTACAAAATTTAATGATCGAAATAAAAGTATAAAACTTAATATTACGAGACATATTAAAAACAAGCGAATCAACCGGTTTCGCTCCCGCTCTTCAGGCTTCAACGGGAGATTTAAAATTAACACAGAAAAATGTACAATAAAAGGAAGTTGTGAATATATATATATATATATATATATATATATATATATATATATATATATATATATAAATTAAATGTATGTGAGCATGTGGCCTAGGTATTAAAATGATGGCTTTCTGACTATGATAATCTGACCATAGCCAGGAAGGTGATTGCTTGATGTTATAGGTCTGGAGAAGCATGGAAAACATTTGGAAAGTGACTGAAGACAAAACCACGAGTTTAACAAAGCCTTGTGATTTAACTGGCTAGAAAGGTCTGATAGCCTGAGCGCGCTGGCTTTTTTCAGACTGTTGATCACGCCTGATAAGACGTTCTCTCCTACTAATTTCAGCTCAGCATTGATGCAATGTAAACCAAAAGTTGTCTCCGTGGGTGTTGAACAAACACAAATATGCCTGAGGAGACGTCTGCAAAAGGGATTATTATATACTAATCGTAGTAGACGGACTTCCATGGAAGCGATTTGCCACACATCCGCCCATAATTAAATTCCTTAGCTAGTCACAAATCTGTTTACTGATTCTTACACTGACCACACTCAGTGTGATAGATCATTAAAAATTGGTAAATGAAAGATGTTTAAAAATACATATTTGCTGTTTACAATGAATGTTGTTTTTCCTCATTACGCTGGTGACTTATTGGCGGACGTACGTATAATCTTCTTTTTAATTACCTCGTGAAATATACCAACTGATTTCATTATTACTCAAGTCACATCAGATGACCGAAATAAATTCTACATATCCCCCATGAATTCTCACTCTCTTACATTTCAACGACCAATGAAACTGAAATTTCTTATCCTTTAACTTGGCATCGTCAAAAGTCTTTTACTAGTGCCTCCATATCATGTCCACTTATACATAAGGTGCGATGAATAAATTGTCATCTAAATGACACACAAATGAAAATAATACTGATATCTCATTTCAACAGATATATTTACCAGAATTACACAAACATATATTGAAATACTAATGAGGAAACTTATTCAATAATATCGCCATTTGCTTCAACCAAGCCTCCAGACGACTTCGGAATCTCCTGCATCTCTTCTGGACGGTCTCCTTGTTTAAGTTCATCTTTGATGTTATAAGAAGTATTATTGGTCTCTCACTCAACTGCACCCCTCGCATAATAAATGGAGCTGTAATAGCTAGGCGGGTAATGTAGCCACAGAAATTATCTGACAGCTATAACGAGGTTCTCTTGCTTGTGCAGCATGGTACGGAGTCCTGCTGGCAGATATATGGTCTTCCAGCAGCCCTCTTGACCACTATCTCTTTAAGGCGCTCTGTGGTGAGTCTAATGCCCTCTGGGAAGATGAATAGAGTCATAACGTCGCCATCACTAGTGATCACGCCAAACACCATGATATTAACTGGCTATATCTTCCAAACGCTTTCCAAATCATCTGCATTGTCCACAGATGGACACCCAAACACTCTGAAATATTCTTATTATAGCTTGCGGTGCGAATGTCAAACAGTCCAGCATGCCGTTTCTAAATTTCTGGCGGAGTGAATTGCGTCATGGTGCTCTTTTTTCTTACAGATAGTGCCCAATTGACCCTACTATACAGTGCTGTCGAGAAAGTTAAAAAAACAAGGAACGCGCATGCGCGAAATTAAAAATATATAATGCCGACAATGTACCCATTGCACACTGTAAATTTGAATGTTGAAATTTATTACTGTTTGCACAATGATGTTATATAATATTCTTGTTAATATTTCAAAGGTATATAATTTTTAAATCATTTATGTCTGAATTTCTGGGATTTTGAGTTATTATTTACATGGTAACGATTATCTTTGTAGCTTTTATTACAAAGTTTCGATCGTTGTTAATGGCCACAATCAGGTGTAACCTATAGGGTATACAGAACTTCACTAGTTAATCTACTGGGGTATGGTGTTCCCGTTCCAATCCCAGTGTTAAAGGATATCTCGTCTATTTGCAAACAATACTGCTTAATTATAGTACTAAATCCTAGTGCTCAGATATTTCTGACACCGTTTCCAGTGAGTGAAAGTACACACTACCAGGTCCCGGAATTGTAGTCACAAATACTATTTCACTGCATTCATAAAACAACGAATTTATCAACTAAGGACAATTCTGTGGGAGAACTTGACACTTGCCTGCTAATATGTGTCATGCATGTCTGCATTTACTGAAGCTTCTATTATATTACAGCTACTATCATTTGCCTTTCTTTCTTTTCTTTTTTTAACGGGTCCCATATTGTATTTATTTCTATGCTAGGCCGACTATGAAGGTTCACATAGCCAACAAAATCGCTGTAATTTACCCGAATCGATATACACCTGGTGCAGGCTGGAGAACTGAAAGGCCGAAACTTTGAGTAACAGCAACTAAGATGAGGACCAGAAATAACTATTAGCGTTATATTTACTGGGAACAACTGATAGAGTAGCCACCCGTTTTTGTAAAGAGTGTAATTGCTGTCTACCCAAACACGGGAACCTAGTAAATATAATGTTTATCTTAATAAGAAATAATGTCATCTCTATCTATAAAGGGCAGAATGTGTGTGTGTGTGTGTGTGTGTGTGTGTGTGTGTGTGTGTGTGTGTGTGTGTGTGTAAAAATGCACGGCCGCAATTTTAGACGGATTTGCACCAAAATTTACATGCACATGCTCCAACTTCCCGGGAAGGCCAAGACCGACTTTGCATTTCCCAACTCCCATCGATAGTTGAAATAATCGATTTGTTGATGCTTCTACGGCAGTTTCCATGCAGTTTGTGGCCATTTTCTACTGACCAGAGTGAGAGCCTATAGCTGGCTGCCACGAATAGGCAGGAAGATTCTATTGGCCAGCGTGAGAACCAACTTCTGACTGAAACGAATGTTAACTAGCATGCTAGCATGCAAAAAAACAATTTATAGCTGCATTGGTCACAAGTGGGAAAAATTTAAATTTGCATGGCACTTTAGTCCATTTGGCTCATTCGCTTGCTTCAACTCAACGTTGATTCTGATTCTGCAGAACTGGGTTGGGGTGTGAAAAAGTATTTGTTGTTAACATTCTTTTTTTATTCGGTTTTTCCAGTTGCGAGTCCTTTTTTAAAGCTGATCGTTTTGTGTTCATTTTGTTTAGTTCTTTTTTCGTAACAGATTTAATGTTTAGTATAGAGCTTAGAAAAAATTCGCAGTATGAGATAGGCAAGAAGTAAGGCATGTAGCAACATCAGCACGGCAAAGGACACTCCTTTAAAGGCAAGGAAGGGCAAAAATATTTTAAGTCAAGTGATAGTCGTACGATTTTTGAATCAAGCACGGGCAGCGCCAGGCCATGCTGCTTTGTATCATATAAAAGGAAAGGCTCCATTTGCTGGAAATTACTTTCCTTAAGTTTCGGTTACAAAATAAAGCTATATCTTGGAAAACTCTCAACAGTATATGTAAATTTTTTGTTTCCCCAATATTATTTTCTAGGGAGTAGGGCTATCTCCTATATTAGCACTGTTGAAATTAAAATATTTTACGTTATCCGCCTTGTATATAATTCATATAGTCACATTTTTCTTGGTGACGTTATACAAGATATTCGTTTTTAGTTTTCGTCTTTTAAGTAACACAATGAAAATTTGTTTTCATGTCTGCATTTTGTGATCAGTTATCTTTTATTTAATAATATGTGTTGGTCATGGAAGTTCACCATTGTTGTTTTTATTTTTCGAATAATTTATTTTGTTTTTTTTATGTTCCCATATATGTTTAGAAAGACTTCTGCTTTTGACCCTTTTACTCTTTCTGTTTTCTTCACTTACTACTACGTATATTTTTCTTCGTTATCTGGTGTTTTTACAGTGGCTTGATATATTATTTAGTAGATACTTGCCGTTTAAAAGACATAAATGCTTCGCTATGCAGTTATAGGAGTATTTGGTTGGGTTGCCTAATTCTTGGTCATTTTTAGCAGTGTAATTTTATTCTTTGTCGGGGCAATATTTCTGATTTCGAATGTGTGTCTGTTGAATTACTTGCAGCGAGTGCATGATGAGTGGGAAAGTATTTGTGGATGAGTTTAATGAATATTTTTCGTGCGCTTGTTTTTACGTTTTATTGTAAGATAGGTTAAACGATATATCTCGTTTTCTGTTGTTTTTTTTTGTTTTTTGTTTTTGTATTCTGTGCTGTTTATTCGAGCGTAGGCAAAGATTCATTTAGATCCGTTTCGTAATCATTTTGACTACGTTGAAGATGGTTTCATAAGAAGAATTATCAGATAACCTACTGTTGATTGATTGTGAGACGTAATTGATTATATTTGATGGTTGGTTGGAATATGTGTGCATGCAAAGTGGTTAGTCGTCGGGTTGGTCTATATAGCTGATATGTACCTTTTCCTAAAATTACTGTGACATTTCGAAGATATACTTCCTTTAGGTTTGTTTTTATGTTTATGTCAAATTCCATATTTTCGAATGTGTGTGAATACTTTTTCTAATTTTCTCTGTTTTTGCTTGTTATATTTTCGTAATCTAATAGAGCCTTCGTCTCTGGGGATTCCTGAGAGAAAGAAATCGTCAAAAATGATAAAAGCCTTTCCAAAAGAGTCCAGTTGTTTCGTCACTAAAACACTGATTTGCGAATATATTCTATTCATACAAATGTTCACCGAAACCCAGGATCAAGAGCTTACGCGTAGTAGAGGGGTTAGTGCATAAGGTGTGTAATATGACCTCAGAGGAGATATAAGGAGGTGAAGATTGTGAAGAGGAGGAGGATAGATAGTGATTTATCCTGGAATTGAAAAGGTTACGATTGTAGAATTCCGAAAAGCTACACGGGAGTTCGTTCGACAAAGTAGCAGCTCCCGGAAAAAAAAATGAAAAGTGTCTTCCTTATAAATTGAATAGGGAGGAATTCTTAGTAATACGACTCAGTGGACGTAATTTAAAATGATTTGGGATAATTTCACAATTCAAATCATATGACCAAAAGTTCAAATATATTTTGGAATTATTTCTTACTTAGTTACGAATTTTTATCATCAGCACTTATTACTAGTAGCTAGTAAGATTAGCCTAATGGAGAAAGGTCTTTTCCAAATCTGTCCATGACAACTCTGTCCACGCTACCCACTGAACGGAGTTACCAGCTTTTGCCTGATCTTTTCCAATTGAATTTACCATACATTGCCTAACTATCAAGCAACTTTTTCTTGCATCTATTATCCTGTCTTCTTGCTATATGACCCGCCCACCTCAAATTTTGTCATTTAATCAATTCTATGATATTTTTTTTTATTTATTTTGCTGTGTTCTATGATCTGTGTTGAATTCTTTTGCTTAGCGTTTCTCTTCTCATTGACCGTCATGCTTTTTTGTATTCGAGCGATATATGATACATTCTCACAGACATTTGAGTGATTGACACTCGCGACAGAAATCCATTTAGATCTCATATAAATGTTAATTCAAATTTTATAAAACTGAAACCATTAGAAAGAAAATGAATTCTGTCGATATATTCTGATATATAACTATTTCATTAAACGGAAAAGAAAATATTTATGATTTACAATAGAAATAAAATATAAATACTAAATGCAAATATAGTTTTAAAATTATGGAAATTCGAATAATTATTTTAATTATTTGGATGTCTCATATATATATATATATATATATATATATATATATATATATTCATAGATGTTTTATTAAATAATATAGACAAGTGTTTATGTAAATTCTTTTCATACGTCTGATAAGCTTAATAACATTATCATTAAACGAAGAAAGAAAATCACAATATTAACACATATTTTTTAATCCAATCTAAGCTTTCGGATTACATACGCCATTATAAAAGATCACAATTACTGTACAATATATTAATCATACACGGACAAGAATGTGATGATAGTCTGTTTCTGTTTACATGGATGATTTCCAAGCAACGATAAACACGTGCATATAAGACGCTGGAAGCGAAAATTACACCGCAGCTCATGACGTCACACATGACCACACGAGAGTGAATTCGAGAAGTATTAATATGGGAAGCCTTTGGTATAAACCAATGGCTTCTGTTACCAGTTAAATACATTTAAGAAATGTATTCAGCACGCTCATGCCCTCGGCCTCGATGACTTGTGACTTCGTGCTAGCATTGTTATCGACAGCCTCCAAGGATTCTGTATACCCAATTTCACTCACAAGGCTTGGGTCAACTCGTGGTATGGTTTTCAGGTATATACCAAAGGTGACGCACTCTGGGATTGACCTTTCCAGTTCGATATTATCAGGAGTCTCCTTCAAGACAAATCGACCAAGG
This sequence comes from Acanthosepion lycidas, assembly GCA_963932145.1. Classification (NCBI taxonomy): domain Eukaryota; kingdom Metazoa; phylum Mollusca; class Cephalopoda; order Sepiida; family Sepiidae; genus Acanthosepion; species Acanthosepion lycidas. The sequence goes on from OZ010589.1 coordinate 37,971,390, forward strand.
TGAGATTCGAACTCGTGTCTTTTTAATAAATTCAGTTATCGGTTCGGGATGTGAAATCGGAGAGCTGAGTTCAAATTCCACTCGGATTCGTTACATTCACATACGTGTAAATACGATTGATGAAGGTATTAATCCATCTTTTCTCAACCACCTCCAGCTATAGATTGATAAACAGGACAGACACGACCCTATAGCTTTTGGTTGGCAGTCTACCACAGAATAAACGGGAATATCTTTTCTTTAGTCATGAATCGAAAGAGACATGATCGTCGAAGCGTGTATCATGTATGACGCTTAACTGACTGATTTAAATTAGATTTAATTATGTTAAATATAGTCATTTAAATTTGATGACACTTTATCTCGTGAGGAAATCAAAGATTAATTATATTTTATAAATTTTTTGAAGTATATATATGTATATATATATATATATATATATATATATATATATATATATAGAGAGAGAGAGAGAGAGAGAGAGAGAGATATTAAATATATATTAAAGAGAAGAGAGAATCTACAAAAGTTTTGGTTTTAATGTTTTTTTAAATATATATATATATTTAAATATATATTATACTTATATATATATATATATATATATATATATATATATATATATATATATATATATATATATATGTTATAATTATTTTTAAAAAATATACTTCCATCGCGACACAGAAATTACTGTCTCGAAAAAAATCTTAAATTAAACTTAAAATTTGAATTTTCGTTTCATTTTTAAGCCAATCATTATATATATATATATATATATATATATATATATATATTGTATATGTGCGGTACTTATTGGAAAGTGCTCAATATCAGTGACAGAGCTAGGATATTCATAACTAGATTTAATTTTTTTTAAATAAAACAGTTTGATGATCGCAAAAGCGTGAAACCAAGGTTACAAATTCATATCCATACAACTAAATATATACATTAAAAAATGGACAAAGTACGACAATTAATTAAAGACATTTTTATGATAAACATTCTTTTTATAGATCAAGTATTTAAGTAAATGCTCTGTTTATCATAAATATATATATATATATATATATATATATATGCCAACAAAGATGAGTACAATTATCCGAGCAATGTAAATAGTGTACATAATATTTCATCACAGAAATATAGAGAGATACTGAGAACTTGCAGCCTTAAACTTCATTTGCCTGCTACTGACACCGCAGCTGCTGCTTTTCGATGTTGTTGAAATTTTACTGTATATTCCCTTTCATTATTATTAACGGCTTGAAGACTTTTTTCTCTTTTTATTTATCAATCACTCTTATACTGTATCTATTAGCCATAGTATGATTTTATTTTTTTTTGAAACGCAAATGCTGGTCGTCCAAGGCATTATTTTGGAAATTACAAAATATGAAGATACAGGATAAAATAAAAATAAAAAATTATTTATAGGAATTATTCCAGATTAAGATTTTCGTTTGATTTTGTTAAATTTTATGTAAAAAGATAACCCATGTTAATAATTCAAGATAGAAATTGATTGCTCCAGGAATATTGTTTTTAAACAAAAAAACATTTTTATTTGAGAAAATGAGGAATTTATTGATAGTTAAATTTGTAAATTTCTTTTGTACGCTTCTTTCTTTTTATAACCACATTTTCATTTCACATGTATTGAAACATTTCACTCAGTAGTATTATCAATTAATGTTATATATTCCTGTACGGGATGTGGCTGGTTTACGGAGATTGGGAAGAAAGGACAAAGTATAAACAACAAGACCAAATGCATGGTCATCAGTAAAAATCAAGCAGATGCCGATGTTTAAATTTCTGGGAAACGTTTTGACAGAGGACGGTAAGTGCGACACTGTGATCCGTAGACGTATTGGGATGGCCAAAGCCGCATTCCAAAAGCTATTGCGAGACAGGATGATTTCTTTGGTAACCAAGAAAAGACTACTGAACTATTACGTGACATCTGTCCTTCTGTACGGCAGTCAATGTTGGACGAGTTCCTCAGAGATGAAGTAGAGACTCGAGGCGACAGATGTGTTCCTGCAGAAGGATGCTAAGGATATCATAAACCGAGCGTGTGAACAACGATGACGTCCTAGAGAGGATACAAACAAGGAGAAAGCTTATACTTAACATCAAGAAGAGGCAACTGAAGTTTCTGGGACACGTAATGAGGAAGGAGGCCATGGAGTATCTGATACTCACAAGTCGAATAGAGGGATAGAGAAACAAGGAAAAAACGCGTGACATACATGGAGGCTTAAGCAAGTGGATGACAGAAAGTTGTCTGAGGGGAGGTGGTTGAGGGAAGTAAATTGTTGAGAGCTACAATGGATGGAGGGAGGTTTAGTTTAAGGCATATCAAACTCAATGGGTTATTTAATTCCGACAAATTTTTATTGCTAGTAATAATTTTATTTTAAAATTTATTTCTAGTAATAATGAGAAATAAGTATTTCTGCAATTAAAGCATATTTTTACTAGTGTGTTGTCCTCAGTTTGGGGGTTAACTATTTACCCATAGCTGGGACACTAACGGGTGCTACCACCCAGGGTCAGAGTGGAACACGCTCCTCAAAATCGCCTGATCAGAAGCCCTGCTGTTGGATGTAGTTTATCGTCTGCCTATATTTCTGAGATGAGGTATTTTGTACATTATTTACATTATGTCTTCAAGGACACATGGCACAGTGGATAAAGGCGTTGGTTAGATCCAGTGACAAGACCCAAAGAGTGTGAGTTCAATACCCGGTTAAGCCAGTGGAGAACTTTCAGAGCAGATAACTGATAGCTGACATCCATCAAACATGGCACGTGGAACTAGAACCGTCTACCCCAGTGAGCGAAATAAAGGGTTCACTTCTAACCACCTGAAGAAGGCCGGAGCGTACAACGGCTGAAACGTTGTGATAAATATGGCGACAAAGATGGTATTTATCAATCCACCCACGGCGATCGAATGTGGCACAAGGCCGTTTTAATGTGGGTATCTCCGAGCCCGTAGGCCCAGCCAAAAATAACCATCCAAACCCGCCGAGGCGGGCCAGTTCCGTCAACCTCCCCCAACGAAACCCTACCCTTCGGCGGAGCTTCGTCCGGGTTCCTCTCTGCAAGCAGAGAGTTCGACAGACACCCGACCCGGCAGCTCACAAAGCGCAGATACTACACTTTGATCCTAGCCACCGGGCCGAGCGGGTAGTCTTTTTTGACAAATATGGGGACAATAGTCGGAATAATGTAAATAATGTAGTTTATCGTATTACTCAGGATGCGGATGTAGTTTATCGTCATACGAAGGACGATATAGGGGGAGGTGAAGAGCCATGACCTCCTGCGTCCTGAAAGGACATGGCATATAAAAAAACAGAAAGAAGTCTTGGATGAATTTAACGCTCAAATGTTACATGGAAGGCAAAAGATAATGGGGATAACAGAGAGTAATGTATTACTCTTCGTTATTATTACTTAGTAAATTTAAGGAAATGAACGAAGAAGCGCATACGACAGATACAAAATAGTGAAAACATCAGGTCATGTTTTGCTAAAAGCTAAAAAAGAAAGACAGAAAATGATGGAGAAAGATGTTTACCCAGATTCTGAAAGGACGGGGAAGATGGTGATAGAAAAACTAAAAAAAAAAAAAAAAAAAAGAAAAGAAAAGAAAACGTGACGACAGAAATGTTGTTTTGGAAAAGTACATCAAGTGCTGTCAGATAATTGTAATTTTATGTCAGTTTCGACAACCGAAATATGAAATATGAAATCATTAGTTTCAGAAATAATCAACAAAAATGTATTTCGTGAGAATATCAAATGGAGAGATTGCTGAAATGTTCTTGCCATGAGTACTTCCCAACTTCTTACGAAATAAAAAAAAAATATCGGATTACTTTTGAAAGGTTTTATCGAGAATATTTCATTGCTGCTTTGATATCTTTCTCTCTCTACCTACACTCTCTCTCTCTCTCTCTCTCTCTCTCTCTCTCTATATATATATATATATATATATATATATATATATATATATATATATATATGTATGTGTGTGTGTGTGTATGTTATTAGAAAAGGATGAGTATCTCTAAAAGGAGTCTCGGAAAAAGTACTCGATGCCATACGGAATATCAGAGCTTCAATATTAAAGCAAAGGATGATAAAGATATAGTTTTAAGAGGAACTATGTTTATAGGTTAAATTGCTAATGTTAAATGCAATCTCCATAAACTGAAGACTGCATTTCATTGCTCCTTGGATCTCTCTCTCTCCCTCTCTCTGTCTTCATATATATATATATATATATATATATATTAGGTTGGTGCAAAAATAATGACGTAATAATGTCGTTTTTTGACTCTAAAAATACGTCAAAAAACGACATTATTACGTCATTATTTTTGCACCATCCTAATATATATATACGATGCCATACGAAATGGCAGAACTTCAATATTAAAGCAAATCCAGATTGTCAGTGACCGGTCACGACAGCTAGTCTCATGCGCATGCAACTAGTAGTCGTGGCCAGACACTGCCGACCTGGATTTTGCTTTAATATATAAGCATCAAATTTAATTTATTTGTGAAGTTTTTAAACATTTAAATTACTATCAAACGTTAAAATCTGTTTTATCTAAATTGCTAAAACGATACCATCCCTCTTCTTCATCCAAAAAACCTACCTACATATTTTATCTCTTATCTCTTTAATTTTCCACTTTTTTCTTTTTTCCCTTTTTTTCTCCTCTTCTTTTTCCCATATCATTTCCGTTGAGTTGACCGATTAAATAGGTCAATGTCTGACCCTTACCCCCTCCTTCCTCAATATTATAATAAAACGAAATATAAAAATAAATTTTAAAACTCTTCCTTCCCTCTCTTAACTCGACCATGTCTCTCACACCATTCCTCACCACCCTCTATGTCAACTTATATAAGCTTAATACTGCCCGTCAAAAGTGTAAATTTAAAATTCATTTTTCGTTTCACCTTTTGAAAGTTATGTCTGAAGATCCAGAGAAAAACAAAATTCTCTGGTGAAATAAATTATTACAAATGGAGACTTAAAATTGTCTGTTTTTCTTAAAATTATATATATATATAATGACAAATAAAATATAGTTTTAAGGGTTACTATATTGATGGGTAAAGTGCTCCATATCAGTAATAGGGCGTATGTAAATATAAAAGTAGACATTGAGGCCAACAAACTAGTTGCAACAGTCCGTTTCTTGCTTAAACGGAATCTCCGTAGGCTGAAAACTATGTTTAAGCATGAAATATACTGTCACGGCTGGGTATTAAATTTCCACTGTACATATATATATATATATATATATATATATATATATATATATATATATATACACGTTTACACGGATTGGTCAGGCATGACGATTGCATATAATCATGGAACGGACTGTTGCCGATGCGTGTTTTTATATATATATATATATATATATATATATATATATATATGCAGATTTTATCTCCTAAGCGTTGTTATACATCTTATATCAATGTTATAATGACAGTACGAGCTTTTATTTTCTGGTTAATAATATTGTAAAGAAAACATTGGATTAAAAGATTAATGAAAAAAAAGGTTAATCAAAGAAGGGACATGGATTAATAATGCAATTATGCGAATACCGTAGTTCAGTGTGGGAATGCTTACAACTCAATGCTACGAAAAACGACCCAATCTGCAACCCCGTTCCTATGGGCAACCATCATTTTGATAATGAATGAACGAATTTGAATTGAACGATTAGTTTAGAGAAGGTCGTCTTCCAGCATCTGGTTCGTTTTTAAGTTACGCATTTGTTTGATTTGTAGATGTATTTAATTTACTTTTAATAATACTGTTCAATATTTACATTATGCTGACTATTGTCCTCATCTTTGTCGCCATATTTGTCAGAACGTTTCGGCCATTGTACGCTCCGGCCTTCTTCAGGTGGTTGGAATTTCGAACTGAACCCTTTATTTCGATCCCTGGGGTAGACTGTTCTAGTTCCACATGCCATGTTTGATGGATGTCAGTTATCTTCCTGGCCACACCAGGAAGATGTCTAGGTTCTACTGGACCATGTGAACTCAATAAGACCTTCGATACAGTTCACAATGGAGAAAGAGAGTAACAACACACTCCCATTCCTGGATGCACTAATATCTCGAACAGAGCATGGGTTCAAGACATCCGTATACCGTAAACCAACATTCACCGTACAGTACTTCAATTTCAACTCCCACCATCCATACAGCGTAAAGAAAGGGATTGTCCGTTGCTTACAACACCGAGCAAAAGTCATAAGTGGCGACCAAGAGATGTTAGATAAAGAATTGGTCAGTATAAGTAGTACCCTACAACCTAACAACTACCCTGGGTACATGGCAGCAGCCCCCCAAAACTGGGATAGGCTTGTACAAGTGGAGAAGGAGGACAACAACACCCAGAAAACATTCTGCCTGCCTTATGTGAAGGGGTTATCAGAGAAAATACAAAGGATCTGCGGTCCATATAACATCAGGACAACCCTCAAGTGCTTGACAACACTACGCAGATATCTCTCTCTCGAGTAAGACCCCCCATAGAGAAGAATATGAATAAAGAGTGTGTGTACGCTATCCCGTGCAGCTGCGGAAAGGAATATAAAGGAGAGACAGGCCGCCCCCTCAAGGTAAGGCTTCAAGAACACCAGATAGCTGTAACGCGAGGGGAAGTAGAAAAATCAGGCGTGGCTGACCACATATGGAGAGAGAAGGGAGATCACCGTCCCCTGTGGGATCATGTTGAGATCATAGACAGGGAACACCATTGGAAAATTCGTAAACTTAAAGAATCAGCACATATGCTAGGCCACAAAAATCTCCTGAGCCGTCCAAGCATAGAAATAAATACAATATGGGAACCAGTAATAAGGAGTGCCAGAGAAAAGCAATGATAACAAAGTTGCAATATGAGCTCTGGTAAAAACATGGAATGATAACAGCAAAAATTGCAATATGAGCACTGGTAAAAATGGTTGCTGAAAACATTAGGTTTATAATACCCAGAAATTCATACCCAGATGTCCTCAAGGACACATGTGACAGACCCAAAGAGTGTGAGTTCAATACCCGGTTAAGGCAGTGGAGAACTTTCAGAGTGAAAATTAGCAGGAGATAACTGATAACTGACATCCATAAAACATGGCACGTGAAACTAGAACAGTCTACCCCAGGGATACCCCAGGGATCAAAATAAAGGATTCAGTTTGAAATTCTAACCACCTGAAAAAGACCGGAGCGTACAACGGCCGAAACGTTGTGAGTAAACACAGGCGATCTCATTATAGAATCAAGTAGATCACGATACCGTAGAGGAAACGCATAAGTAGGCGAGACGCCCAATTGATAGTTATTTCAATACTATCCTCTATTAATATACTGATCACTATTTCTACTTTATCCTCTATTAGTATACGAACAGCTGTACATATAGTGGTCTGAATATAGAAAGAAGTATAGAGAATAGTATAGCTATTCGTATACTAATTATTACTATTAGTGAGAGTGATATTCGAAAGCGTCTGACCATAGCATTGTTCAACGGCGTACTGTAGTCGTATCAGCGAATAGAAATTTCTACTACAAAGAGCATTACGTAAGTGGCAACGAGTGTACGTTGACATCACAAAATTTAGCAAATACTCGTCAGTGTTCAGGATTTACTGCATGAGTCTGTAACAGTAGATGAGTACAATATGTATAATAGAAATGCATTGCTAGAAACTGTTTTATGGAAATGCATTGACAATCGGGAAAAAAATGAAATTATCAATGATTAGGCGTGAAGAGAACCATTATAGATATATAAGGGCTATTATAAATATAATGTAAACGCATTGCTAAGGCTCTTATTAACGAAATACGTTGATAATCACGAATAATGGGATCATAAGAAAAGATGTCAAATAAGAAAAGATGTCAAGATGTCAAATATTGATAAATCTTTTATTAGAGAAATCAATTAAAAAACGCAAAATGTAAGTGTCAGAAATGTTGAAAGATGTCAAGCGTTACTGACAGATTAAGACTATTACATGTAAGGCAAATGTAATGCTAAAGGATTGTTACTCTTCAGGAATTACGCCAATCGTTACTGGCAGAATATGGTTATTATGTGTAAAATGCAAATGAATTGCTTATGCTTTTACATTGTAAGTGCATTGATAATCAAGAAAAAAAGATTGTCAGTGGTCAGGGGTTAAGATATATATCACTGCGTAGAACAATCATAGATATATGAATGAACGACTACTTATTTTTTAGTATAGAAATGTACTGAGCATTACGAAAATAGGTATTTTCATGAGTCAGAAATTAATTTTACTGGGACTAAAGTTTTCAGCTGATATGAATTGGAAAGACGATATTGAATCAATTTCTAAATCTTCAGCTAAAAACGTTGACACACTGCGTCGTGTTAAACAGTTTTTTCGCCAAAATATATCTTACATATTTAGAAGTCTACCATTCGATCTTGATTTGAATAGTGTGCTACATCTGGTCTGGTGATCCTGATATATATTTAGAAACTCTTGGTAAAATCCAGAGAAGAAACTGTAATGTTATTGGTTGTGACCGGGCATCTCGGCTTCAGTCGCTTTTCTACTCTCATGTCACAGATTGCCTATCGATTTTCTAGAAATACTTGCATGGTAATTCTTCTGAGGTACTTAACTTTTTAGTACCTAGAGTTTATGAATTTACATTGGCGGCAACGTCTCATCCTTTTACAGTTGAAATGGCTAGATGTAACCGTAAGTTCTATGCTAGCAGTTTCTTCTATCGCACTTCTTGCTTGTGGAAATATCTTCCAGCTCCTTGCTTTCCAGTCAGCTCTGATCTTCCAAAATTTAAATGCCATGTCATTCGTTACCTTCTGTAACCTTAATTCTAGTTCGTTTATTGTCCGCTCTCGTTAATAGTTGTTGTTTTTTTTTCCTCTAACACTCAATAACCCGTTGCGTCCTAGTGTCTTTATTGCTTTGCTTGGAGTGAATTGATTAAAAAAAATAAAGTTTTACTGTCACAATAGGTCTATTATACGAGGTGCTTCAAAAGTGTCTTATGTAATTTTAGTTAAATGAGCTTTTGTTCCTCTGACGTCTCTCGTACAGCACCAAATACTTCTTTTTCAATCATCCGTTCTTTATTTCCCGCAAGTTTTGTGCATACACCTCCGAGTTATCTGTATAATGTTCCACAAAGCCTTTTAACCCTCGTTAATCCAGTACTAGACGGACTTTCAGCTTGCCCTCTGGCATTAATGGGACCATTAGGTACCAAGTTCGTTTTCGGATATGGCTTCAGCCACCTATCATCCAGCCACGACTAGGGCTTCATCGCATATTCGTCCTTAGCATAGTATGGTACTGCGTATCCTGGTATTCTATTGTTTAGTGCTATAGGCGGTTGTCTATTCGCCCACTTCCATGAGGCCGTCCATACGTTTTTACGACTATCGCTAAAGTCGGGTTCATTCATGGAAATAGCAGCACACTGGGACAAGTGAACTTCTCCCGATTGAGATATGTGAACCACTCCCAGTTCTCTGACCGCGTCAACCCCAAGAAGAAGATCGAAACCAAGTAGTGGTCCGTCCCTAATTATGGTATCAATGCGCACGGGTTGAGCATGACCGATGTTCATCGTAATACTGCCATGTCCACGGAATGTTAGGGCCTCACCTTCGGCCGTTAGGACTTCCGTCTCCATTAGTCGTCAATCGCGGCATGCGCATCAGCTCACCAGTGTCCGCGAGCAGCCAGAGTCAACCAGGGCCGTACACTTCTTTCCTTATACGACCACCTCGATGATAGGCAGCACCGTGTATTGAGGTAAAGAACTTATTTTCCTTTGCACAAGATGCAAGCCACTCTGACTCGCTTGCTTCTACGTAATTGTTCACAACAGCAATTTCAGTGCATTTTTTTTTATATATATATTTCAAACTTCTCATGTTGTTAATATTTAACCTAAATTCTAAAAAAAAAAATGAGAAATTTAAAAATACCTCGTTTACTTTTGGAACATCATGTACCCTGGTGGATGTTTCAAATGAATTGCTAATTATTATTATAATAGATATACATTGAACATCAGGAAAAAAGAGATTGCATGTCGCCAGGAATTTTAAGGATTACTAAAAAATAGGACTATATTATGTATGATTTAAAAGTATTGTTAATCTTTTTTTGAAGCAGAGATGCATTGGAAAAAGGAAAGTAAGTGTTTGTCAGTGGCTATTAATTAATACGAATATTGATGACAGATCAGTGCTATTATATGTATAATGTAATGGAATATATAATGATTGTAAATAATGAAGAAAGGTATTATCAGTGGTCAACACAGACCTATCAACTTTCTAAGATTAATGGTTAAAAATGGCTTCGAGCGATTGAAACCTGAGGGTTCTGAGAAATGTCATTTTTCTTTGAGCATTGTGGTATGGCGCTACAGGATCGCAAACAAAGAATTGTACCAAAATCACATCACTTGAGAAAGACCAAAAGCAGAAACAATGGATATCACATGCGACTAGGAGATAAAATAATGCGATAATCAAGATGATGACATTCCACACTACTCTTTAAAAGATTGAAAAGAGCGGTAACAGGTACTGGGCTTGTTAAGCCTATTTTCTAGAAAAGAGTTTAACCGAAACTACTACTGGCTGCCCAAGCAATGAATGCTAAATGTTTCCTTATAGGGAAACGGCTAATGTTACCATTAACATTATTATTACCAATAACAGATGATTATTTAATTCAGTATACTTTGAAGCACACGGTTATAAATATAAAACAAAAATGAAAACATGTCCGCTTAGCTTCGATTTCAATAATTATAAAATTTGTATTACATGGATTTTGCACTCTGTCAGAAATTGTTTAAATAAAGCTGGTGATCTCGTTCGAAAATAAAATCGAATCACTGATTCTTGGAATATCTATGACATTGAATCTTTTCTTTATTCTCTTCCATTTCCTTCTCTCTCTGGCATGAACCCCCCTTCTTTCTTTCTTTCTTTCTTTCTCTCTCTCTCTCTCTATCTCTCCCTTGTTTCATCTTTGTGCTTATGTCTACCTCCGTTTGTCAAAAGTTAAAGGGGGACTTCGTAATCAGAACGTCTATCGCTTCCATTCTGGTGGTGGGAGTGTTGTATCTGTCGACATACAGTCGGCAAGGCACGCAAATTGTCGTCGAAATTACACCTGACTTTGATGGTCTCTTCAAAAAAAGCAATTAGTAATTTGTCAGCGACAAAAAGCGAAAAAGACGGTAACGTGATTACGGTGGGAGCAGATCACGTCGCTTTGACGTAAATGATAGCGCTAAGACAACGGCAGAAACCTCAAGCATAATTAAGATAGAAATAAGATGGGTCTTAGTTATTAGGTTTCTTTAAGAGAGAAAGAGAGAGAGAGAGAGTGAGAGAAATATAGGACCCGAAAGAGAAACGGAGAGAGAGGGGAGAGGAAATCTTGTTGAAGAACAAGAAGATACATAAGTATAATATAGATTTGCGGCATATATGCATGATATATATTTATGTAGCATATCTTAATTCAAACATGTTTCAATAAATAATGCAGACATATTGTGTCTATTTTTATAATGATCCTTTCTATTTTAAGCAGTTCAGCCCAAACAAGACGGGAGTTCCAGTAGCACGCAATGGGGTTACAGAGAGTGGGAGAAAGAGTAAAGAGGAGTGCTTAAGGAAAGGATAAAGATGACGACGGGAATCAAAATCAAGGCATCAGAAGATGTCGATTGACATTATATATAATTCTTGAAGATTTTAGTTATCAGGGAAGCAAGTAAGAGGAAGGGAGTTCCACTGTCGGGAAGTGTGAGAAAAGAAAATGCTGGAATAAAAGAGGCGGCTACATTTAACTGTTTCGACTGTAAAAGGCTGTGACCGAGACGCCAACCTAGTAGCACGCTTAAATTCATGCAGTTGGGGTTGCCATGAAAATATTTGTAGAAAAGACAGAGAGAAGCCACATCAAGTCTGTGAGAAAATGATTGGAGACGAGATGCCAGATGTCTGACCATATATGGCAGTAGTATTCAATGCAAGGATGAATGGTAAATTTGTAGATTTGAAGGATGGGTTCGGACGAGAAAAACCCCTCTTGCGCGACACAGAGATCCAGCTTTCCTTGCAATAGATGTAACTACTGATTAAATGTAGTTGTCCCACCTCAGGTCAGCGCAAAGCGGGACACCAAGAAGGTTCAGAGAGACGATCACGTAGAATTGGGCATCAGACATTCTGATAAGAGGTACGGAGGTTACTTTATAGTGGGTAAATGGGAGCAGTTTCTTTTTTGGAGGCATTAAAGTTTACAAGCTATTTCCCGACCCAGTCAATCACAGATTTGAGGTCGCTTTCGAGAGCAACGGCAAGGTTAACTTTGTCAGCAATGCCGGATTTATTATTGAGACGGGAGTTAATGGTAGTGTCGCCTGCGTAGATGCGTACTTGAGAAGTGATGCCATCAGGAAGATCGTAGATGAAGATCAGAAACAATGGAAGACCCAGGATAGAGCCTTGGCGAACACCAGCGTTCGTATGAATGGAACTGCAAGGGAAGCCGTTTAGAACGAACTTCATTTCACGGTTTCACAGGAATTATTAGATTAAATCAAATAATCGTCCTCAAATACCGTATTACTAAAGCTTAAGAAGAAGACCTTAGAGACATCTGGAGCCACAGCACAAGCATCAACGTTTATACCACAATGTTCAAAGAAAAATGATATTTCTCAGAACCCCTAGGTTTCAATTGCTCGAAGCCATTTTAAACCATTAATCTTAGAAAGCGGATAGGTCTGTGTTGACCACTGACAATACCTTTCTTCATTATTGCTCCTTGGAATACAAATTCAGTTATGGCCGTAAGCACGTGCAAAACGAAACCATATTGTTTGTCAGTGTTAAGGTGGTTGACCATTTCGACATTGATTAAAGCCTGGACGAGTGGTAGGAGACTGATAGGACTGTAGTTATATAGGTCAGAAGAATCTGTAGAGTTCTTGAAACAGAGACAAAAATGAGGACTTCCAAGAGGCTGGAAAGCAAGTATCAGCGAGGCTGTAGTTTTATAATTTAGAGAGAACTGGATCCAGCTCAGAAGCACATTTCTTTAGGACGACGGGTGGTATCCCATCACCACCACTTGCTTTTTGAGAGTTTAATTTAGAGATGATGTCCAATACCATCAATGAGGCTATGCTCATCTGACTCAATAGAGTCTAAGTGCTAGAGGTAACAACAGGTGTGAGTACTCAGGACGAGTCGAGTGTTGAGATACAACACGAGATACAACACAAACACAATGAACCGGAAAATATATATTGTCCTAGCAATTATCACAGCGACAATTGAAAAGGACTTATCTAAACTCAACATCATACTTATTATAAAACCAAGATTGTGTGTCTGTGTCTGTACGTTTATATATTGGATCGGATTTCCTACATTTTTCAACCGATTTCAACAAAACTTCACAGGACTACGTAAAATTACCTGGCGGTGATTCTGACAGCGCCAAAAATTGGAAAAAACACAATTGTTTTTGCACGAAATCAATTTGAAAATACGATTAACAGGCATCGCTGTTTCGAGAAGGAAACGGGGACAACTCATATCGAGTTATACTTATTATAAAACCCAAGTTGTTTGTGTGTGTGTGTGTTCGTTTATATATGGGATCGGATTTCCTTCATTTTTCAACCCATTCTTTTTGGCAGGTAGTGTTTCTTATTGTCTTGCACACTTTTTTTCATTATTTTTACATTCAGAATGCTTTAAAAATTCCATTTACAAGACAATTGTTTATAATAAAATTCTGTTCCATCGGTAGACTCATAACGATTGAAAATAACGTTTTTCTTTGAGTTTGGGTTTGACCAATTCGTAAAAAAAAAAAAAAAAAAACTAATTAAGACATCCGTGTCCGTCAACCTTAAGCAATAATCTCTGTCAATTTTATTTTTCACTCTTTATAATAATCGATACTTGATCTATCTCTTACTGTTACATCCCCGGGAAACTCTGGGCTCTACTGCTAGTATAATTTATTACTACTACATCTAAAACAATAAATGACAAAACAAAATAAAATAAAACCTGAAGGAGGAATGTATTCTATCACCTGTAATAATTGCCACAAAATACATAGGGGAAACGTCGAGGAATCTAAATAAAAGATTATATTAACACAAGAGACATATTTGCAAAACAATGCATTGTATGCTTTAGCTCATCACCGTAACAATAATAACATTAAAAATGCTGTTGTTAAAGGAGATAAAATTCACTAAAACAAAAACGTTTAAAGAGTGTCTTGATTGCAAGGTCATCTACAGTATATTTATGCTCTGACTCTAAAATATTTCACCATCCTTGGCAGATCTTCTATTATAACATTTTGTGATATCTAATAACACAAGTTATGGAAATGAAATCGGCTAGATTATATATATATATATATATATATATATATATATATATATATATATATATGTAATGAAAAACAAATCACTTTAATGTACCATTACGATAATTTATTTCACCTAAATCCTTTTTTAAGGATTCAGGATCATCAGGAAAATCTTCCAACAACGAAATGAGAAAAAAATTTTTTTTCTCATTTCGTTGTTGGAAGATTTACCTGATGATCCTGAATCCTTAAAAAAGGATTTAGGTGAAATAAATTATCGTAATGGTACATTAAAGTGATTTGTTTTTCATTACATATTAGCTCTGTCCTAACATTGAGCTCTCAGGATTTCATCCTCTTTGGATTTACCAATTCGGTTTACCAAGTTCCTTATAACTTAAATAAATATATATATATATATATATATATATATATATAAAGGTTGGTGCAAAAATAATGAGGTAATAATGTCGCATTTTGACGTTAAAAAATGACATTATTACATCATTATTTTTGCACCAACCTAATATTATAAGACATTTTTATCCTTATACATTCTTTTTATAAATACAAATATTTAATTAAATGCTCTGTTTATAATAAACAGTATTAAACAACATTTACCGACCTGAATGTCCGAGAAATTTTCACAGAAATTATTCGTCCTCCGACAGAATTCGAACCTGTACCTTATACGGAACCGTCATAAAGCTTGACCTGCCTTAACCGATTTGGCCACAGAGGCGCGCCCGGTTAGCAAGGTCGAATTTACTGTATTTGAACATCAACTTTGCTAACCGAACTCGTCTATGTGGCTAAATCAGTAAAGGCACTTCAAGCTAAATGACGCTTCATATGTACGCAAAATTTATAAGGATTTAGAAGTAATAAAATTATTTTATCTTTATTCGACACCTTAATTCGACATAATCTTTCTTCGTATACACATCCGATCGCCGTTTGTTTGCCTTACGCAATTTTTATTTTCTTTTAAAACCACCATTCTTATGATTCCTTCCCATAAAGTCACCCTTGAAAGGAACACAAAATATATAAAATTTCGAGTATGTCACAGTACACATGACTTCTGTCATGTGTACTGTGACATACTCGAAACAACATATGAGCAACGTACTGTGACATACTCGAAACACATATGAGCAACGTACCGTGCCCCACTTAAGTTTTAATTACGGTTTAAGTAGACGATATCAATTGCAGTTAAACTTCTAATAAAAAAATTTAAAAAAACTTTTCACTCTGCTCGATATTTAAATTTAATTTTAAATGAGTTATTTTTAATCGCGTGTAACTACAATAGCTGCTAACTGTTATTTCAGTTTGTTTATGATTCGCCGAGATCAAAAAACGGACGGACGGAGGGACGGACGGACAGACGTGCACTACGCTTTATTTATATAGATTCTCCGCGTTAGTATTCTAAAACAGTGTTTTGATTTGATTTCTCTCTTTTTCAGCTTATCTAACCAAGCGTTGAGAACCATTAAAAGAGAAAACACAATATGAAAAGTTGCTTCTCGGCTTGACGGTCGAACTCTCTGCCTCTAAGCAGAGAGGAACCCGGACGAGGCTCCGACGAAGGGCAGAGTCTCGTTCGGGGAGGTTGACCAACCCGATCCCGTTTATACGGGTTCTACGGCCATTTTTGGTCAAGCCTACGGGCTCGGGAAACCCACGTTAAACTCGGCCTTGTGCCACATACAACCCTCGTGGGGGGTAGGTGGCTAGATACCGAATCCAGTCGAGCTTCTCGGCTTGACGGTCAAACACTCTGCCTCTGAGCAGAGAGGAACCCGGACGAGATTTCGCCGAAGGGCAGAACCTCATTCGAGGAGGTTGACCAACCCGATACCATTTATACGGGTTCTACGGGCATTTTTGGCCGAGCCTACGGGCTCTGGAAACCCACGTTAAACTCGGCCTTGTGCCACATGCAACCCTCGTGGGGGGGGGCTAGATACCGAATCCAGTCGAACCGATAGTAGTTCACTCCAAACCCAACTGACAGTCATACTAACACCTTCCACATCTTGTATTATTATTTCGTGTAATATACCTTCGTTATTTCTACTCTTGTGTTCGTGTTGTTCTTCCTTGGTCCTAACCTGGACCATAACAGTAAGTCACATTGTTACCCTTAAAGTAGGATTTTTGGAAGTAATTATGGTTTACCAGAAAGGATATAAAAACAAATCGAAATTTTAGGTTTCGGTTGCAGAGTTGTGTGCCTTTGCAGTGTCATACTGGAGAACAACACCCTTTAATAAATGTAAACGCAATTTTTAAAAATATTATTAAAAAAAAAATAATCATCTTCATTTTCAACTGCTGCAGATCAAGTTAACTTTTTGATGCTCCTTTAAAAACATCGACTTTTTAAAGAATACCTTATCGTTTTATGATTGGATAGAAATGCTACGTGTTTCTCATTGGTTAAATGGATGACTGACGAACATCAATTTATTGCAAGCCGTCATCATACTTTTGCACGTGATTTCTGCTGAAACCAAAGCATAGCGTTTGTAATTTATATCAATTCGTATTTCATACCGTCCAAAATTTCAGACAATTTCAGGATTTGTTTTTTTTTTGTTTTTTTTTTTTTTGCTTTTAATCAAAAATAAGTAGAAAACAAAGTACGGAATAAAATATTCTCAGAATTCATATTTGTTTACTATTTTTCCATTTTCCATTTCATTTAGATTCGTATTCTGGAGGAAAAAATAAAACTTCGAAATGAATCTAGTTCTACTCTTACGATTTCTTGTAATTAATAATAAGTCGCTCTGGCTGATTGGGTTTTAATAATTAAAATAATAAAAAAAAGAAGCAAAACGGAAACGAATAAGCGACGTCCTTTGGCGTTTGGAATTGTGAATTGCGTTTAAAGTCGAAATATTGATGAAATCAATGATTAAAAACCAGCGAAGCTGATTTTTGTAAGAATTTTCGTCTGCTCTTACACAGTGCTTTCCCTTTATTTTATTTCTTTCCTCCCCGACTTCCTTCTCTTCAAACCTGCACTGACTTACAGTTGACTCATACTACTCTCTTTCTACTTTTTGAAATCTTCTTCTCCTACCACTTGATTTCCTTCCATCCTTCTCACCGATAGATATCGCCAACATTCATATTATTCTATTATTATTTTTATACATCATTTGTCTACGCAACCGCATTTGCAAACAGGATCAAACTCAAATGACACCGCCCAAGTGTTTCGCTTATTTTGCGTCTTGATAACTTTTACGTTTTCTTTCTTTCTTTCTTTCTTTCTTTCTTTTTTTCTTTCTTTCTTTCTTTCTTTCTTTTTCTTTCTTTCTTTCTTTCTTTCTTTCTTTCTTTCTTTTTCTTTCTTTCTTTCTTTCGTTCTTTCTTTCTCTTTCTTTCTTTCTTTCTTTCTCTTTCTTTCTCTTTCTTTCTTTCTTTCTTTCTTTCTTTCTTTCTTATATGTCTATGTGTTTTTGTCTGTGTATGTGTTTGTGTGTTCACAGAGAATTCAATCGGTTATGGTGATTGTCATTTTCATGTCACGATCGATCTTCAGAACATCGTCTCTGAGTTCAACTCCAGATAGGGTTCGTTATATTCACTTGCGCGGAAATACACTTTAAAAAAAAGTATGAATCCACCTCTTCCTCCCATCTATGGGTTAATTAGTAAGACATGTATTTCTAAAGCGTTATTATTAGGTTGGTGCAAAAATAATGTCGTTTTTTGCCGGTAAAAAAATACGTCAAAAAACCGACATTATTTTGCACCAACCTAATATGTACAATGATAAAAATAAAATAATATTGAGCAAAAATATTCGGATTTCGGGATTAAGCACCTCACAGAGGTAGATATACAAAACAAAAACAAACAACTGATCATCCTTTAACTCAATTTAAACCAACAATACAAGACGAACACGTGCAACTTCCTCTCTTGTTCGGAAACTAGTGAGGCATCTTGCCTGCGTTTGACAGAAGTTAGAGTGCGTACGTGTGTGGATGTGCTGAGATGCAAATACTTGCTTGACTCACTATAACCCTGACGGCGGTCATTCTAGTAATTGCATTTTCATAGGAAGTAGAATAATGCCTTAGTTTTAAACGGGGAAGGCCAAAGTACGCATCGACCGAAATGTAGAAACGACAAGAATAATTGTCTGAATGACTTTTGAAATCTAAAAATATCATCTCATATTTTGAAGCAAAATAATTGAAAAGCGTAAATAACAAATTTGCTTAGCGAGGCCGTTTATTTCTTGCACACAAGAATGTTGATAACAAGGTAGAGATGAAATCTGAGGATTATTTTGGGGCCGGTAGATGAGCAGCGTCTATTATTAGGCGTCCGCGGCGGAAAGGACATCATTTAAGGCAGACAGTTTGAGAACACAGATGAAGGACAGAGTTATTTCGAACGCCGTTGCTTGCAAATAAACAACTGGAGCTGATTTGAACGTCTTCCGCGTGAAAAATGAATACTAGAAAATCTAGAAATATCTCCCACGGCAATTCATAATTAAAGGCACGCACTCATCTTTCTATTACAGATTTCTTTATCAGTCTTTTCCTATACAGAAATGTTAAATTGGATGTGAAATTTTCTGCGATGCTAAAAGCAGACGTCTACGGCAGTAGGTTTGATTTTAAGAACGTTTATCTTGTTAAAATGTCCTTCGCACACACGCACACACATCTGATTTCGTTTATTCGTATTTTAAACATTCACACGTACGCCCTCGCGCACCTACATAGGTATATCAGGACATAAAATCTGTATTTAAAGGCTGAGCAAAGCTATATTTTTAACGTTTTAATATAATCTATAACAGCTTTTTTTTTTATTATTTAAACTCCCGTTTAATTCTTAAGATTACCGTTAGAAATATTATCGGAAGGACTTCATTTTTGGAAAAAAAAAACGTCATAAATATTTTTTTTTCATATTTATATTCACTTTAACACATGAATCAATCCATTGCCTAAGTAACAAGGCCACTTGAAATGCCGGGTGCTGTAAGCTTGGATGTGCGAGTAGTGTAGTGGATAACACATCCGAATTGCAAATCTGAGAGGCGAGTTTCAATTTCAGTCAGGCTCGTTGATTTCACTTTTTTTTTTTTTAAGCGTTTCACCCCAAGCAAGGCGGGAAGCCACTAGGACGCAAGGTGTTACAGAAAATTTGGAGCAAGATCAGGTAAGAGTGATAGAAGAAAGGATAAGGAGAAGGGTAGTGGATAGATCAAGGCAACTGGAGATGTCGATTGACATTGCATTTGAATAGCTGGAGATTTTAGCTCTCAGGGAAACTGGAATAGGGAAGGGAGTTCCACAGGTGAGAGGTGCCAGACATGAAGCTATTGGAGTAGAATAGACGTCTACATTTAAGAGTTTCAACAGTGAAGGGTTGAGAGTGGGATGCCAGCCATGTAGGGCGCTTGAACTCATGAAGTCTGGGAACCAGCGAATGCAGATCTTCGGAGCAATTGCCATGAAAGTATTTGTAAAACAGACAGAGAGAGGTGACAGCGCGTCTGTGAGAAAGTGACTGTCGACAAGATGCCAGAGCAGGGACAGTTATATTGCATATCCGCCTCTGGAGCCTATCAAGTTCTCCGTCCTCCAGTTATGGGTCCTTTAGTACGGCAAGTAGCAATAAAATCAATATTAACTCCCACTTTATTTTATAATTCAAAAATGTTTTCTGGCTTTAAATAACTTACATATGGATTGATAAACCGTGATCAGTTTATAAATAGGCATCTATGCAGAGGATACTACTGTCACAATAATAAATCCTGACAAAGTTGGTCTCTAAAAGAAGACCAAATCTGTGCTTGACTGGGTCAGGAAATGGCTCCAAAGAGAAACTGCTCCAATTTACCCAGTAAAAAGTTCCCTCCGTACCTCCTATCATCATGTCTTATGCCCAACTCCGCGTAAGCGTCTCTTGGTTACACGTTTTCCGCTGACGCGAGGTGAAACAACTACATTGAATCAATAGCTTCGTCTACCGCAAGGAAAGTGGGATCTCTGTGTCGCGCAAGAAGGTTTTTCTCGTCTGAGTCCATCCTTCAAATCTACAAATCAACCATTCGTCCTTGCATTGAATACTGCTGTCATATATGGTCTGGTGCCCCACTGTTCATCTCGAGGTTCTTGATATAATGGAATATACATACACCTATGTTCCCCCCCACTGGAGTGTGATTGGCTGGTGTCCGTCATAAATATCGACGGACGTGTAGGAGAGTCAGAAAAGAGCCTTAGTCTGAGAGTTAAGTCTATAACGACGCCCATTAGACTACGCCATTGATCTACACTTCTTACCTGCGACTACGACGCGTACCAGTCGATTACTGCTACCGTATTATACTTGGTTATAGTAGCCAAAACCACTTAGCTACTTCGTTCAAATATATCCCTTTCCGGGACATATCAGTTCTCAACGAAATTCAGAGACGGGTATGCAATGTGAAAGGACCTGAAATGGCATCCCGTCTACAATCACTTTCTCACAGGCATGATGCGAATTCTCTCGGTCTTTTCTACAAATATTTTCATGGTAACTGCTCTGACGAGCTATTTTCTCTGGTACCCTGATTACATGGATTTAAGCGTACTACTAGTTTAGTATCTGGGTCCCACCGTTTTACTGTCGAAACGGTTAAATATATCCACTTCTTCTGCTCAAACAGCTTCTTCTCTCGCACTACCCGACAGTGGAATACCTTTCCCTGATAGCTATAATCATCAAATATTTAAATGTAATGTCAATCGAGATCTTCTGATGCTTTGATCCTCGTCTCTGTCCTTCTCTATATCCTTTCCTCAAACACCCCTCTTTACACTTGCTCTCAATCTCTTTAAGCTCTTACGTGCTTGTGTCAATGACTTGCAGTGAAATCCTTAAAACAGAATAAAAATAAATCGTTCAAAGACAAAAAAAAAACAAACATTTATTTGTAGTATTCCCTTTCTGAAATGAATAATATACTTTTTATTATTTCAAACTATTGTTCTATCAGGCTTGTCAGGAATACTATTACACGCAAAACGTTTCGGCAAAAACCCTGTGTTCATCGTCATTATTTAATTTATGATTGTGTTATTTTGTTCATGTGATGGCAGTTACTTCCTGCTGATTCACCGAGCGGGCCCTGGATTTTCGCCTATCGTCATCTCAATGACGCCTGTGCATTGAGCGCGTCTTGAGACTCAACTCAGCCCCCTCAAGAGAAACTTGTACAAATGATCGATCCCTAAAGATGCGGGAAAAATAGTCGATTCCCTGTATCGCTCCAATAAGTACGTGAAACATGTGCCTTTGCAAACGCCAGGTCGAAAATGAGGTACTAGGATTTAATCTTGTTATGTTGTATTCAAATGCCACGTATAAAACTGCATTCCCAACAAAAGTAATCCGTAACTAATTATCTGGGAAATACCATTCCTCGATTATCAAGTCAGCTGACCGTATATCTCTCAGATCAGGGCTCCATATTTAAATATATATGGAAATGGTATTCCTACAATCCTTCTTTTGCAGTATATCTATTGACAAAAGTCTTCCCCTCGGAGTAAATTGTTCAGCATACACTGTCATATCATGAAAGAAATGATATTTTTTCAGGGAAAGAACATATGAACAGTGGATATTTAACTTTTAACCCGATAGAAAATAAAATAACTCATTAAATATAGAACAGCGTGGGAAAAATGATATAAAACGAATAAATAAAAAAATAAAAGGAAACCATTTTCTCATGATGCAAGTTATAAAGATACCGGAAAGGGTTTTTAGTCACATACGCCACTTCTGGAAAAGACAGAAACTTCCTCTTTTTCTTTTATACTTTCCAACGACAGCGTTCGGACTTGATTCGGTAACACTAATCATACAGTAATTGAATTTATCTTTCTAATTCAACGCAAAGATGAGCTCAACCATTTTAAGCATTGTCATTTTAATTTACTTCTGAATCAAAAAGGAAAACGAATATATACAAAAGACTAGTTACGATAAAAAGAATAAACCTCCATAGTAGAAATTCATGTTTTGTATGTGTCTATCTTCTTTCTTTATATATTCGACCCGCAGCCAGATAAAATACACAGAAACACGGAAACATTTAACCTCCATAATTCGTTACCCGATCTGATATTTTTGTTTAGGTGCAATGTTCTTTTAAGACGCGGGTGACCATGGCTGCCCACGAATTTCTGTTTTTGCTTAAGTCATTTATCTTTGTGATATTTGCTCTACTAACCCTTAAACGAAAAGCGTCAAGTAGGTTATCCACGTCCTTACAATCTTGTCTTCGATATGCCCCGTGAGTGTTAAATTTTACAACCTTCTTTCCTTATACGTATCAGAAACTTAAGCTCTCTCTTTCTGATTGTTACAAATAGTTGCCCTGTACTTCCCCGAAAGCAAATCCTGAATTGATTTGGTCGTACTTATGATTGAAGCACCCATCCGACCAGAACGACAATTTTTCTGATGCTTTATTTCCTTCTTGGTACTTTTTTTAAAATTTATACTTGACTTATCTATATAGTACATTATTGTCAATTATTTTCCTGTAATTGTATTAGGTTGGTGCAAAAATAATTTCGTTTTCTAACATATGTTACTATGTGAGAAAACGAAATTATTTTTGCACCAACCTAATAGTTATTACTGTTACTTAAAAAAAGAATTGGCTATTACTTTGCGTTATAACTTGAGGCAAAATTCTCCTGCGAAATCATATAAATTTCTTTTTAAAGGGATAGGATGGAAGTGCCTCGCAGACAATATTCGCCAACTTCTTTTCGGAATTAAGAAAATGGAGGAGATAATTTGATTTTCCTAGCGTTTATTCGCTTGAAATTTTATGAGAGATGAAAATTTTCCTACTGGGTTCCATGATATCGATTATCACAGACCTTGTGTTTCTTGCGAAAGAATCGATTGGCGGGATTCAAACTTCTGCCGAAGGGATATAAAAAGAAGAAATCTTGCTAATAATCCGAACAGATTAACAGAAGCCTTAAATCCTCGGCAGGTAAACCGGCAAATGATGGTTAATCCAAGTACAATTTAATCTATTTTTCAAGTATTTCACATAACCACTCACATAAAAAACAGACACAAACACAAATATGCATATAGCAATATATGTGTGTGTGCGTGTGTATGTGTATATGTGTGTGTGTAAAAATTTTAGATAGAGTATATCTGTAACAGGACAGTATATATAAGGACAAAACGATACACACATACACATGCGCAAACATATATATTGCTATCACAAGCACACACATACACATACACACACGCACACACACGAACACACACACACACACAGATATATATATATATATATATATATATATATATATATATATATATATATATATATATTCCCCTATGCATTATATATTGTTGTCATATACGGTTTGGTGCTCCTGCTATATATTTAGGGATTCTTTATAAAATAAAAAAAGTACAATCTGCAATATTATTGGTCCTGGGCTGGCATTTCGGCCCAAGCTACTTTTTCTTCGTTATTTATTCTCCTTATCTTCATAACCTTCTCATCCGACCACCTCCTCTTTTGTTCATATTATACGCCTCATTCACCATAACCATTGTAATAATAACCCTGTATCTTGAGTGTGCCTCGAGACTTGCATTGGGCGTATTTCACTACAAAAATTCTTGCTCATTTTTGTCTATACGGTAAATATCAGAACGAGACATATATCTCTTTTTAAAATCTTCTTATAATTTTGCAGTTATTTTCTAAACTGAAAATTTATGTCGTGTTCAAGCGATACAATAATGACAAATTTGGCCCAAAGCCAAACTCCGATAGAATTGGAATATATATATATATATATATATATATATATATATATATAAGTGAACCAGCATTTGATAACTGCCAAATTTATATCGATTTATTTCCTTCTATCATTGAAATACCGTATACGGGATGCAATAATTCCGACAGACAAAGAAGGACAGATTCTCCTCCAACCCACCCTAGGAAAACACTTTTTTTTATAATAATCGCTTATATTTGTTGACATCAGGTCATGAAACATTTACTTGACGCAAAGTAGCTTGGTGAATGAAAGCTTATGAATCGTTTTTCGAGGAAAGATAGAAACCAGGATATCGAATTCTGATTCTTATGTAAAATTCAGGTAAGATCACGGACATGAGGTGTTACAAGTCACTGTCCTATAAATGACAGAAGGTGATGTTGTTCTTTTAAATTTGCCTTGATAAATTCCCTCATAAGAAGAAAGCGAGTCGGCTAAAATAGGTTTTCCTTTTGTATTTATTCGTATTATCATTTTACATATTTATTGAACATGTTCCGCAGAAACACACAGATACACACACATACACAGACGCACATAAATATTATATCAATAAGAAATTTGAATCTTTTTAAATGACGAAAAGTGTAAAATATTTTTCTATTTTGTCATGCCACCCAAACATGTTTCTGATATATATAAATATATATATATATATATATATATATATATATATATATATATATATATATGTGTGTGTGTGTGTGTGTGTGTGTAATATTGGAGGAATCGAGACTTTTATCATACAGTCTCAGTTACGGAGGACTGGTCATGTCTTGAGAATGTCTGATGACAGGATACCCAAGATCCTAATGTGCAGCCAGTTAGATCAGGGCTACACGAATGTAGGACGCCCATGGCTTAGATACAAAAACAAGCTGAAAATCAACTTGTCAGCAGTCAATATACCACATAACACCCTTGAGCCCTTACCCTTGGAGCGGGTAAAATGGTGATCAACGTGTTTTAGTGGACTCAGCAATTTTCAAACTGTTTGTCTGAATCATCTTCAAGAAGCGAGAGCAAGATCTAAAAGGTCAGCCAATCTAAAAGTGATCTCATCTCACAATTCTCACACTTGCACCATATGTGGCCTCCTTTGTAAATCACTAGCGGGTCTTAAATGCCACTTAAGATTATCGTATAAACTGTCATAATTGAATCAATAAGCTGTCAGATCCTCATACGACGAAACCAACGGGACAGTTCATTATTTTATATATATATATATATATATATATATATATATATATATATATATATACATGGGGTGATTCATTAAGACGGATTATATATAAGGGTGTTTCATTAAGACGGATCAAAGTCAGCAGTAAATAAATCAGGGTTATTCGTGAAAATATACTTATTTCTTTATTGATTCATCTTATTTCTCCTGTCAATTATGTTGGAAAAGTAATATCGGCCAGATAACCGCCAATTCTGAAAGAAAAATAAAATATATCATTAGACGCTTAAAATTAATTCACATTAAAATATGTGCAAGTTATTGGAACACCCTATATATATATATATATATATATATATATATATATATATATATATATATATATATATATAATATGTTGAATAACCACGAAATTGCATAATTACATAACCTAGTACCATTTCTAAGAGATATAATAAGCTGAAACTTATTAAAATTTGTTGCCTAAATACACAAATATATATATATATATATATATATTTATATATATACAAATATAGATAACTAGGCTCGTTTCGAAAAACCCTCGAATTTTTGATTTGCAAATAATCAAATCAATCGCGAGGCAAAAAAAGGTTTC
>OZ010589.1:38002597-38050097 GCA_963932145.1 Acanthosepion lycidas
CGACGAAGTTTTAAGGTAAATGAAAACAAGAAGGACGTGCTTATATTTAGAACCAGCAAGTGATACATATGAGGAAAGAGAGTTTGGAGAATTTGATACTTACAGGACATAATGAAAGTAAGCGAGACAGTGGAAAATAACGACAACGTACCTAACGAGCATGTATATTGGCTGACATAACAGGGTATTAAGAGGGAACGCAAAAACGAGAAAACTTACTAAGAACTACGAAGAACAGGATATGGGGGAGAGCTATGATCGTCCACGTCTTGAATGGACCCGACACATGACATAAGGACACTGTTATCATTATTATTTGTACTTGTAGGCAAAAAGGACTAAATTGAAACAGGATTATTTCAATCGATGTTTAAAAAGATAGTGGTGTAGATGGTGAAAAAACAAACGTTGTTAAGTGTAACACATGACAGGAAGTCGTGGAGAGCCATCATCAACCACATCCTGAAATGTGAGTTGAAATGATGGGAGATCACGGTTATTGTTAAGTAGTGGTTGAATTGGTTGTGTTGCTACTTTAGTCTTCACAGTTATCTTCAGGCCTGTACACTGAAGCCTCACTAACTCTGTTTTATTTACTGTGATTTTCACCCTGTAAAATGTTCAAAGGCCAATCGAAACTTAAAGAATAAGAGATACAGCTTAGTCGTATATATGTGGAAGCCTACACTTGAACAGGTTAATATTGTGTTGATCGGAGAAGCAAACTCTTACGAGTCGGTTCCACAAGCAGTGGTTTCTTTCATCTCCCCAACGGAATACGAAGGGAATGAGAGAGGTTCGCTACAATGTGCGTAGCATGACGGGTTTCAATCGTGAAGGCTAGGACTGGTAAAACTATGGGTGTAGTTCATCTGAACACTCTCCATGGAAATAGAAATAGAGCATCGGGAGGCTTGCGACGTCACAAGAATGTATGCATAAATCTATAAATAAGACCAGACTTTAAAAAAAAAACTTAAATTTAATACCGGAATTAGATATTAAACTTTATAATTAGTGTTATGGGGTCGTCCCCTTTTTCATAAAAGTGGACTCGACCATAGTGGTACTTGGACTGCTGCCGTTAAATACCCAGAGCTAGTCAGTCAGAATACAGAGAGTGAGTAGAGATGGTGAGAAGACTGAGATTGTGATTGAGTTGGAGGTAGAGTAATAGTGTGAGGTAACCGCTTGTAGAAGTCAGTTACAAGCACGTAGACTCTAAGGAAGTCCTACTTCGAGATTGTATATATCTATATGTTATTGCTACTAACCGCGTTCCTGGATTTACTAATAGTATTACCCATTGTATTATTGTGTAAATACATTTAATTTCTTATCTTTATTTCTTGCGTTTGTCATTCATTGGAGACCGAATTTCATCTCGGAATCCACAACAATTAGTGTGGGAAAGTTCTGTAACAGATGGAAGTATATAAACAGACGTCCTGGACAATCGTGTCGCTGTCTCCCTCAAGGTAACCTTCGCTGCACTATTCAGTTAGCAAGGACTTCTTATAGGCCCGGAAGAAAAGACAATACGCCTCTTTGCTTTACAGCTATCGGCAGACGAGAATGTTAGGTCTACAGATCGAACTCTGTAGGGCAGCGTCTTACAAACTGGCCGAGAGAAATCCACAAAGTCGGGAATTGAATAAAATGAAAAATTAGATACGAAGGTGCCAAATCACGTTTAATTTTTCAGAGACACTCGCATTTCATGAAACTAACCACACTACGCCAAAGTGGTACAAGTTATGATTGACGATTTTGGTTGTTGTTTTCTGGGGCCTTCATCCGTTACTTGACGATCCGAGTAACCTTCAGAGAATTTCGAACTGAACCCTTTATTTAATCCATGGAGGTTGATTTTTCTCGGTCCGCTGACCATATCTACGGATAACTTGTCTGTTCTGAGTAGGGTTTTTTTTTCACTCCCCATTTTCACTGAGTCCAAGTACGCATTGCCCGGTGTAGGGATCGAACTCGCGATTACTATGTCGTAAAAATCACAAATCAACGCTTTATCTCACTAAGCTATACTTCCGTAGTTTAATAAAGCGTTCAGTTCGAACTTCACTGAAGTTTACACGGATCGACAAGGACCTGATGAAGTCTGAAGTCTCAGAAGCCGAAACGTTGTGATAAGAATGATAGAAATTATATATATGGATTTTTGCTATTTGACTTGTTTTTTTGTTTTTTTGAGGGGGGGGATTTTGCAATTGAGTGTACGAATAACAAACTGTTTAATTGGTTTAGAAAAGATGCACTATAATCTTTTCAAAATCAGTGTCTGCGGAACGCAACGGTTGTCCACCCGAAGAAGACAATTTGCATGCCGAATACAAATTCTGTGCACATCAGATTCGTTCACTTTGTAATCATTCCCTTGAAAAAGATATGAATCTTCATTCTGCTATTATTCTACTAAAATATCCATAAAAGAGGGCTGGGTTTTTTTTGTTTTTTTTTTTTTTTGGTGTGTGTGTGTGTGTGGCGGGGGCTAACCAGTCTTAGAGAATTCGAAACCTACTTGGAGAGATACGGTTTCTATCAGAATATCTTTCCCTAGAAACGTCAGGGTGGTAGCACCTGTCAAAGTCCCAGCTATAAGCAAATAGTTAACCCCCAAATTAGGGTCAAAACATTATGCAAAAATAAAACTATATTTTTGTAGTAAAAAAAAGACAGAAATACATTTTTGAAAAAAAAAAAATATTGCCAACAATACATTTGACGCTCGACAAAAAATACATCAATGAAACCTGATTTACAAACTTATTCCTAACAAAGAATACACATTCTATTGATACAAATCTATCCTACAGATCTTGTCGGCATTAAATAAGCCATTGAGATTGATATGCCGTAAAACAAAATAAGCAAAACCAAACCTAGAAACGTCCATCAATGCTAGTGACCCAACAACTCTAATACGTTAAGGGGACTTGCGATCGTTAACGATTTCGTTTCACGCTCGCAAGGTACCCCATGCTGGTTGCTTTATGCTAGATATTTTTTATCGATTCACCTCAAGAAAGGCGATAACGCCACTATGACGTAAGAGGCTACTGGGAGTGAAAGAAAATGAAAACGTCTTTAAGAAACTCTTCTAAAAACCCAATCCTAAACAGGAAACATCGACTAAAAATATATTTAATTCCTATTAAAAAAAAGGGGTTAAACTCAACACGTTGACAACGGTTGAAGGTGTAGTCGGGATTTACTTTTTTTTTTTTTTCAAATGATTACTTCTTAGTATCGTGTTTGCTAATTAGTGTGAGACTCGCAGTTGTGGCCAAAGATTGATTTTAGTATTTTCCACTTTTCAAGTGCAAAACTCTTTCTGTCACCTTTTGATAATTCTGGCCTGTGGGGTGAAATATAGTAAACATTGGATAGATGATTAATGGGAAAGAAAAAAGAATTGCCTATTCTCGTCGAACTTTTTTTTCGTAAATCGCATCATGACGCAATGACGTAAATGCAGCGGCGAGTTATTGGCCTCTTAATGGACCAACATATAACCCCATCCCGCCACTCGTATAAAGGAAATGGTGAGGCTTAAAAACAGATCTAAATGCAGAGCTTGTTATGGAACGTTTTCAAAGAAACCTCGAAGCCTTCAGGGAGGTGATTTATACATAAGCGAAAGAAAATGACAACCGGTTTTAAGTGGAAGTCGACAGCCCACAATTCAATGATGCCAAAGTGTCTCCAGGCAGTCAAACAGAATCCAGGAATGACCAATTGCCTCTAGAAGGTGTGAAGCGATCATCTGCGTGATATGTAGATCAGTAACAGCTAGTTCGATGACGTCTATGGAAGGCCGTTGGAGCCAAACTAACTAGCAGATTTTGCTTATTGATTTTTTTTTTTACATCATTCCTGCGGAAGCAAAAACGTCTTCAGTGAAAATGCTTTATCTCTTCCAGTGTTATCAGCCGTGAATGAATATCTGAAGCAAATTAAATTCTGAGCTTTTGTATGAGGTTCTACCACCCCTGCCGGGTAGCTAAGTGTGAACAGAATAATCTCCACATAGTGAACTCACGCGGATCTTATATATAATGTAATTTTCAGTTAGATTGTCTGTCTGGGAAGATGTAACTTTCAAACTAACATATAAAACTATAAACGTTTACTAGTTGGATGGTTGGTTGATTTTATATACGCCATATCAAGCACTATAGGTTATTTAATTCCAATATCTAAATATATGAACAATATTTTATGGTTTCGATTAAATGAATTTGGAACGAAATTGTGTGCTAACACCTGCAGGTATTTTGTTTTTATTTTTATATTTTCAAGGTAAACATATGTTTTATAGATATTCCGGGTATAACAGTAAAATTGTCCTAATCGTGTAACAGAATGGACTAACTGTCCATGCCACAAAATGTTTAATATCTTAAAATCTATTAAACTATTTTTCCGTACTTTCAGATAAGACGTTTAGCCATCTTGACATTTGTCGTAAAAATCACTTAAAAACCCTTTGAATTATTCAGTTAGTGTCATGGGTCCTTATTATAACTACAGAATGAACTCTTCCTAACACTATGTATACTACGCCTCTCAAGAGAGAGGGTCGAATCGAGTCGAGCCGATAGTAGTTCATTCCAAACCAGACTGACAGTCATAGTAACACCTTCCACATCTTGTATTATTATTTCGTGTAATATACCTTCGTTATTTCTACTCTTGTGTTCGTATTGTTCTTCCTTGGTCCTAATCTGGACCATAACAGTTAGAAAGAGAACAGTTTAAAGTCGTTTGGCGTCGGCCCCACTAACTTCCCAAATGAGAAATGGTGAAACGCAAAAAGATCATTCAACCCTTCAGTAATGGTACAAACATTCATACTCTGGCTTTCATCTTCAAAGTCCATTCAAAAACCATCAAGGGAACGGTGAATAAGTTTAAAAAGAGGAAAGAGTAGAGACGAAAACTGAATCAGGAATTCATAACATGAAGAGGGATAATCATTTAAAATGTTACTCCAGGACAGAAAATTAGAAGGTTAGAGAGGGCGAAGATCATCTTAAACAAGTTGGAAAATGATCCTGGAATGATATATTTGTATTTGAACTTTATTTCAATCCTTAATGAGTGTAATATGTTTAGCTGTGATTAATTAATGAGGAACATGTCATTTTCGTTCATGATCGATTTCATCACGACTCTTCTGCTAAGCTTCGAGTGTAATTATATGTACTTGTTAACCAAAGGAGGGTCCAATAGTGTTATAAAAACCTCGGAGAATTTCAGTAAGATATCTTTAATCATTTCTAAGATACAACGGTGAAAATCAATTGAACAATTTTGCTGTTGCACGATTTGGACAATTTTACTCTTACAGCATGTACACTTTGCATATGATCTGTTGTAGGTGTTATATGTTTTACTATAAACGTATTTCTTTAAGGTAGGGCATTATGTTGACGGTTTTAGTATTCTCAGATAGTTTTCTAGTGTTTGTTTCTTTGTAGTATTTATGGATTACAGGTGTTAAGTAAGCAAATTCAGGCAAAATGTTTCACTGTGGGTTCGGTTTGGCATATTGTAAATATTGGTTGATCTTTATTCTTAAGCAAGACAGCCGAAGCGGCTAGAAACATTCACTCAGTTTATGGAGAGAAATTTGTGAATGAAATAACTTGCAGAATATGGTTTGCAAAATTCAGAGGTGGAGATTTCACACTTGAAGATGAAGATCGAACCAGACGTCCAGTTGAGTTTGATGAAAAGCTTCTTGAAGCAGCCCTTGAAGAAAATCCTGCTTTATCAGTTGAGGAATTGGCAGTGGTTCTCAGGTCAAACCATACAACTTTTCATCGTCATCTTCAACGACTTGGAAAAGTTCCTAAACTTGGAAAATGGGTGCCTCATGAATTGTCTGAAAACAACCTCAAATCCCGAGTTGACATCTGCTCTTCTCTCCATTCTCGCCAACTTGTTTCAACTTTTTTGGGTAGACTTGTGACTGGCGACGAAAAATGGATCTTTTATCGAAATGTTAAGGGTCGTAGACAGTGGCTTGGTAAAGGGGAAGGACCCCAGCCACAGCCGAGAAGGGAACTTCATGGGCAAAAGGTTCTTCTTTCAATCTGGTGGGATCGCTAAGGAATAATCCACTTTGAATTCTTACTACCTAATGCAAGAATTAATGCTCAAATATACTGTCAGCAATTAGACCGTTTGAACCAAGCTTTGAGAAAAAAAAACATCTGCTCTAGTGAATCGAAAAGAGGTGATGTTTCATCAGGACAATGTGCAACCCCATACAGCAAGAATCACGTCACAAAAGATCGAAGAACTTGGTTGGGAGAAAATTCTTCATCCATCTTATTCTCCCGATCTTGCTCCTTCAGACTACCATTTGTTTCGTAGCTTACAGAATCATTTGGAAGAAACAGCTTTTGTAACACAGGAAGAGGTTAAAACTGACATTTGTGAGTTCTTCGAATCAAAGCCAAAAGAATTTTACAGTTATGGAATTAGTAAGCTTGTTAATAGATGGAAGGAAGTCATTGATAATCAGGAAAAATACATTGTTGATTGAATCTGTAATTAAATGTAACATCTGGTCACTTGTTTTCTTTATTCAAAATTCGGACAGAACTTATGAGATGACTTGATAGTTTCGTAAGCACAGGAATAGGTCAGTTGCTGACAGGCTTTCACTTGCTGGATCGATGTGTCTTACTACTTCCTCGTTGAGGAGACATTATCCATAATGAGTTTTTCCATAATTTCTGTTTTTCTCCTTGGATCTCAGACGGTATTGTGGATATTAAAATTCCGTATAAAAATGAAGGGTTTGAGTAATTGTTTTATCAGAGCTTTCACTTTGTATCGTTCTACCTGGTCATGCGATGGGATATACAGAGATTTATGGGATATACAGAGATTATATGCAGACTGTTCTGTGCAAAGTAGCTGTCACAGCAGCTGACTGCAGTTTTTTTTTTTTTTTTTTTTTTTTTTTTGCTCTAGAATTCATCAATTCAGAATTTTCCTGTCTATTCCACTGTGAACGTACACTGGCTCTTACCCACACGAGAATGTAAACACATCGTGGGGCATTTATCCAGTTGGTAAAGAACTGAGAGAGGACTCATGTTGCATGTTTATAACATGTTTTGCCAAAAATATACGAAACTTGAAACATTTACTCGGTCACATATTGTGAGTATCACTCATTACATGGAATCTCACAAGAATGTCTCAGTGTCTAACTAGCATGCAGTTGAAAAATATATTGATACTAGGATTTTAAAGTAACTGATAAACTATTAGAAAGTTTATCTACTTGCCGCTTTCTATATTTCATCAATGTTTTCAATATGTAAATATTTTAACATATTTACTTTTCTAAGAATTTATTTTATTTCATTTATTCAAGATTCTTTAAAATTCGGTTCCTATCGTCGATTTCTAGAAATTGTGGAACCATACGAATTGCAAACACATGTTTTTGAAAATTCGAGAATAAGTCAGAGCATTAAGAAAATTTGGTATTGTCAGTCGAAGCATTTACATCTTAGATTCGTTGGAATCTGAGGAAATTAAAAAATGTACCTCATTGTTACCTAATCTTTAAAAAAAAACAAAAATATGTACTCTACCCTGAATAACTTGGGTTACATTTGTTCGCGGGTCAAACTTTGTCCTGCGGCGTTAAAACAAATATACAAAATTTTATACTCTAAGTGTTATGGTCCAATATCCTCGCACCACAGTTATGGTCCAAGGTTAGAACCAAGGAAGAACAACACGAACACAAGAGTAGAATAACAAAGATATATTACAACAGAAATATAGTACAAGAAGTTGAAGGTGTTAGTAATGACTGACCGTCTGGTTTAGAGTGAACTAATATTGTCTCAACTCGTTACACCATTCACTGTATTTAATATCCCACTCACGAGGAATATATGTGGCACGAGGCCGAGATTAAAGTGGGTTTCTCCGAGCCCGTAGGCTCGGCCAAAAATATACCCTTTGAACCCGCCTAGACGGGTTCAGAGCCTGTCTACCTCGCCGGACGAAACCGTGCCTTTCAGCAAAGCTTCGTCCGGGTTCCTCTCTGCCAAAGCAGAGAGTTCAACAGTCATGACCTGGTCCTCGTTACACCATACATTGTATTTAATATCCCATCCACGAGGAATATATGTGACACGAGGCCGAGATTAAAGTGGGTTTCTCCGAGCCCGTAGGCTCGGCCAAAAATATACCCTTTGAACCCGCCTAGACGGGTTCAGGGCCTGTCTACCTCCTCGGACGAAACTCTGCCCTTCGGCAAAGTTTTGTCCGGTTTCCTGTCTGCCAAAGCAGAGAGTTCAATTCATTCATTATACCTCTTGAGAATCGTAGTATTTATAGTGTCAGGAAGAGTCTATTATCGTTATAGGAAAGGTCCCATAACACTAAGGTAACTAGATCCGTTTTCCCAAGAGGAGAAAGTACCTTTCTTAAAATGTTGCACCTTCTCTTGAGAACCTCGAATCCGCCAAACCTACACACTCCGATTTATTTTCTCTGGTACAGCGTAATGTGCGCTTTGTAGTTTACATCTATTAGATGGAAGGATTATTGGCTGGGATTAGCCAGTATGTGAGATGATGGGAGTTCGATCTCTGAATTTTTAGTGTTTTTTCCGTTTTTTGTTTTTCTTCTGAATGGCATCATCCTCTTCGACATCTGCACAAGCGAATTTCCTGAAAATTTGGAACTGGTAATAAAGATATCTGAGACAGATTACAATTATATACGAGACTTTACACAAAAAGGCACTCCTTTTTCTATATACACTTGAACCAAATGTATCAGAATTTATATGATTTATTTGCTTTCTATTTAGTTTATTATCAATATCTTTTGTTTTTGGAAGGAATAATGAAGCAGATATAGAATTCCTCTTCATCCAGAGACTGACATCTTTTGGAAGATACGTGGAACACAGAGAAAAATGTTCAATTTTTTAAATCATCACATTGTAAGTATTTTTTCAAATAAATAAACTTACCAAACTACTTTAAGATCAAAAAGGAAAAACATATAGGAATAATGGAAACTAATTGAAAACAGAAATTATTTAACAAAAATATATGCAAATAGCACTACTCTATCAAAATTTATATGGGAATTCAAATCACATAAAACTGATTTAATAAAATACACCAACTTACAGTATCAAATCAGAATGATTAACATTTTCCGTGGAGGAGAAACTAGCAATAATCACCTTTCCAGTTCAACATACACCCCAAAACAAAAGTTAGAACTGAATTTCAAAGGTAAACACAAAAATTCCTACCAGGCAAACTTCAACCAAACCGTGCCTCAAAACAACTAAATAATATACTGTAATGTAAATGTAAAATATTCTAATACCAACATTTAGAGGCGAGGATACTATAAGAGAATGAATAAAGGAAATATATGAATAAAATTCAAACAAGTAAACAAAGTATCATGAGACTCTGTAGCCTAAATAACTGTTGAAACTTGACTAATGCATGGAATAATAATGCAACACAAAATGTACTTAGAACAAAATGTATTGAAACAAGAAAGTGTACACAATACTTACATATAGTCTTTTGTATATTCCTGGGAAGACCGTTCCTGGAGAATCTGTTGACTGAGTCGCAGTCGGGCAGAGTCTCTGGTTGAATCTCTTGATTCCTGTATTTATCAATCCACCCACGAAGATCGAATGTGGCACAAGGCCGTTTTAATGTGGGTATCCCCGAGCCCGCAGGCTCGGCCAAAAATATGGCCTTTCTGAACCCGCCTAGACGGGTTCAGGCCCTGTCAACCTCCCCGGACGAAACCTTGCCCTTCGGCAAAGCCTCGTCCGGGTTCCCCTCTGCTAATGCAGAGAGTTCGACAGTCGCCGAGAGTCTGTCTCTCGGTCTCAGAATCTCTTGATTCCTCCCCTCTCTTCCCGGTACCAACCATATTTATATGGTCGGTACTCCACTATGCAAATTAGGTGGATCCTACCACAACAATAACGTAAAGTACTAGCCTCAAAGAAACTAACTTGGAGGATTTTGTTCTCTCCTTCCACACGTTTCTATAATCTTTTGCTGACCTAGAGAAAGATCTTAAGAGAAAAGAACTAATATATGATATGAAGATATGATGTATTGATTCCTACACCCACATTGTTTATATATGTTATCTCCATCTCATCTTCCCCTTTATATATAGCAAATTTTAAACAGTATTTTAGGTTGGACCAATAATTCGTGCGGTTATTAAGTATATTTTCTGCTTCATAAACAAAGTAACTTTTTGGTAAACCAATATAAAAAGAAAAAGTGTTAATGTATGGTGCCACTGCCAGGAAATAAACTAAAATCCTACGGGAGAAGCTTGATGGAAACTCCCCTCAGACGTTGAGAGCTATACTTAACATCTCCTGGAAACTAACTAAATCATATCTCTGATATTTCTACAATCTTACGCGAACGCAGAAGTCACAGCTGCCGAGCAAATCAAGAACTCGCGAGTGATCTACTGCTGAGAAAACTTAGCCAAAGAACCAGATAAGTTTTTCGCTCAGCAACGAACCTAGTTTCACCAGCTATGTTACCACACAGAATGTCTCCCTAATGAACTTCCGACCCTGATACAGGACCGTGATGGTTGGCGGGATAGACTCGTGAATATCGAAGCTAACAAAAAATAAAATATATACAGGGTGCGATGGATAAATTGTCGCCATTTTATATTTTCATTTCGCGCATGCGCGTTGTTTGTTTTTGATTTTGTCGATTGCAGAGTATAGTAGAGTCAGTTGGGCACCGCCTGTAAGGATTCACGCCGCCAGAAATTTGGAAACAGCATGCTGTACTGCTTGGCATTCGTGTAGGAAGCTCAAATACGAACATTTATGCAGTGTTTGGGTGTCAATCTGAGTACAGTGTAGATAGTTCAGAAAGAGCTGGATGATTCTAATGGGGATTATGAAGGTGTTTGGAGTGATCACTATCAATGCGGACGTTATGCCTCCATTCATTTTCACACAAGGCCCCAGAAGGGTGTAGAATGTTCCGGGTTTTTGACTTTCTCGGATTAAATCCCTACAAGCTAAAAAGGAAATGATTAAGAAACTTGACGGTTAAAGCCTTGATTGATCCATGTTTGTTGTGGTTTCGATAGCTGTTTAGAAAGTGGAGATCAGACGTAAAATATTTGGTGGGATCTAGGGAGATCATTGAGCTGGGATCCCGCTTCTGCGATACATTTACTCTTGTTCATAATCGTGATTGAACCACCCTTTTCGGCTTATTTGATAATTAGGTTTTGGTAGCTTGGATGGTTCTAATCCCAAACCCGGCACATTCTACAACCTTTCCAAATTACACAAACTCCCTTAAATAATCAAAGATACAACCACCATAAAGGAAATCAACAGTAACCCACACAAGAGCTGATAGAATCTCTTAGGATCCATCTGCCTGGCCAATAGTTTCTGGTAACGGAACCATGACACAACATATTTCTGGTTACATTGACCAAATCTCCAAATCTCTACTACACTCTATTCCTAACTATACTAAAGACACAACCTATTTTCTAAGCATTGTGAGTAATAATATAGTTAACTTAACTAACCACTTTGAGACATTGAATATGTCATCCTTACATTTTTAAGCACCCGGGGCTTCCATGAGTACCGTACCCTAGATATTTTGAACATTATATATTTCATACACACACATGAATTCCAGTTCAAGGAGCACCATTTTCTTCAAGTTAGAGGCATAGCAATGTGAACGAAAATGGCTCCCAGCTATGCTAACATTTTCATGAATGCCCTTTAACAAGATATGTTTAGTAAATACCACCTGACACCCCTACACTACCACAGGTACATAGATAGCATCTTCTTTATATGTAAACAATCTTAAAAAAAAACATCGTTAATAAATTCTACCACACCATCATATTTACTATGAAATATTCTGCCACTTCCATTCCGTTTCTGAACAAACTTCCGCGTCTTAGTATCAACCACATGTCCACTAGACTATACACCAAGGCTAGTTATTTGTCATTCCTACTTTAATTTCAAGAGCTGCCACCCTACCAGCCTAAAAAATCTATAATCTACAGCCAATTCTTGCGTATTAAACGCATCTGTTCTCACAGGGTCGATTACAACATACACATAGGACAACTTTGCAATCACTTTCTTAATAGGAATTACCAACTCAAGAAACAAAACTGCTCTCTATTTATCACCACAGAGATCCTTCCCTGCCCTCCATTAGAATGTCTGACGCTCAAATTCTCGAGATCACCTCTCTGCAGCTGCTTGGTCTCAAGTTGAATGCTGAACTGAGATGGAACAAATACATTGAGTCAATTGCTTCCTCCACCGCAAGTAAAGTTGACTCCCTGTGCCGCGCCAGGAAATTTTTCTCCCCGGAATCGATCCTCCAGATCTACAAATCAACAATTCGCCCTTGCATGGAGTATTGCTGCCATATATGGTCTGGAGCCCCTTCTGTTTGTCTCAGGATTCTTGATAGGCTCCAGAGGTGGATATGCAATATAATTGGCCCTGTTCTGGCATCTCGTCTATAGTCGCTCTCTCACAGACGCGCCGCCGCCTCTCTCTGTCTTTTTTACAAATACTTTCATGGCAATTGCTCCGAGGAGCTGCATTCTCTGGTTCCCAGACTTCATGAGTTCAAGCGCCCTACGAGGCTGGCATCCCGTTCTCACCCTTTCACTGTCGAAACTCTTCATGTCTCGCACCTCTCGCCTGTGGAAATTCCTTCCCTATTCCAGTTTCCCTGAGAGCTAAAATCTCCAACTATTCAAATGTAATGTCAGTCGACATCTCCAATTGCTTTGATCTATCCACTATCCTTCTCCTCATCCTTTCCTCTACCTCTCGTATCTGATCTTACTCCAAATCTTCTGTAACCCCTTGCGTCCTAGTGGCTTCCTGCCTTGCTTGGGGTGAAAAGCTTAAAAAAAATCAAAGAATCTATCACCAATGTTTCCAAACACAGCAGAAACACTCTCCTCAACTATGTAACTAAAATAATACTTCCATAATCCCCATGGTCTTTTATTTTAATTATAACATCCACTAACTTTGTTATATCTTAACTAAAGATGTCCAGTATTTAGTCTAGACAAATACAATTAGTAAATTATTTAGCGATCACCCCCCCTACACGCGAGGTGACAGCTCCTCTTCAGAATTTTAACATCATCAATCACCTGCAACACATTACCTCACCAACGGAATGTCATCTGCAAAAAAAAAGCCCGGTGCCTGGTCTACAAACATATCATCACTTACACACCGCCGGTACTAAAATGATATTCAGACCACGGTCTCTAAGCTGTGACACTTCCAATCTCGTATATTTACTTTCCTGTTACAAATGCGAGAAGAGGAATTATGTGGCAGAAACCGGAACGGAATCTCGTTTACATTTCAGTAACCACACGAAAACATCAGGGACAACAACAGCAAATTCTGGTCTCTGTACACTTCAACCAAACTGGTCATAGCATCGACGATATCTGGTGCGTCTTGGTTCAGTAGCCGTTAGGATAGACGCAGATCGGAGTTGAAGTATACCCTAAAAGTAAATTCCCTCATAGAGAGACTAAACAGGGATTTGCGTTTGCTCAGAGAGTACAATTTCCATAAAAAAATCCATTATCAGCAACTCTTCAGATGAGTAATCCATCTACCTACATTTTAACTCTAAATTTTAACAGCCATAACCTACCTACCATATTTTTATGTTCGACCAAATATGATTTCCCACGTGACGCAATATTCAATTATGGAAGTATTGCCCTAGACACTGAGAGCTACTTTCCACCCACCCTCTTTTATACCATCATAAATTCTACCTATTTTTCAAATTATTTTTGTTGCACATTTTATTTAATATTTTAGTATATATTCCATTTTTACTCATTTTTTTAATCACATCTTATTTTAAGCACAGCCCATCTTTCTACATTAACAACTTGATCCGACAATATTTGCTACAACTTACTACACGCGAGATGTCTTTCACCCTCCGCAACCTATAACTTTCTTCATCTATGATTACAATCTCACTCCTCCACAACAAACGCTAGTAATGGAAGACCTGCCTAATGCTTTTACACCGATCGAAATTTTAAATTTAAGTTTATTTTCTGATGGAAATCGTATTGCTAGCAAAAAGCCTATTTCTGTCTGATTTCTCGATGTGCGAAACTTTTTATGAAAATAAACATAAATTTAAAATATTTCACAAATATATGTTCAACATGTTACAGTTATTTGTATATATTATGTAACTAGTGAGCCATTTCGAATGACACGACTCACTGTATAGTCCACCGATAGAAGTTTAACCAATCAGAAGACGTACAACATACAATCTGTCGTGTATAAAGGCGGCCATTTTTGTTTACCCAACCCGAATGACCAGTGTCAGCTTGTCAGGCGAAGAGGAACAGGAGGAAGAACTACGCTCTGCTACTTTGCTGCGATATCCACTGCTAACCTGAACTACGCTTTCCTACTGTCTCCGAAATATTCACTGCTAACCTCTGGATTCTATACTCGAAGACGACCGTCAAAATGTCTAACACAACCGCACATGTAAAAATTACATGGAGTATGGCTTGAATTTCTTGGAAGCCATCTATTAGGTCCGCCTCGTCCCATCCAACGTCCTGGAAAATGCTGCCATAACCACGCCCGCACAGTAAGAATAAAATGGGGTGGTGCACAATCATGCATGAATATCAGGTCACCACTGTTATCCCAGCGAGATACTGTGGGCCACACATAATTTTCAAGCATCTGAAGATAGCGGTCCGTATTCACGGTGTCACGCAGAAGATATGGGCCGACGACTCTTGGTCCCTTCATTCCGCACCCTACGGTCACTTTTGGTCGAGCTCGCGTCCTCTTAACCGTTATGTTCGGATTTTTATCACACGACGCCTAGTAATGGCAGTTGTGGCGATTGATGAAACCACCAACATGGAATTCAGTTACCTCACTCCAGAGAATGTTTTCAAACAATTCAGGCCATACTTCAGGCCATACTTCATGCCAACCTAGCATTAACTCGGCATATTCCATTTTGCAGTCACAGCCGTCAGGTTTTAACTCCTGCGCGTAAATAAGAAATCCCTGTTAGTGTTGTTTCGTCATGATTTCAATGATACTAAAAATTCTATAAGCAATTTCTCATGCCTAGCAACTTTCCACCAATAATCATCTGTCTCTCTCTGTCTCTCTCTCTCTCTCTATATATATATATATATATATAGATAGATAGATAGATAGATAGATAGATAGATAAACCTAGTGAGTCAGACAATTATATATATATATACACAACTAAAGCAGATCATAATTTCAATTTTGATTCCGTGAAGATTTTAAAATATTTTCACAATAAAAATCTTAGGAGTATTTATGAAGCAGGCATAATATCCATCTCACGCACGATGAATACTAGACCTGGCTTCTTTAGTATTTCCCCTTTTCTAGCGAAATTAATGCTTGACATGTATACATATAAATTTTAGATCAAAATAGAATTCTTTTCATTTTTCATTTTTCATTCAAAATGCTCAAATTTTAGGAATATGTTTTCACAGCGTCGCCCACGTGACGACAACGTGACCATGTTTAAACGGAACGCTGATCATATAAAACTTTCAGTTATCTGTTTGGATAAGTCTTGTTCTTATGTCCATCGTCTTTGTCATGTTGAATTGATAATGTTAATTATATTTTATGAATATGTCCTGAAGATGGTTTATTAGACCGAAACGTCCGACGTTGACATTATATTAACATTAAAACAGCATAATTGCATATAAGGATTTCTGTTTGTTTTTTCCGTATATTTTTCTTCATATATATATATATATATATATATATATATTATTATTATTATTATTATTATTATTATTACTCACCGGTAGCACAACTCGCTGTTTCATGCACAACGCAATTTTCCGGTGCTGAGCATAAATTGATCATTATATAACATTGATTTTAATATTTTAAATGTTTAATGATAATGTTATTAAGCTTATCAGACGTTATGAAAAGAATTGACATAAAATAAATAGACAACACATGTCTATATTATTTAATGAAACGTATGAATGAAAAAATGCTGCCTAAATGCACACAATATATATATATATATATGATATAAGTAATAATCTTTTGGTATATAATCCATTAAATATTAAAACTGATTCACACATACTTTTATTTAATCTCCCTCTTGATTGGTTCATTATATTACATATAAAATGATAAATATTAACTGTTTATCGTTTTAGATGAGAATTGTTAAATATACGTTTAATTTAAGATATGTTTATTTAAATGTAGATGCTAAATCATATACTTCATCCTAAAATATATAATAATTTCAATATATAAATTTTTATTTTTATTTTTTCTGATATATTGTTTATTTTAATATATCTTATCTGAATTATCGCTCTTTCATATAAATGGTTTTTACTCTTATTATTGAATAAATATTAATTTTGTTAAGGTTTTCTTTAAGTCTAAACTACATTCACATTGCTATTGTGTCTAAATTAAAATTCATTTTCTGTCTCATTTTTCTCTTCCTTTCTCCTCTGACCACCCCACATACCCAGACTTACAATACTTCTTATTTTTTATTTGTTCCCTTTATTTCTTGTCTTTTCTTTATTTCTGTCTTTTCTTTTTTTTTCCTTTTTTCTTTGTTTATTTTTTGTCCTCAGTCTGGTCATTTTTATTTCACTAATATATCATCCTTGGCTGGTTTGAAAATCTTAGTAAATTATCTCAATTTACAACCTGATAATGACCATCATCTATATGTAATATTAATTCGTATTATATATATATATATATATATATATATATATATATATATATATATATAGCCATTTCTCTCTTCCGATTCTGCTAAACAACTTAATATCTAAGAAGTAAAGAAGTAATGGACATTTATTTATTAATCCAACAAATTTTAACGTTTAAACATGTCGATTTAATGACAGCTTCTCCTAGAAACGAGACTGCAGTTTTTCAAATACTGCCGAAGAGAGCATTTTTGTTTAATTAAATTTATCGAATATTCAGGCCGGTAGGTGAAAACAAATATTATGTTAAAAAAAATAAAAAAAAATAAACGGGGCCTCAACTCATATGATTTTCCACTAAAAATAACGTTTATATATATATATATATATATATATATATATATATATATATATATATATATATATATATATATATATATAAAATATATTGATCCGGATATTGATCTTAAAGGATGAGAGAAATGTTCTATAGCTGTTTAATTTTCATTTCCCAAGCACTTTCGATGTTCTTCCAGGGATACAAGTAGTGCAAAACTATAAGTTGTTCATTAATACGAGTACTTATACAAAGTTGTGTGATGTTATCCATTAACAATTTTTTTTTAATAATTTTTAGTTATTTTTTCATTATGCCTTTAAATGGAGAACGGTTGACAATGTGCTGAGCATATAGTTTTGTACTACTTGCACCCCTGAAGATGATCGTGGACAAAGTTCGAAATATCTTGGGAAATGCAAATTAAAGAAAAACTTCTATAGCACATTTCTCTTATTTCTTAACATCAATAAATGGAAAGGTATTCGTGAGTATGAATGGATGTTGTTAAATGCACAAATATATATATATATATATATATATCTTTCTCTCTCTCTCTCTCTCTCTCTCTATATATATATATATATATATATATATATATATATATATATATATATATACCCACGTATATAATTCGTGTATACGGAATGAATTCCAATAACCAACAATTACTATCCTTAAAAGAGTGCTCAATACAGAGTAGAGCAGATATAATTATTTATTCAAAAACATTATAACATAAATATGTTATAAAATCACTACAAAATAGCAATTTTGTTTCAACAGCTCCGGTGTCTTATCAAGTGATGATGTTGAATGTAAAATAAATGGTTTTAAAAGTTTCAAATTAATTAACGATCCTTTGCAAGGGGAAAACGTTGTTACAAAAGATAGAAAGACCAATCAAAATACAAGTATAGGAAAATTCAAAAATCTTGATAACGAAATCATGTTATAATAGCTATTCAGATCTTTAAAATATTGTAACTAATTTGCAGTTCTTTCTCGCCTGCCCGACCCAAATTGTTCAGAATATTGAAGGAGGGTCTATACATTCTTTGGTGAAAACTTCTGCAGTCGATATCAGAATAAATATCGTTTTATTTCTCCAAAGCTCTGCTCTTCTCATTTTGCAAATAGCATGCGATATGGTGATTTAATGCCTGGCAAAATGCA
The DNA here is from genome assembly GCA_963932145.1 of Acanthosepion lycidas. NCBI lineage: Eukaryota > Metazoa > Mollusca > Cephalopoda > Sepiida > Sepiidae > Acanthosepion > Acanthosepion lycidas. The sequence continues at coordinate 38,021,001 of OZ010589.1, forward strand.
AATAACCTCAGGGAACAGGATAGTTGCGCAAATATCCCCCGGGAACAGGATGGTTAAGATTAACATCTCTTTCTTTTCACTAGACTTCTGTAACTCTTTGGTTGTTTTCATCAAACCAATTTCGATTCTTTCTTAAGGAACAACAGGAATTTTCCAGACTCTACAGATTTTCTATATTGCCAAAACGTGGCTTCAAAAGAAATATATTCTAGAATACTGGTATCTTCTGGTTCGAATTGGAATTCTTTTTGCAAGGTTTCTCGAGTATTATTGTTTTGGAGACAGTTAACCCTGAATGCCTTCCTGGGAGCCATTTCTCTCTTCCGATTCTGCTATCCAAAGAATTGTTTGTTCCTCGTATATTTAAAGGGAGAGGTATAAAGTTGAAACATTCTAACGAATCGTGGGAATTTCGCTGAGAATGCCTCACGTTTCATATATTTGACTGTAAAGAAAGCGAAGGGAAAAATGAAGCGTGATTTCGCGAATAAAAGAATAAAGAGAGACATACACGAATAGAAGGTCAGCGCAGAGAATAGAAAGTAAATAGAGGTTGCGTGAGATAAGAAATAACAAAGACATTCAAAGAAAGCTGCTGCAGAAGAGAATAAACGAATAAAGATGTTTCGCGGATTAGTGGTAAATGCGAATAGAATCAGAATAAAGTGATTGAAATAAGAATGCATTCCGGAATAGAATAGACATTAATTGAAGAGAAAAGGGAAAAGATAGAAGTTATATTTAGAAATATATATAATTATTTACTAACTTTACTACATTTGGGGTATTGTTGGCATGAAGACAAAGTAGAAAATGATGGATGATATGAAGATCGTATAGCTCCAGTATTTAGAATTCAAATATCCAGTTTTCTATGGTATCACCAATTTGAATCCCTAGTATTGACTATCAGAATGAAAGAAGATTGTGGTGAGACGGACATTTAGGAAAGAAAATTTTTGGTCGAAAATTAGCATTAACCTGGCGTTTATCTTGTGTCAGTAAACAATAAAAAACGGTTGGAAATATGTACCATTTTTTTTATTTTCATGGTATTTCAGAACATAATCGATCAGCACTCTCCGCAGCTTCTTTTGCTTTCTGATCTCTAAATTGTCATGGCTTCATGTGTATATAATGGATTGGTTTCCCACTGCTTTCTCCAAATTTTTTTCAAAGATTTTCCTTCTCCAAGCTAGCTTGATATCTAAACCATAGTTTTTAGAATAAATGGTTTAATACATCTGTGTGTGCAAACATTAATATATACGTATCAAAATATAAGTAAAAGATCAATATGAATAGAGACAAGGGGAAAACTTATCTTAAATTAAGCATGATACAGACCATCTGAGAAAAAACACCTTGACTAAGATAATTTTTCTTTTTTTTTCTTTATATATATATATATATATATATATATATAAATATATATATATATAGTCTTAAGGTGTGCTATATTTATGGGATAAAGTGCTCAATATCAGAGATAGAGCGTGCGTAAATATAAAAGTGAACATAGAAGTCAAGACTTAGAGGCGACAGTCTGTTTCATGCTATATGCAATCGTCAGGCCAATGTGGCCTGACGATTGCATATAGCATGAAACAGACTGTCGCCTCTAAGTCTTGACTTCTATGTTCACTTTTATATATATATATATATATATATATATATATATATTCACATATAAAAGTGAACATTGTCTGTTTCATGCTAAACGTAATCATCAGTTTGTTGACTTCAGTGTCCACTTTTATATTTACAATGCCCTATCTTTGATATTGAGCACTTTAGCCCATATAGAATAACTTAAATCTATATTTTATTGCATATTCATATATATATATATGCGTGTGTGTGTGCGCGCGTGTGTGAAATATTAGAGAAATATTATGATATTTACATTCATGTTCAACAAGAATCAGCTACAGTTGCGCCGAGAATATGGCACAAATCATAAAAAAGAACAACAGGAAAACAATCAACAAACCACCTGAACAAATTAAATTAAATTAAATGTGTAACTGCAGAATAATGTCTCTTAAACGGCAATTGCCTGCAGAACAATGTAATATAACAAGCCACTTATATGCATAGAAGTACTGGAAACGAAGAACCTAATCACACAAAACATCCTTTAAAAATAGTAAATGCGCGAAGAGAACAATTCTTTCTAAACATATCTGGGATATTAAAAACAAAAAATATCACACCACGAATAACATAGCAAATAAGGAAAATAACATTAGCCTACAACAATCAATCCAATATTGCAAACTCTGCTTGAAAAAATAGCCACAATTACCTTCCCAGACCAAAACAAACTACTAAATAAATGGTTTCATCTCAAAATGCAGACACGGAAATAATTTTTACTACGTTACTATAAATTTAAAAACTGAAAACGAACAAGAATAAACGAGAATAAATAAATAAAATAAAATTGATAAACAAAAACAAATAAATTAATTCAAACAATAAGTAAACTAAGAATATCATAAGCAAATTAAAAATCCACGTGCGCAGAGAAAAACAGCGAAAGTGCAGTAATTACAACCAATATAAAATAATTAATTATAAATTTAAAAAAATTAACTAACAACACTATAGTCAGAAAACTTAATTTGTATTCAATATTTTCAATAGCCGCCAGGATCATTCGAAACCATTAACGCCCATCGAAATAACCTTTAGCATAATACAATATACTACCCACAATACAATAGAACAGACTACCCATCATGCACCATTTACCTGTATATATATAAATATTGATCAAAAGCTCAATATATATATATATAAAGATGATCCTAAGGAGACAGACATTCCAACCGAGGTTTCACCTAAACGGATCGTCAGGGCGATGCCGGCTGAAAAGGAAAATTATAGAACAGTATTTATAGCCCAAACAAAAAACAACCATCACTACGTGACAAAATAAAAAAAAACCTTAAACAACGGGGAGCAGGTTTGAGAACTTTATTCAACAAACAAAAAAACGCTACTCTAATAACCAGCTTTTCCTCCGTCTACACCTACTAAGAATTTCCGATTTTAGGTTCAATAAATTTTTAGGTTCTTTTTTGCTAGCATTAGCTAGTTTTTCCTTCGTGCCTAGGGAACAAAACTTACCACCTGCCTTATATTTCTAACATTTTTTTAAATATTTCCCATTTCAAAATGGGGTCGTTATTTTTTTCTTGTTTGATCTTCCATACATATGTAGACAGAGTAGTACTATGTTTATAGGTTTCGTTATTGATACTACTGAGGTGGTTATAATATCGTTTTTTGAAACTATTCTGGGTGGATCCTATAAAAACTCTTAGGGTTGCTCTACTTTATGTGTTGAACACTTTACGTAGTTGGCTTAATTCGTTTTGGAGTTATTTTTTTTTCTTTGGACTGAGAGCTTGAACACTGGACGATTATTTTCACCTTGGTTTAATGTTCTTGATTCTGTGACACTATTTAGCGTTTGGCTAACTAATTAAGGGTGAAAATTAAAAGCGAGAAATACTTAAGGCGAGAAGAAGCTATCACGAAAGACATACTGAGCGATGTAATTTTTTTTTTAACAAAGAAAAGTGGTAAAGATTTTATTTTCATTTGCGAAGAAAAGTATTTTTTCGCAGAAGATAGGAAGTTCGTACGATCTCGGATATGACAGAATTAATTTATGACATGAAGCGGCGAGGAAGGGGAAATAGCAATCTGTCCAGGGCAATAATGAAAATTTCAAATTGGTCAAGTGGCTCGCAGGGCGAAATGCTGGAAGATAATCGTAATCAGGCCGAGGATGTGACCGAGAAAAAAGATCAGATCAAAAAAGACCACCCCAAAGAAAAAGGAAGAAAAAAGAGAAAAAGAAAAAGAATAAACCATTAACTATCTTTCGGAGATATCATTTGGTTTTGGAAAGAGACCACCTGTTTTATGTCCAGACGTGGCCATGATAAAAGTTTGTTATCGGGACGGATTGTTGGCGACAGAAGTACGAAGGCGTTAAGGATATAAGGAGATTCTGATAATCACTTGACGAAAATCCCGTTGATAAATTCCAGATGAAATTCAGTTAAGATAGAGATTAAGGACCATACTACGAGTCGGGGGGGGTCTGGTCGAGGAAAAGAAGGAAAAGAAAAAGGAAGATAATTTTTTTTCTTTGAGCGATAATTGTAAGCTGAGGCCAGACTGGCCACACCTACGCTGCCGACCATTCATTGGCTGAGTGGTGGCGTGAGCGATGGGCGAAGGTAAACATATGAGAAAGGAGGGAAACCTGTTGACGCCTATGAGGGAATTGGTGTGAGATACCACTATGAGAAAGAAGGGAAACCTGTTGACCTCTGAGGGGATTGGTGCGAGATACCAATATGAGAAATGAAGAATTTAGGAGGACAATTCCCTTAAGAACCCCTCTTAAATTGAAAGTAATGGACATCCAAAAATGGAAAGTGATACATTTTCCTGTCCAAAAACAAAGAAAAACCTTTATTGTGGATTTGGAATTATCGAGGAACCCAAACCACGACAGACCCCCACCCCGTTTTGGTCGGTGTCCATATAAACAGAGTTACGATGGCAGTTGGGCAGACGCAGACAGAGTTGAGCTGTGAGGTCGGAGACCAGCCTTGCAGGAAGCTGAATGAAAGATATCCACGCATTCCGACTTAGACTTCTAACAAAAACAATTTATTTTTGAAGAACGACTTAGACTCACGCCACCAAAACAAGTTTTACGAATATCGCCTGAAGATACCAAAAACCAGTTATTGAAAAACAACTTAAGATATTAAGACTCGCCTAACATACGCAAAGTGTCACGTATCCATAGAAGCGGTTTGGGAGAAAGACGCAGTCCTGTATTCAGCAACCAGATATAAAAATATTTGTTATTCTTTTTTAACACATTTGAAGCTTTCGAGTTATTACTTTATTTCTTTTACATATACTTGTGCAGTGTCACCTTTGCTCGAATTCGGCTTGCATAACGGCCCGACGACAGATTGATTTCGTCTACCTACGATCAAATCACAACGTGGGTAGGTTAGACTAGAAATAAAAACAGTTACTTCGGTAACAAGACGTTGGAGGCGAGCTGGGAACGACAAAGCTGATACCGAATCTAACCAGATTCCCATCCGAATCAGCCAAGGGTTAGAACGTCACAGTTGGCGCCGCGACCAATAACATGTCACATTGGTCGTCACAGGATAGCACGGGGGCAGCGAGGCGCGGGGTGACGTCACAATTTTTTCTTTTTTATTCCTCATTTTTCCTTCGGTATCGATTTGTTCTACTGCAAGTCGAACTATCCAAGGTTTTTCCAAGCGAGTACCACCATATATATATATATATATATATATATATATATATATATATATATAAATTGTGTATATGGACAACAATACCTATTTTATTAAGGTTTTTATTCAATTTTTATTGTGTTCTTATAAGTGTTCTATTTCCTGGACATAAAATATGTAAAGACTTTTCTAATATTCACTGTATCAACGTGGTTTCAGCTATTCTATTAGTGTTTATCGGGGATATTTTTTGCGGGGGAGGGAGTTTTAAAATATACTCATCACTATTCATACGTATATATAAAAATCTTAAGTTACCGCTGAACATAAAATTTAAAAAAATCATCTTAGCTAATAATATAGTTGGAAGCGCTCGGTTATTGAGATCACCCAGGCACCGTTTACACACTTCATATCAAGAAAAGAAAACACTTATATGAACCCAAGAAAAATTGATAAAATACTTTAATCGCAGGTTCCTGTCCACCATCTTTAATAAAACTCCTGTATATATATATATATATATATATATATATATATATATATATATATATATATAACAGACTAAAGGAACTATGTAATTGAATAAATAAATATTTCTTTTTCATTTATAATTCAGTTTTATATGTATGCTTAGCACACAAATATTATACCGCTTAATATTAGAAGTCTTTTGAGGTTTTATTTAGAAGTTTGATAATATTCGCCAGAGAGTAACTCAATTTTATTGGGCAATGTAACCATTTATGTTGAAGGTCACGCATGTTAAAGATATTAAAGAGAATATGAACGCGACATGGGCCTATTTTAATGAATTTTATATAAAGAAAACAAAATGTCTGGAAAGAAAATATTCGACGACTTTGAGAAAATGAAGAGAAAACTCTCTTTGCATTCGATAATGTGGGAAGAGAATTAAATATATTTATCTAAAATGATAATCTCTTTCTTTTATTTAATTCTTTGCGTCATTACGTAATTTTGTTTTTCTATCTTTCAGATAGTTTAATGGTCTATTTGTGACATACAGTGGCATACATAATTAGGAATAACTTAAGATTGCAATGTTAAAATAAAACAGTGTTTTATTACAACCGCAAATAAAAACTAAAAACAGATAAATAAAAGTAAACCAAAGATGTTTAACCATTTCAGTTATTAGCGCGGCTCGACTTAACGTCCGGTAAATTCTAAATCAAAAACCCAAATCACCGACGCCCAATAATTCACACTAATTCGACTGGATAGTTCCACTCAATAGTCGCTAAATAATCACGGCAGTCAGTAGCTTGACATCGCTATTTATACACCTAACAGAAAACATATATTTATAATCGAGAGTGTTACGCTCGAACCTCAGTGTCGGTAGTTACTCATTTTTTTTTCCTATATGGCAGTTTTATTTTTTTTTTATTTGATAGTGCGTACAGAAATGCGTATCTAATTAACATTAGACCTTTTTGTTTTATATTCGTGAAGTTACAACAAATCATAAAGCGTCAGTCTATTTTAAACTCTACCCACAGGTTTCCCTCAAATCAATGTAATATATGTTTAGCGCTTCAAACGAAAGTCGTCTCAATCGAAAACCGAACTTAAAAAATCTATGATCTCAAAAGAGAATGAAGCCATATTTTCAGCTCCTTAACTTCTGACGCAACGTTGTAAGCCAATCATTACTCTATCGTTATTTCCATCTAAGCCCTCCACTCTATAGTTTCAACGGACAGACCTTTACAGCTAAGATGCAACATGCTACTTACACGAAGTCGAATCATCCTCGTTTCCCACATACTCCAAATTTAAGAAAAAATGCAAACAGCTTTTCCCCAAGAAATAGTTCACCAATAGAAGGGTTAACCAATCAGAAGGCTCAAAATATTCGATGCGACATGTATAAAGGCGGCCATGTTTTTCCCGAATATTCACTCCCAGTCTTTGTTATCGAAGACTGAAGAATTACGGAACAGCTGCTGGTGGTATTGGCGATATATTCAGATTCAGTAGAGTGTCTGACTCGTGAGTATTAATCTTTAACGTTGTTTCATTGAACAGATTAGGTACTGTGCTGTATTCATAGACAATGTTGAACATGGTCAACATGAACAAGGTTAAATCGTTATCTATTCTCTTTGCTTGTCCTGGGTATGATAATAAATTACATCCGGCAAAAAATGACATTATTACGTCATTATTTTTGCACCAACCTAATAAATAACACATTGAGGTAGATATGCCGTAAAACAAAAAATAAACCTATTCTCCTTGTACTCAAATTAGTAACTTCTTACCATCTACACTTTTATTAATAAACATTTTAAGAGTAACTCTATTCCATAATTGTCTCTTGAGTGTTCAATGAATTTTAGTATAAAATAAAGAAGAGCATATTGAGTGTAGGTTTAATAGTAAGTTTCCACGTTAGAAAACGACTATCGTGAAATCCGGGACACTCAGCAATCTATCTCTTATATAAAACTGTTGCACGATAAAGCTTAATATTTTTTATCAGAGGCTAATTTTCGAGGCACATGTGTCAGTATTTGAACTGAAGGCATGTTTTGACATCGATCAGTGGTTAGTAGAATCTATCGGAAAAAAAGATCCATTTCTACTCTATATTTTAATTAACAGAATTTAATTATCTCCACAGGAAATTCTTTGAACTATTTGTTTATTTTAGCTAAATTTATAAATTTATATATCTTTCTTTTCCCTCTCGCCTACATTTCTCTTAAATCTCTAAGGCCTCCCATAGTCTATGAGTCTAATATTACCGCCAATATTCAATACTCATTTCAAATTTATATTGAATTATCGATATACTAATCAACTAGTTACTCATTATAACAGTTTCTTTATCACTTGATTACAATTACTCTACGGCGAGGTTCCCATCTCTTTTTTCCAGGCACAGAAGTATTTTTTTCTTTTCCTTTTTTAATCATTTCACCACCCAAAGCAAGGAAATAAAGCCACTAAGACTCATGAGTTTTGAGAACAATACTATTAAGGAGAGAGAATAAAAAAGAACAGAAACTGAGAAGAAAAAAGAGAACGATTGGCATTGCAATTAAATTTATGCCGATGAAATTTGAAGCCAGATTGAAGAAACTCTTAGCATATGATATGTCCCAGAAAGGGATATATTTGAACGAAGTAACTAAGTGGTTTTGGCTACTATAACCAAGTAGAATATGGTAGCAGTAATCGACTGGTACGCGTCGTAGTCGCAGGTAAAAAGTATAGATTAATGGCTTAACCAATGGGCGTCGTTATAGACTTAGCTCTCAGACTAAGGCTCTTTGACTTTCCACACGTCAGTCGGTATTTATGACGGACACCAGTCAATCATATTCCAGTGAGGCGGAAGACAGTTGTATGCATATTCCATTATATCAGGATAAAACTTGCACGTCCTGGGTATGACGGTAAACTACATCCGCGTCCTGGGTATGGCGATAAACTACATCCAACAGCAAGGCCTCAGACAATATTTTCGGAAAAATAATGTTGCCAGCTATACGTTTTTGAAACAATGTTGCCAGCTATACGTTTTTTGTTGTTTCTTTTTTTTTTTTTGTAAAAAAATGTCAGCTATACGTTTTTGAAACAATGTTGCCAGCTGTACGTTTTTGGAACAATAATGTTGCCAGCTATACCTTTTTTATTCCATACAAAATAGGCATTTAAAATTCATATAAACTGGATTTGGCATTAAATAACCCACAGTGGTTGATATGCTGTAAAACCCAAACAAACAAACAAACAAATAAAACTTGCACCTCACAATTTCAACGGTAAGATGATGAGACCTTGCCACCAATCTACTACTGCAATTAACTCTTTGATCCATGATCACCGCTTTACCAGTCGTAGAGAAAAATGACTTAATGCCCAACCACCGGCCTCTGAAGCTGAAATCATAAGGTTCATCGAGCACGTCTCAATGCAAACTCTTTCAGGTAAACCAATAAAATCAGTCGAATCGTTTACGTACTAAAAATCGAAATAAATTCAACTGAAAAGGATGTGAAAATTTGCATAGCCGCCTTGATCTATTCTTGGAAATATGATCTACCAGACAACCTCAAACGAATATTCTTTCGCTCCCATGTGGAGTCTGATGCTGAGAGATACATTTAACATCTCTTGGAGGCAAAATTCAACCAAATCACAGCTTCTTCAATCTTGTGTGAACGCAGAATACGCTTTGCAGTTCACTGCTGGCGAGCAAAACAGGAAATAGCGAGTGATTTACTACTCTGGACCCTTAGTTGTGGGGCAAAACGGGTTAACCACCCAGCAACCACTTACATTCACCATCTATGCAATGACACAAAATGCCACCCTAAAGATCGTCTGACCTTGATGAAGGACCGTGTTCGTCGGTGTAATAGATTCGTGAATGTCCGAGCTAACTCAACCGAAAAATTAACATTAGAAATTATTAATCACAAATACAATGAGCAGTCATTTTGAAGTAAACACAGTACATCTATCATGAAGTCGTTTTGTAAAATGTTAGTAATGGTTTCTTCGGCGTTTATCCTAGGTGCATAATTATAATGAATGTTTACATTTATATTTCCCCGCCTCTCTCTCTCTCTCTCTCTCTGTTTATATATATATATATATATATATATATATATATATATATATATAGAGAGAGAGAGAGAGAGAGAGAGAGAGAGAGAGAGAGACAGAGAAAGAGCGGGAACAACTCTGAATTCAAAATCTGCGGAGGGTCGTTTGGGGACCTTGTGGCACGTAGTGCACCATGGGTCTGTATTCGTCCCTTGAAAAGAATGGATAGGTCTGCACAAAACTATCACCATCATAATCAAATCTCATGTACTGGTGTCTGGCTGTCGGTTCCTATGAACTGAACTGCTTGACCCTCATACGTCAAATTCGACGGATATATATATATTTATATATATATATATATATATATATATATATATATTGACAACGGTCGACAAGGAAGACGTAATTAATCTTGTATTGATCTATATTATATTATATTATAATATTTCATTATAAATATGGAAAATTCCTATATTCTTTGAGCTCCCTGAAAAACTGTAAAATGTTAGATTGCTGGAAAAGCTCAATAAAAATTAATTAAATCTTCCTTATCGGCTTTTTTCGTTGGAACATGCATAGAAGAAACGTTCCTGACCAAATGTACATCAATACATGCATACATATATATTTATATATATATATATATATATATTAGGTTGGTGCAAAAATCATGACGTAATAATGTCGTTTTTTGACGTTAAAATTACGTTAAAAAACGACATTATTACGTCATTATTTTTGCACCATCCTAATATATATATAGATATAGATATATATGTGTGTCTTCTATCTCATTCTACACAAAAATGACACATATATATATATATATATATATATATATATATATATATATATATATGTCATTTTGTGTAGAATGAGATAGAATACATTTTTTCTTCAAAACACCATTGTAAAAAATGATAGTGACACTGATATTTTTTTGGTCCAAACTGATATATACCCACCTGCTGTGAAAAAAAAGTTCGGGGTTTGAGAATGACCTTATAGGCATTTTAAATAAAATAAGGTTTAGATAAAGAAACGGTGCATTACAGAAGAAATTATCAAAAGATATTGGAGAGCCCACCAAAAAAGTAAAGACATTTTTTTCTTATGAGCGATAGAATGAAAAAAATTATATACAATAATCCTTAGAGCATAAAGAAAGAGATTCTCAGTGGAAGTATAAGGTTGTTGCAAAAATAATGACGTAATAATGTCGTTTTTTGACGTACAAAAATAGGTCAAAAAACGACATTATTACGTCATTATTTTTGCACCAACCGAATAACTAAATTCTACAAAAAGGCTCCTGCATCTAACATGGATAATGTTAACAGAGCAACGAAAGAAATATCTACGTTTGTCATTAGCAATATGTCAGAATATTGGTCGAAAAGCAAGCTTTCTTGACAGTAAAAGACAATAAGGAAGACGTCTTCAAAAGCCCATCATTCTGTTTAATAAACCCAACAAAGACGAAGCTAGGTATTATAAATCATACAATTGTAATAGATACCTGCATGCTACTCAGGGTGGCTACGCAAGCCAACCAGTAGAAGAGCACTTCCGACTGCATTTCTTGGTTTAATAATAATAATATTCCGAACCAGAGCAATCATGTGTTTATGAAATATGACATCAAGGATTTCTATCCATCTATAATAGAAACATAGTCTATTGAAGGCTTTGCTGTTTGCCAAGGACTTCACCCGAACAGATTAAAGTCATTCTACATTGACTTAAATAAGTATTATTACATGGAGTTAAAGCATGCATTAAGAAATGCAAAGGTAATAACTTTGATGTCCCACAAGGATGATTCGACGGGGCAGAAGTATCTGAATTGATGAGAATCTACATTCTAAGCAAAATAAATAAAATAGTCTACATCGATGACCACGGAATGCGCCATGATGATGGACTGGTGGTGGCACCAGATAATAAAAGAAAGAACGATTTCATCCGGAAACAAAAATACACAAGAGGTTCCAAGTGATGGATTTCGACATTACAGTGGAAATCAACAGGAAGTAGTCCGGTTTTTTAGACATAGAACGAAACCTGTTGACTGAAATTATTTCACCTTTCATGGCACTTATATCCGCTTTCCGATACGTATATACGGCATCCAACCTCGCGTCAAGTGTGATTAAACATATCCCGGTAGGTGTGCTATGTAGATTATTATAAAATTCTTCTAATGAAAAAATATCCAATGAAAAACAGAAAAATATGTAGCTTCTTTATGAGTGGAGGGGCATATCATCAACCTATGTTCTAAGCACCAAGCACACTGAAGAAAGATGATAGTCGAAAAAGAATGTTATCTGGTCCAACCCACCCTTCAACATGCAAGTAAAAATAAATAGAGGGAAAATGTTTTTAAACTTATAAATAAGCACTTCCCATAAATATCCGTGATATACAAATTATTTAACAGTAATAGAGTCAAGTTGAGCTACATTTGCACTAGAAACCGAGACAATATTAATAAAAGATTGAACAAAATTAATTTAAATTTTGAAGAGGATGGATGTGAGAGGTGGAAATAAGAATCTTTGTAAGTGTAGAAGAATAAATAATTGTCCCTTAAATGGGACATGTTGCTTAGAATGGATAGTGTATTGTGCCGAGGTAGAAAATGAAAATGGCAGTGCAAAAAATACAGTGGTTGCACTGAGGGCCAATTTAAAATGAGGTGGTATAATATTATACCTCGTCATTTTGAATACGCTAACGTAAGTTTAATACGAAGCTAGAAAACTACTACTGGACGTCAGAGAAGAAAATGAAAGCAGACTGGTCGTTAAGTGTAGCATTTTACGAAAGTTGAAGCGAATGGAAACTCCTATAGGCTGTATCAAGGAGAGACGTCGGTTATTGTAACATACAAGTGTGGCGCTGAGATTTTGAATGGGTGGTCTGAAATTATAGCTAAACGAAAGCACGTGACGAGGTTGACAGTGGAATTGTACGAGGCCGGATAATGTTAGTGAAATAATTTTTTCCATTCCTCCCCCTCATTGTTTCCACTCCTACTCCACCTCATTACTTCCGGTGCCGCATTTAGAAATTTAAGTTCTGATGTTGTCTCCAATTAGTTTGCTGAGTCATTCAGAGTTTTAATCTTTTTTAATATATATATATATATATATATATATATATATATATATATATATATATATATATATATATGTATGTATGTATATATATATATTCTATAAATAAATCGATACGACGTCCTTTTAGAGGAAAAAACGCGCTACATAGAATTTCCATTTTGTCACAGAATAACCAAACACAGATATATATATATATATATATATATATATATATATATATATATATATATATATATATATACCTTGTGTAACAGAAAAATTGTTCATATTGTGTAACAGCAAAATTTTCCAATTATTAGAGTAAGCTTTGAACCGTTGTATCTTAGAAAATATTAAAGATATCTTCGGGGTTTTTATAAAACTATTGGACTTTTTCTTGAACAATAAGAATTTATTTATCTCAAGGTGAAATGATGCTCCCGCTTGTTGTTGTAACCCCCTCATCCAGTTTTCCTTTCTGCTGTTCCCTCTTTTTTAAACTTATTCACCGTTCTCTTAATGGTTCTAGAATGGACTTTGAAGATGGAAGCCAAAATATGAATGTTGGTAGCGTTACTGAAAGCCTGAATGATCTTTTTTCCTCTAACCATTGCTCAGTTATGAAGACATAGTTGGACTGATACAAAATGCTTATAACCTGTTCTCTTCTAGCTGATATCTCAAAGGTTTATTTCTGTGATTCTTACGACAAATGGCTAAATGTATCTTCTGAAAGCCTAAAAAAAAAAGAACTCAATTAGTTTCGTGGTTTTTAGATATTAAACATTTTATAGGATCGACAATTATCCCATGCTGTTACCAGATTTGGACAATTTTGTTGTTGCACGCGGTACATACACACACACACACACACACACACACACACACACACACATATATATATATATATATATATATATATATATATATATATATATATATAATTTTAAAAAAGACATTCGGATTACTATCACAAAAAAGAGAATATCTCATATCAAGAATATTTAACATTGAAAAACATAAGGGAAAAATTGACTATTTTTAATAATATGTGGAAATCTCCGCCTTTTACCTGAAGACGGTCGCGAGACCAGAAACACGTGTAGTAAAATTATGGAAAATAAAACATAATATTTTTTTCTAAAAAAAACACATTACAACCAAAAACGCTTGCGGCACCTCTCTTCTCTTCTTTTTAATATATATATATATATATATATATATATATATATATATATGTATGGGGGTTGTGTTTGTGTGTGCGTTTGTGTGCATTTCGTTGCCATATCTTTGTGATCTTTTACTTTTACCCTAACACACTCATTTTCTTTTAGCCCCCCACTCCTCTTCATTGCTTTTACAAATCCCTTTCCTATTAATATAATTATGGAATAACCTCGGTATGAGCAAGTTATTGAATAGTCCAAGATTGGGCTCAGATCTTAGAAGAAGACAAGCAGAATAAGAATATAGATTATTATTATTATTATTATTATTATTATTATTATTATTATTATTATTATTATTTTTGTTGTTGTTGTTGTTGTAAAGGCCTTGCTTTATTTCTGTACGAGTTCTCTCCGAAGTACTCCAGAGCCAAAGTGTTTTGTTTTTTGGGTTTTTTTTTTTTGTATCAGAAGATGGCAACAGAATTCAAACAAAATGCGGTTATAGAAAAACCTAATAGGGGTCCCTGCTCGGAGATAAATCAACGCAAGATTTGAAAAGTACACATGAATTTTTGCAATTCATATATTAGGTTGGTGCAAAAATAATGACGTAATAATGCCGTTTTTTGACGTTAAAAATGACATTGTTACGTCATTATTTTTGCACCAACCTAATATTATAAGACATTTTTATCCTTATACATTCTTTTTATAGATACAAATATTTAATTAAATGCTCTGTTTATAATAAACAGTATTAAACAACATTTACCGGCCTGAATGTTAGAAATTTTCACTGAATATATTCGTCCTCCGACAGAATTCGAACCTGTACCTTATACGGAACCGTCATATAGCTTGACGTGCCTTTACCGATTTGGCCGCAGAGGCGCGCTCGGTTAGCAAGGTCGAATTTACTGTATTTGAACATCAACTTTGCTAACGGAACGCGTCTCTGTGGCCAAATCAGTAAAGGCACTTCAAGCTAAATGACGCTTCATATGTACGCAAAATTTATAAGAATTTAGAAGTAATAAAATCATTTTATCTTTATTCGAAACCTTAATTCGACATAATCTTTCTTCGTATACACATCCGATCGCCGTTTGTTTGCCTTACGCAATTTTTATTTTCTTTTAAAACCACCATTCTTATGATTCCTTCTCATAAAGTCACCCTTGAAAGGAACACAAAATATATAACATTTCGAGTATGTCACAGTACACATGACAGAAAAACAACATATGAGCAACGTACCGTGCCCCACTTAAGTTTTAATTACGGTTTAAGTAGACGATATCAATTGCAGTTAAACTTCTAATAAAAAAATAAAAAAACTTTTCACTCAGCTCGATATTTAAATTTAATTTTAAATGAGTTATTTTTAATCGCTGCTAACTGTTATTTCAGTTTGTTTATGATTCGCCGAGATCAAAAAACGGACGGACGGACAGACGTGCACTACGCTTTATTTATATAGATTCTCCGCGTTAGTATTCTAAAACAATGTTTTGATTTGATTTCTCTCTCTTTCAGCTTATCTAACCAAGCGTTGAGAATCATTAAAAGAGAAAACACAATATGAAAAGTTGCTTCTCGGCTTGACGGTCGAACTCTCTGCTTCTGAGCAGAGAGGAACACGGACGAGGCTCCAACGAAGGACAGAGTTTCGTTCGGGGAGGTTGACCAACCCGATCCCGTTTATACGGGTTCTACGGCCATTTTTGGCCAACCCTACGGGCTCTGGAAACCCACGTTAAACTCGGCCTTGTGCCACATGCAACCCTCGTGGGGTGTGGCTAGAGAGCGAATCCAGTCGAACCGATAGTAGTTCACTCCAAACCCAACTGACAGTCATACTAACACCTTCCACCTCTTGTATTATTATCTCGTGTATTATACCTTCGTTATTTCTACTCTTGTGTTCGTGTTGTTCTTCCTTGGTCCTAACCTGGACCATAACAGTAAGTCACATTGTTACCCTTATATTAGGATTTTCGGAAGTAATTATGGTTTACCAGAAAGGATATAAAAACAAATCGAAATTTTAGGTTTCGGTTGCAGAGTTGTGTGCCTTTGCAGTGTTATACTGGAGAACAACACCCTTTAATAAATGTAAACGCAATTTTTAAAAATTTTCAACTGCTGCAGATCAAGTTAACTTTTCGATGCTCCTTTAAAAACATCGACTTTTTAAAGAATACTTTATCGTTTTATGATTGGATAGAAATGCTACGTGTTTCTCATTGGTTAAATGGATAACTGACGAACATCAATTTATTGCAAGCCGTCATCATACTTTTGCACGTGATTTCTGCTGAAACCAAAGCAAAATAATGACGTAATAATGCCGTTTTTTGACGTTAAAAAATACGTCAAAAAACGACATTATTACGTCATTATTTTTGCACCAACCTAATATTTTAGGAGTAGCAGGAATTTGAACCACATATGTAACTCATAGCGGTTTATTATTATTATTATAATTATTATTTCTGTTGTTGTTAATTTCGGTTAGAATACTTGAAAAGGTTTAATGTAATTTTAATTCTAACGGGGGGGCCATAGGTGCGAGCGATGTGGAAATTCAACAAATACTAAAGATGACAAAAAAACGTTATCGCCATTTGATTTACGTGAATCTCGCTGCCGGCTAAACTAAAATCTCATTTTGTCGTCATTTGCCACCGTTGAACAAATTATACGAACACACACATATTTGTATATATATATATATATATATATATATGTGTGTGTGTGTGTGTGTGTATACGGCGATGATCAGTTTGTCAGCTACGTAAGAGAAAAAAATCTAAATCATTATATAATATAATAATAATTTAAATGTATTTGTTTTACAGTTGATGCAAGCAGAGTGATATTTGATCATGCGCAAATGGACCCTGACATACGCGCAGTAAACAATGAACCTAGGTTAGAAGGTTTCGTAGAGCCATTCTGAAAAATATCAGAAGTATTCGAATTAGATTAGTGGATGGAATTCAAGAATATTGCATTATATTAAGGAATTGAATTGTTTAGGGAATCTAGGCATGCGTAACGATTGGCATTTCTTACTCATAATGCCCATATATATAATCACCCTTAAGCGATGATACACATATATATATATAATCGATGTTACAAAACGTAGGAGCAATATATGTAGAAATGGATGGAAAAGAATGTTGCTGCTTTGATAGATAAGAGGAAGATGGAGAATTACTGCCATATTTTTGGCTTATCAAAGCCTACACTATTTAAATTGATCGGACTATTGTCCACATCTTTGTCGCCATATTTATTAAAACGTTTCGGTTGTTGTAGCTCCGGTGTTCTTCAGGTGGTTGGAATGTCGAACTGAACCCTTTCGTTCACTGGGGTAGACTGTTCCCAAGGACACATGGCACAGTAGATAAAGACGTTAGTTAGATCCAGTGACAGGACCCAACGAGTGTGAGTTCAATACCCGGTTAAAGCAGTGGAGAACATGGAGAGGGGAATTAACAGGATATAACTGATAAATAATATCCATTAAACATGGCACGAGGAACTAGAACAGTCTACCCCAGTGAGCGAAATAAAAGGTTCAGTTCGACATTCAAACCACCTGAAAAAGGCCGGAGCGTACAACGGCCGAAATGTTGTAATAAATATGGCGACAAAGATGAGAACAATTGTCCGTATAATGTAAATAGTGTACATAATACCTCATCTCAGAAATATAGACTGATACTTATCAAAGCCTCTACAACTCCTTTTCCGTAGACGAAACTTTCCAAGCCACACGCACATCTATCGCTATTTCCATGGCAAATGTTGTGACGAGCTTAACTAGTTTCGACAGTTCTGATTTTCACAACTAAAACCCGTCATATCACGTACACAGGGTCGAATCGTCTCCGTCTTTATTCTCGACTCGACCGACTCCCAAAAATTTCACCACACGATCCAACATTAGAATGTATTTTAGATTTCCCTTTTTGATCGGCCCGAAAAATGATTACCTGTCGGTGGTATGCACTAATTACGAGTGATCAGTTTATTACTTAATAACAAAAGGAAATCTATCATCGACTTTAGGTCCAGTGAAATATTTTATTATTATTGAGTGTGCCGCTGAAATATTTTTGTTTGAAAGTAAGACAAAGACGTTAAAATCGAACGGTCAATATTTGAATCAAATATACTGGGTGAAGCTATCATGGAAGCAAAAGAGATAAACATGAATAATGAAATTTAAATAACTTTACAGATTAAAGATTAATTACGGATTAAAGGAAACATTTAGAAAAGGTCGAGTTCGAGTATAGAACCTCTGATCGAGAGACTGGAGATTTTGAGGAGTGTCAGGTCCACTCTGATACAAGGTTTGAGCACCTGTTAGTGGGCCCAGCTATAGGCAAATAGTAAACCCCATAGCAAAACCATATGAAAGTATAATAGACATACTTATAGTAAAATAACCAACGATCGATATAGTAAAATGTCCACCTCGAGGTGTTGTAATGCTTAGAGAGCTTGTCTTCCTAGAACTATTACGACTGAGCAGTGAGTTCGATCCTCACTAGGTGCCGCATATTTCGGTCTTATGCACTTGGAAAATCGCTATAGCAAAATGACCAGTAATACATTTTATCTGTATTCATGGAAATTTCTCCGAGGAGTTGCATTCGCTGGTTCCCAGACTTCATGAGTTCAAGCGCCCTACGAGGCTGGCATCCCGCTCTCACACCTTCACTGTCGAAACTCCTAAATGTAGCCGTCTCTTCTACTCCAATAGCTTCATATCTCGAACCTCTCGCCTGTGGAACTCCCTTCCCTCTTCGTGTTTCCCTGAGAGCTATAATCTCCAGCTATTCAAGTGTAATGTCAATCGACATCTCCAGTTGCCTTGATCTATCCACTACCCTCCTCATCATCCTTTCTTCTATCACTCCTATCTGATCTTGCTCTTAATTTTCTGTAACCCCTTGCGTCCTAGTGGCTTCCTGTCTTGCTTGGGATGAAATGTTTAAAAAAAAAATTTTTTTTAAATGCAACCGCGTTCAAACTATATATTTGAAGCCATAAAATTGTGTTCAAAATATTTAGATTTCTGCATTTAATAACCCATAGTGGTTGATATGCTGCTAAATAAAATCAACCAACCTTGATCGACAGGTGAAGTAAATTGATTTTCTCGGTTTACATTCTCCATAACAAGAAGGATCCTTTGCAATAGCATAAATTTAACGCTGGGATAATCCAGACCAATATCTACCTACTTAGCATTTCCTTGTGAGTTTTATCCTAAGAGATTTATATTCGATATAAAATAACTTATGAACTTAATGGTTGCTAACGTGATTTACTAAACCTTAATAAACTAAATTTCTCTTTCTCGTTAAATCACTTGGAATCTTTCAGCGTACTGTTCAAAAAGACTTCACAGTATTTTGGGCCTACCACTTACTATTCATCTTTTCATCATTTCCTAATATTTATCAGACAGTTATTTTGACTCTCAAGACAAATGTTTACAATCATAACATTCAGCCAATCATTCTAAGTTAATCGAAATATTAAACAAGTGTGGAACTAACTATCCATTTTTATGGATGCCCATAGGTCAATAACTACACGGTGACGTCGCTGTTAAAGCATTATATCGACAGTTAACCACTACTTTGCTATTATGATCTTTTTGTCTTCCCCCATTTCTCCTCCAACAGTCTCTTGGGGAAAGGTTATACAACAGACATCGGTAAAAAACAGATCTCTGACGTGTCTTAGGCGACATGGTACCAATGCGTAAATTCCCCTGGTCGCTATTTGTAATATTAACACAAATAGGAGAGGTAGGTTGTAGTATAGGGGAGGCGAATGCAATGAAAACGAATATGTGCAGAGCCGTCAGTCTTGGTGGAATATGGACGCGTTGAATGCTGTAATCATATTGTCAGTTGAAAATGGTTTGATGATGAAATTGCAACCGGTGTTGCAATTGCTGCAAAGAACATTCTTCGATCAGCCGATAGCCAATGATGAATAAATATATTATAAATTATATTTATTCTACTTATTATCTGTATTGCTTTTTATGGAACTTCTTGTGGCTGATTTTTGGTGATGCCATATTGCGAGACTGGTTTGGCTAATAATTTCATTATTATCTCTATCTATAAAAGGCAGGATGTGTGTGTGTGTGTGTGTGTGTGTGAATGTGTGTGTGTGCGCGTGTGTGTGTGTGCGTGTGTGTAACGAATGCACGGCCGCAATTTTCGACGGATTTGCACGAAAATTTACAGGCACATGCTCCAAGTTAGCGTAAAGGCCAAGACCGACTTTGCATTTCCCAACTCCCATCGATAGTGGAAATAATCGATTTTTTCTTGCTTCTACGGCAGTTTTCATGTAGTTTGCGGCCATTTTCTACTGGCCAGCGTGAGAGCCTATACCTGGCTGCCACGAATAGACAGGAAGATTCTACTGGCCAGCAAGCATGCAAAAAAATCGATAGCTGCATTCGTCACAAGTGGGAAAAATTTAAATCTGCATGGCACTTTACTCCAATTGGCTCATTCGCTTGCTTCAACTCAACATTGAATCTTATTCCTCAGAACTGGGTTGGGTGTGAAAAAGTATTTGTTGTTAACATTCTTTTTTCATTCGGTTTTTCCAGTTACGAGTCCTTTATTAAAGCTGATCGTTTTGTGTTCATTTCGTTTAGTTCTTTTTTCGTAACAGATTTAATGGTTAGTATACAGCTTAGAAAAAATTCGCAGTGTGAGATAGGCAAGAAGTAAGGCATGTAGCAACATCAGCACGGCAAAGGGCACTCCTTTAAAGGCAAGGAAGGGCAAAAATATTTTAAGTGAAGTGATAGCGATTGCTGTATGGGTCGTACGATTTTCGAATCAAGCACGGGCAACGCCGGGCCATGCTGCTAGTCATATTTGTGGTATCATGTTGCCAGAGAGTAATTTTAAGTAACTAATTACCATCTCCAGGGACTATAAATAAACAAATGACTCTGTAGGTGAGGTATATATGCAATTTGAAGAGGTTTCGTCTAGATGCAGTTTTGCGGATGATACGAGGTCTGTCTGAAAAGTACTGGGACTGGGTGTGTTGTGGGAGCTAAGGGCGAAAGTGGGATAAGGGATTGTGCTATTAGGTTGGTGCAAAAATAATAACGTAATAATGTCGTTTTTTGACGTTTAAAAATAAGTAAAAAACGACATTATTACGTCATTATTTTTGCATCAACCTAATAACATGATATCTTGGGAGTATATAAAAGCAATCTGAGTATATGCTTTGCTCAGTGCGCAAGAAGAGACCTGCGTTGTATCAGGACAAGTCGTAGCTGTTTCACCGCAACAATGCGCCAGTTTCATCAAATGTATAGCATAAACGAGAGGCGGGATTTGAGCCAACCTTGTTGAGTTTAGTCTGGCAGGCATTGTTATTATGACAATGGCCTTGTGCTGCCATAATAAGGTCTCTTGCCGCCCTACCACCCACATCTTTAAGATATTGATGTGTTTGAAGAACATCGATGTCTGGTTTATATAGATGTTTTCAGTACATGAAATACAAGGGTTTAGATCTCCATTTTTATTCTACAGTTTTCATATAACCAGCTTCCACCGTTATTATTATTATTATTATTATTATTATTATTATTATTATTATTATTATTATTATTATTACTATTATTATTAGTGTACGCTTGTCCTCAGAAATGACGGCAAATGTTAGAATGTTTTAAATACGCGACGCTATGGAACAAAAGTCTTGAAACAATGTATTGAGATTCAATAAAGCTGGGATAAAGTATTCACAGCTAAAATAGAGGCCAACAGACAAAGTTATCCCAATTCGCTCCGACGGTCTCCGAGAGAGGATGATCCCAATCATCAAGAATTGATTCCCAAGTTGTCTTGGCCGATTCAGCCTTCAAACTAAAAAATATATATTTGAAACTTGGCAATAAAGATCACATACAACTTCCACATTAATAGAGATGGGCAGTATATCAGCCCCTAGGGTCCAGGCCCAATTGGTTAAGGTCAGGCTACTGGCAAGCAAATCTGCCATACTGAACTGGATATTTTCTGCAGCCCATTTTAATTCCCCAAGGCAAGACATGTACATGTTAACATTTACAATCAATTAAAATCAAAAGCCATCAGATGCATATGCATTTAATGCCCAACATTCTACAGAAATTTCGAAATCTTATTTAATTTGGTGTTGTTAGCTCTTTAAGATAATACAATTAAACTCATTATTAATTTCATTAATATTTCAAATATATCCTAAGATAACATCCAAATTAGTTTTTAGCAGCACATCAAAATTCAAGTTAACAGCTCCAATCAATTCGTCTCTTTCTTACTTTCTTACTTTCTTTCTTTCTTCTTCTTCTTCTTCTTCTTCTTCTTCTTCTTCTTCTTCTTCTTCTTCTTCTTCTTCTTCTTATTATTATTATTATTATTATTATTTCCTTTGATTTCTGTTGTATACACATTTCCTTCTGAGGCCCAACCAGGGACCTAAGGTCAGAAATGGCTTCATGACATTTCCCATCGTTCATTTTTGAAAAAAACAAAAAAAAAACACTAAGCTCACACACATTTTGCATAGATAAAGCACTTAATAATGTGTAATCTATGCTTCTGTGTACAATTTTGTGTATTTATTTAAGCCATGGGCTACCAGAAATGCCTTCAATGAGTCTATTGGAATGTTTTCAGTCGATCTGAGGGCCCCAACTACAACTGGAAATATTGATGTCTTCTCGTGCAACATTTTTGAGTTTATTATTATTATTATTATTATTATTATTATTATTATTATTATTATTATTATTATTATTTCCTTTGATTTCTGTTGTGTACATATTTCTTTCCGCGTCAGAAAGAAATGGCATCATGACACTTTCCACTAAGCAATTTAAAAAATCACACATATTTTACATAGATAAAGGTGTAGGCTGTACTCGCGAGAATAATATTTTGTATTTCTTTAAGGCATGGGCGGCCAGGAAATTATTATTATTATTATTATTATTATTATTATTATTATTATTATTATTATTATTTCCTTTGATTTCTGTCCTTTACACATTTCTTTCCGGGTCTCGCCCAGGGATCTAAGGTTAGAAATGGTATCATGACACTTTCCACTGACAAAAAAAAAAAAAAAAAAAATTACATAGATAAAGCCCTTCGTAAAGAGTGGGCTTGTCAGAACAATTTTTTGTATCTCTTTGAGTCATGGGCTTCCAGGAATCCCTTCAATTAGTCTACTGCAATCTTTTCCGACCAGTCCTAGGGCTCCAACTACAACAGGGATTGTTGATGTTCCCATATGCCACATTTTTGAGATTTTTATTTCAAGGTCCTTGTATTTTGACAGCTTTTTGAATATCTTCAAAGATACTTATTATTATTATTATTATTATTATTATTATTATTATTATTATTTGAAAGGAACCCTTAATACAGACCAATGAAAAAATACTTTTTCCACTGTATATTCTGTCACTAGTAAAATTTTAAAAAAGGGAGTGCTGAGAAAATGTTGCCCAGATATTACCATTAACTATTTGGTAGAGGCGAAAGCGTTATTCACTAATAAGCAAACAATTAAAAAAAATAATATTCATATAATGTTTTAGCATCATTTTTCAATAACTAGGAATTTCTTCTTTCCCTAGACTCCACCCGGCAGCAAGGCCTCTGATTGAGAGATCGAAGGTTTTGAAGAGCGTGGAACAACACTTTAATTGCTGTTGTTGCAACATGAGAAGGGGGATAGCACCTGTTATGAGCAAATAGTGAATATCCAAACATTATGAAAGTATAAAAATAAATTTTTATAACAAAAATACTGGCAATATGCTTTTATAAAGTAAAATGAACCACATGGCCAATTTATAGTAAATTGACCAACAATACATTTTATCTATAATTGAATTCATATAATTGCATTCGGAATATTCAAAATTCAGTATTAAATAACTCAAGTAGTCTGATATGCCACCTAACCAAAAAATCAACATTGACCCTGGTCAGTGCTACCTTCTCAAGATACTTTATGTAGGCCTCCGTGTTGAGTCTGAGGCCCTCTCCAACAAATTCAGTAGTTCTATTCTTATCAGAAAGAGTGAGTTTTATGAAGTACCCTACCTTCGTAATCACCATTAGACTCATCCATCTCTTTCCGAATCCCTTGCACTCTCCTCAGATTGAAACCCAAACACTCTGAAATGTTGGTTTTGGAACTTCCGGTGCGATCGCCAAGCAGTACACTATGCCGTTTCCAATTTTCTAACCGAGTGAATTGCATCAGGGTGCTCTTTTTAATCACAGACGGTGCTCAACTATTTCTAGTAAATTGTGCAGTCGACAAATCAAAAACATGCAACGCACATGCGCAAGTTAAAAAAATAAAAGATGGCGACAATTTACCCATGGTACACTGTAAGTATAAGCAACTTCCAATTCCCATTTTCGGTTCATTGTATTCTGACATTTGTCTACAGAATCACACCTCTGTCACTTTCGATCTATTCTTCATTTCAAAAGAAATTCTTCGGGAGTCAGTGCCATATAAGAATATAGATATGACATAAACGTTGACTAATTTTTATGGCAAGCGTAAGTGCGGACTGATATTCGTTTTATTCACGTCACAGCAAATCCTGGCTTTTAGATTTCAACATTTTTTGTAAGGCTTCTCACAGTCGTTGAATAGTAGACTTGTTGCACAATTAACAAATTTCGATTACATTGTAAGACTGCATTGTGCAAAAAACGCCACGGGAAACCCTCATCCTTCTGAAATTTAAAGAATTTAATTGTCCCATTCACAATGTTTCGGCCGTTGTACGCTCCGGCCTTCTTCAGGGGATATACGCTGGAATTTCGAACCAAAACCTTCATTTCGTCCATTGCGGTAGATTGTTCTCGTTCCACGTGACATGCCTTTTCCAGTTTTCTCAGTTTCGAAATTTCAACGTATATCACCTGAAGAAGGCTAGAGCGTGCACCGGTCGAAAAGTCATGAATATGATAATAAAGATTTAGGCATTCTTGGTCATTTTGCTTTAAAAATGTATTGCCGGTCATTTTACTATAAAAAATGTTTCACTGGTATGGATTTTTATATTTTCACGTTATTTTTGTTTGGTTTTTCACTAATTGCCGATAGCTGGAACCCTAACACGTGCTAGGGTTAGTGTGGAATTGGAAACAGCAGCAATTAACAGGTGATTTCGCGCTCCTCAAAAACCTCCAATCCCCCGGTCAAATTCTTGCTGCTGGATGTAGTTTATCGTCATACCATGGACTAATAAATGGATGGAAAAACAGGAGATATCAAAAATCTAAAATTTACAAAGAACTAGAAATGACAGGAAAATGTGGAGAGCCATGATCACCAACCTCCTGAGTAGGGGTTGCATCGCACATAGAAGAAGACGAAGAATATACAAAGGAATGTATTATGTGAATAAATAACCTAGAACGTGGAACAGACAAGCATGTTTCAAATCCGCTTAGTTCATTTGCCCTTACTTAAGATATGTCCATCTTTTTCATAACAGGTCCGCTAATATTTGGTAGCCATTCTCGGTGAAAGATTATTTTGAATTACAAACAAGGAGAGTACATCAGGAAAACAATTTATTATATTTACCCGGAAGATATATAGCAATTCATAGATTTCATTTTTAATCATCCTAATCTAAGCAAAGCGATAATATCACGAGAAAGCAAGCGATTGGAAGAGTATGACAGAACTTTAGTCATCAGGATGACAGAATATGGCTAGTGAATTTTTCATTTAAATTTTTGAAGATTATAGGTTGCATGGAACCAAGAAAGCGGAAGAGAGATCCACAATTGAGACATGTGAGAAAAGAAATTATTAGAATGAAAATTAACGTTCCGGTTACATCCAGCTATTGTCACAATAAAATGAATAGATCTAGCAAACAACACGGTAGTACGCGTTACTATGCAGAAAAATTCATTAAAACCATTGACATGAAAATATTTGCGGAATATAAAGAGAGATGCGACGTTACAGCAATGGGAAAATGGCTGAATTCGAGATATCATATAACGCTAGACATTCTAGATTTTGTCCAGAATCTCAAGTTATGTAACCAGAATACCCGAGCAGATATGAGAGCAATATTCACTCCACGGACGAAGGGTAGATTTATAAATGTGAAAAATGGTTTCCGACAAGAACAAATTGTCTGGCATGGCATAGTGAACCAAACTTATATAGATATAATATAAATAAAAATAGGAATATATTGAAAATAGGAATATGGCCTTAAAAACATGCTATCTGACATGAATATATAAATGTGTATGCGAAAGTGATTTGTTGTGGATTCCGAGATGAATTCGGTCTCCAAGGAATAACAAACGCAATAATTAAATATAAGAAATAAAATGTATTTACACAATTATTGTATAAATTACACAATGCCCTCACCCTGAAAGCTAAGTAATAAAAAAACAAGAATATTTCTGTCTATATTTCTAAAATGAGGTATTGTAATTATTTACATTATTTACACTGTTTGGACAGTTGCCTTACTCTTTATTGCCATATTCACGACGTTTCGGCCGTTGTACGCTCCGGACTTCTTCAGGATCTGTCTATATTTCTGAGATGAGATATTTACATTATTTACATTATTTACACTGTTTGGACAGTTGCCTTCATCTTTATTGCCATATTCACTACGTTTCGGCCGTTGTACGCACCGCACTTCTTCAGGATCTGTCTATATTTCTGAGATGAGATATTTACATTATTTACATTATTTACACTGTTTGGACAGTTGCCTTCATCTTTATTGCTATATTCACTACGTTTCGGCCGTTGTACGCTCCGGACTTCTTCAGGATCTGTCTATATTTCTGAGATGAGATATTTACATTATTTACATTATTTACACTGTTTGGACAGTTGCCTTCATCTTTATTGCCATATTCACGACGTTTCGGCCGTTGTACGCTCCGGACTTCTTCAGGATCTGTCTATATTTCTGAGATGAGGTATTTCAATTATTTACATTGTTTGGACTGTTGTCCTCATCTTTATTGCCATATTCACGACGTTTCGGCCGTTGTACACGCCGGACTTCTTCAGGATCTGCCTATATTTCTGAGATGAGGTATTGTAATTATTTACATTGTTTGAACTTTTGCCTTCATCTTTATTGCCATATTCACGACGTTTCGGCCGTTGTACGCTCAGGACTTCTTCAGGATCTCTCTATATTTCTGAGATGAGATATTGTAATTATTTACATTGTTTGAACTTTTGCCTTCATCTTTATTGCCATATTCACGACGTTTCGGCCGTTGTACACTCCGGACTTCTTCAGGATCTCTCTATATTTCTGAGATGAGATATTTACATTAATTACATTGTTTGGACTGTTGCCTTCATCTTTATTGCCATATTCACAACGTTTCGGCCGTTGTACGCCCCGGACTTCTACAGGATCTGTCTATATTTCTGAGATGAGATATTGTAATTACTTACATTATTTACATTGTTTGAACTGTTGCCGTCAACTTTATTGCCATATTCACGACGTTTCGGCCGTTGTACGCTCCGGAATTCTTCAGGATCTGCCTATATTTCTGAGATGAGATATTGTAATTATTTACATTGAACTGTTGCCTTCATCTCTATTGCCATATTCACGACGTTTCGGCCGTTGTACGCTCCGGACTTCTTCAGGATCTGTTTATATTTCTGAGATGAGATATTGTAATTATTTACATTGTTTGGACTGTTGTCCTCATCTTTATTGCCATATTCACAACGTTTCGGCCGTTGTACGCTCCGGACTTCTACAGGATCTGTCTATATTTCTGAGATGAGATATTGTAATCATTTACATTATTTACATTGTTTGAACTGTTGCCGTCATCTTTATTGCCATATTCACGACGTTTCGGTCGTTGTACGCTCCGGACTTCTTCAGGATCTCTTTATATTTCTGAGATGAAATATTGTAAGTATTTACATTGTTTGGACTGTTGCCTTCATCTCTATTGCCATATTCACGACGTTTCGGCCGTTGTACGCTCCGGACTTCTTCAGGATCTGTTTATATTTCTGAGATGAGATATTGTAATTATTTACATTATTTACATTGTTTGGACTGTTGTCCTCATCTTTATTGCCATATTCACGACGTTTCGATCGTTGTACGCTCCGGACTTCTTCAGGATCTCTCTATATTTCTGAGATGAGATATTGTAATTATTTACATTGTTTGGACTGTTGCCGTTCATCTTTATTGCCATATTAACGGGGTTTAGTTAAAGTTTTGTTAATCACAAAGTGATGTCCCTTACTTTTTTTTTTCAAATAATTATTAAAACATTTCTATGAATATAGAAAGTAAATTGACATTTCTCTTAAAGGTTGATTCATGTTGGACTGATTACATTAAAATAGATTCATAGCTACCAGCTTCAAACAGCCGTTCTAGTACGATCATGGAATTTAAACAATGTCGATCCTGTTCAGTACCTAGATAAGTAACCGCTTCTGGAATATCAAGTACTGTGAGGTTGTATGTGCGGGTGGTGCTATGATTAACTACTCGGTATTGAAAATCGGAGAGCCGAGTTCCAGTTCCCGACGGGTTCGTTATATTTATACACAAATAACTATGTGAAAGGTATGAATCCACCTATTTTCTACCCAGCTATAGGTTAATTATTAGAACATCTGCCAGTAAACATTCTTGCAATCTACCAATATTTTCTGGCTTTAGATAACCTGAAAAAGGTCGATAAGCCGTCAAAACAAATCAATCAATCACGATATTAAAAGAATTTGTAACTTTATATTAATAAGATCTCATAAGAATACGATACTAAA
>OZ010589.1:38052597-38205097 GCA_963932145.1 Acanthosepion lycidas
TTACCATTTGCGCTTGCTGAATTAGGTAACGATATATATATATATATATATATATATATATATATATATATATAATCTTCAAGTAAAATTG
Source organism: Acanthosepion lycidas (assembly GCA_963932145.1). Classification (NCBI taxonomy): domain Eukaryota; kingdom Metazoa; phylum Mollusca; class Cephalopoda; order Sepiida; family Sepiidae; genus Acanthosepion; species Acanthosepion lycidas. The sequence continues at coordinate 38,052,689 of OZ010589.1, forward strand.
AATTGAGTTCTATACGCTGCCGTATTTCGTATAGAGAAAAACCTCAAAACGTCGATCGTGTTTCGATGAGTAACAACGCATCTCATCAGCAATTGTAAAATACATATGATACGTATCGAAACACAACTGCAATTCTGTAGCGATTTTGACATGATTTCGATGTAATATCCTAAAAGAATATATATATATATATATATATATATATATATATATATATATATATATATATATATATATATATGAAAATTTCTCCGATTTAACCAGTAGAGAAGACAATATATATGAATAAATATGACAATATGAAAACAGGTAATTGCTGACGCGTTTTGTCCAATGTGGATTTTATCAAAGCAAAATACGAAAATAAAATTAATTGAATAATATATAATTATATACATACATATATATATATATATATATATATATATATAATTGAACAATATATAATTCATATATATATATAATTGAACAATATATAATTCATATATATATATTTGTATATATATATATATATATATATATATATATATATATATATATATGAATTATATAAAAATGAAACTCAATTTTACTCCATTTCATTTTTATGTAATTCATTTATATACTTTAAAATAATTATATTCAACTCTATTTTGCGGATCAGTTTTAATATTTTATATTATTAGGATCTACTTGGATTACTTAACCACGGATTTTTACCCATATATACATATATATATATATATATATATATATATATATATATATATATATATATACAGAAATTGCTATCCACAATTTCATGCATATTGAACAATTTATAAAAATAAATTCTCTAAATTTACTGAGTATTCATAGATTCATTCCGTGGTTTCATTCAATATGATACTTCCAGTCAAGCTAAACATGTAATACCATTGAAATTAATTCAACTCTATGAATCTTAATACTTCTTATCGATTGGATGAATTTCGATTATTAAATGAAGGTCTAATTTCATTTCAAGGAGATGTTAGCACATGACGACTATTGATTTCTTTAAGGTGACCTATCATTGTTCGAAGTCGATGTCAGCTAAGTTACTTAAGTGCAATCTTTTTACGGCTATGATTTATTTGTCTTTCGCTCTTTCCGCTTCTTTCGACAATTCACTGAAATATTGCAACCTATTTATGAATTTTTATGCGTTCTTGAAGACGTTTAATTCAACAGAGAAACAATTAGGCATTCACAAATATAGACATAGTAATTTATAATGATAATTAAATATAAATATAGATAGACTTGGAGAAGAAGATATGAAGAAAACCAGATATACATAACCGCAAAATAATGATACGGGAGGCTGAAAGTGATCGTTATCTAATAATTATGTGTATACTAAACTTCATGCGATCCAACATTCGACAGTAACTCATGGTAAAAATGAACAAAATCCGAGATAGATAACCGCAAAGATTTGGTTTGGAAGACTGGAAGACATATTTATGTAATACGTATATCTACACTAAACTTCATCTTGCCAAAGGCTCAAGAGCTCATCGACTTAGAAATGACCAAAATCCGAGATAGATAACTGCAGAGGTTGGTTCGGATATGTTGAAAGGCATAATTATATAACCATTTTGTTTATACTAAACCTTATTCAATGCAAGACTCGAGAGTTACTCAAAGTAGAGGTAAATGTCTACTTTTAAAAAAGCAAATGTGGTGTAGGTTATGTAGTGGTAGGAATATATAAATAAATAATAACTGACGCCGGTTAGGATTTTATCGTTAAGGGAAGCATTTACGGGGGAGCAACTTCTACAAAGTAGTAGTTGTTAGTGTAAAAAATATTCCTGAATAGCACTTACTCCATACAAATGGAATATGGAAAAAATAAAGATTATTCATCTCCTTGGATGACGTATGGCTTGTTCTAGCTCTAAAGGTCTGAACTGGTGGAAAGAATGAAGCTAATCTGAACATTTGCCATGGAAATAGCGATAGAGTAGGTTGCAGCGTTGAAATAGGAAATAGGTCGCAAAGTGAAGAATATGTTTTCACTTAAAACGATGAGAGACTCAAGCTAGAATGTGAGAATTGAGCTATTCCAACTCAGACATGGCCGCAATTTTCCAAGTTTTGTCTCATATGACTTTTGTAAACACCAGTGATAGTCGATACACGTACAGACATACAGAGACACGTATATAATGTTTAATTTACAATATAAGAATGGGGCTTAGTATGTATAAAATTGTTGCGGCTTGTGCTAGCGTGATCATGATTGATACCAGGACGAAGTGACATTGTTAGGACAATGGACTTCTCGAATAAATAATGCAGAAAACGACTCATTGGAAATCTAGAAACGGATATATAGTACTGCTACTAGAAAACTATGTAGAGTAGAGGGCCACAGCCACACCACTCTAGGTGTTGCTGCAGTGGTTTGAGTAGCAAGTGCGGTTTTACATGGTAGTATTCTTATCATAACGTCTAATCGGCTTTGAGTTGTCTCGTTGTTGACCAAAACTTTCAATAAATAGCTGGTGGGATAAAAAATGAATTCATATTTTTAAATGTATTTGTGGTGTGGCGAACGAAACAGCCTCGGTTGTAATTGAAACCAAAAACGAAAAACAAAATATATAATACCGATTTGTAATTGGTAGTGATAATTCCAAGGAGGGCATTAATGGAAAGAGAACTCAATGTAATTACAGAGCAATATAATAATAGATCAAGAAAAACCTTTAAAAAACATATTTCATGAATAGTCATCTCATCAGATTCAGATTTCTAAAAAAATTCTGAGATGAATTTTTAACTTTTTTTTTGATTTATTATATATATATATATATATATATATATATATATATATATATATATATATGTGTGTGTGTGTGTGTGTGTGTGTGTGTGTGTGTGTGTGTGTAGTTATGTATTTATGTATGTATGCATGTATATAAATTTATTAATTAAATAGTATATTTATTCTACCGCTTACATACTCGAGAAATCTTGTTAGAAAAATATCAGCCCACCGAAACCGACATTAGATTTGTCGTGCCTTAGACATCTCGGCCACAAGGACCTCCAGATCAAACAAAGCCCCAATAGAGATTTTGTGCTCAAAAGAACTCTATTTCATCAGTCATCCTACATATACCAGGCAACCAAGCAGAAAATAAAAAGTATACATCGGAATTACTCCTGGGAATTGAAAACACACGTTCTATAATAACAAACATTCATTCTCTGAGACGATCGCAAAAAGCGTGAAACCAAGGTCACAAACTCACATCAATCCAACCAAATATGTTAAATATTTATATTTATACTTATACTTATATTTATATACACACACTTTTCACACACACGCGCGCACACACACACACATACACACATAATATATATATATATATATATATATATATATATATATATATAAATATATATATTGTTTTTTATATATTTAATCATTTATGTGGATGTCAGGCATATGTCATCAATATGATTACATTATAAGTATTATTATTATTATTATTATTATTATTATTATTATTATTATTATTATTATTATTATAAAAATGATGATGATGTTTAAATATATATCAATATAGATTGCATTTCCATGATTTTTATTACTGGTTCTATGCTTAAAGTTTTACCATAAAATCTTCACCCTATCTTCCCTTATTCCTATAAACAAACTTCTCTTTTATTCCCCCACGTTTATCTCTCTTGAATAGTATAAGCACCCTTTCAAAAAAAAAAAATTTAGGGTCAAGTTAAAGTCACTACATTTTCTTTTTTTTTTTCTGTTTTTTTTTTTTTAATCAAATTGTCTGGCTAAATAAAAATGCTATAAACCAATTAATAATGAACCATTGCATTAAAAATGTTTCATTGCCTCTAGTCTTTGCATATATAAATATATATATATATATATATATATATATATGTGTGTGTGTGTGTGTATGTGTGTTTGACTGTTGAAATAAATTTATAACCGATTCTGTGATAACAGATTACGTTTTATGTTCTTATTTATTTATTATATTAAATTTATATATTGATCTCTCATGATGGAGTTAACTTTTCAAATATTTTTATTTTAAATTTATTTTATTTAAAATTTTATTTTTTAATTATTTATTTATTTAAAATAATCCCTACCACCTACGGATTTGGTATCATATATATATACATATATATATATATATATATATATATATATATATATATATATATATATATATGCGAAAGTTAGAGGAAATGAAACATTTTTAATGCGATCACAATATCGCTTAGCTGGTGTAAAGCCAACTGCTTTTCGGATCTCGAAGCGTGGGAAGTCCTCTGTTAAGGGACAGTAAAAAAATTCTAAAACTTAAAATTCTATTAGCATCAGTCTATCGTTCTCTCGAGAAACTATCTCCTGATAGCGTGACGTGGTGGAGTGTGATGGCCTGCGTTCTCCTTTTGAGAGGTCACACTTGAATTTCTACTCATTAGAAGGCAGAATCAATCAGTTATGCTCCATGCGTGTTACACGCATCGGTGATCATGTATCTTTCGGTACATGACTGACGAGGAAGATTTTTTTCCCGCAGTATATTGCCATTTCTTTCTGCAGTAGACCAGTTGCCATCAAAGGATATAGAACCCGATCTGTCCTGCTCTTTACCCATAGCTGGTGGGGGTGATGAAGAGTATTCATACATTAAAAATAATTAAACTTCTTAAAGTGTTTAACTATTTAGTCAGTAATACGCCATGCGTGATACACGCTTAGGCGATCATGTATCTTTTGATACATGACTAACGAGGCAGATTTTTTTTCCTCACAGTAGGTTGCCATTTCTTTCTGCGATAGACTAATTACCATTCAAGGCTATAGAACACAGTTCGTCCTGTTATTAGGTTGGTGCAAAAATAATGTCGTTTTCTCCCATAGTAACATATGTGAGAAAACGACATTATTTTTGCACCAACCTAATATTTACCCATAGCTGGGGGGAGATGAAGAGGATTCATATATTTCCCAATGGAATTAGCACGTAAGTGAATATAATGAATTTCGAACGGTACTCGAGCTTGGCTCTCCGATTCCTCACCCCGAGCCGCTATCTCTTAATCCACCGTTCCTCCCAGAATACTGGAATCTGAAGGCAGAATACGGAATCATATTCTAACATTCCTGCAACCATCCCCCAAGTGCGCGTGTCCTAGCGGATTAGAGCTTAAGTTCGTGAATTTGGTGACATAGCAATTGTCACTTCAATCCCTGGGTCGGGCAGTGTGGACTTACACTCAGTGGCAACGAAGCGAGCAGTAAGTGAGCAATACTATAAAGAACTAAAACGACATATGCAGTGGAATGAGAACAGTCTACCCCTGTAGATTAAATAAAGTTTTCACTTCAGAATTCTATGTGAATTACCCAGGTTTATGTACACCTGAGGAAGGATGGATGGCACAGAGGCCGAAACGTTGTGAAAGCAACAACAAATAGTCCGAAGATAAATTGTATAAATAATATGTTCTAAGCGATAATTACTAACATCTGTGCGAAGTACGTCAGCTTGTAATACAGTCAACTAGTAGGTCACACGTTTCGATTAATATATCCTTGGATGTGTTATAATTTGCTATTTAACGCAAAAGTCATAGAAAAACTATGATAGCTCGTTGATATCCGGATAGTTCACGGCTTAATTTATTGGGCTGCGTCTGTAGACGCGAAAATTTGGCTAATTTTGCCTTCTCATAACAGAATTTATTAACCAAAAAATGGCTGCCTATTCGCTTATCAAACACGTTGAGCCGTCCATTTTGTTCATTTCATTGATAATTCATCAATGTTGGCAGAGTGCTTGCGTAACAATAAACAAAATAAAGACGTGTTAATTGATTGTCGGATAATCTCGGAAATTGCATCATGTCTAATCTGGTGGGAATGTCATCATTTTTTTATGATTTGGGAGCAGAATAGATGCTATTAAGGATAACGGAAAACAGTTATAATGTATTAATAATAAACAGGATCTGTCCGGTAACAAACATATTTGCCTATTTCTAGTCGGTGCCAGGTATCTGTGTACAAGGCCAAGTAAAAAAGCAAATTTCGAACGCTGATTTTCATTGACTTAGATCACTGACGCACGACAATCTTCTCCTAATTTAACTTAATTGGGATCTGCATCGTACTAAATTAAGTTTTAAATTATCGTGATAGTTTTATACCAGATATTATCCAAATCTGCAGTTTCGTGTCTTGAAAAATAACAGGAGTTGGAATGGTCAATTTGTGAGCAGGTCCTCCTCAATTGGGTGTTTGTTTGGAGCCACGTATTCTTACTGATTTTTTTCCCGCCACTTAACGGTTTTCTGGACAATAACTAGATACCTATACTCTCAAGAATCTGCTACGTTGCTGCCTTGCCTATTTTCCATTGGTGTAAATGGTGTCCAAGCCTATTTGAAGATCAACATTTCGAAGAACGATTTTCTAGGTAGGATCTTCCTTTTTAGAAGTTTTGTTCATGATTGACTGATTCTTTTTGTAGGGCTTGTCAATCCTTTGCTGGTTATTTTTAGTCAGAAAATATTTTTAGATTCTTAGAAGTCTTGGGGAGACAATAATGGTTTTAGAGATAACAAATCTTAGTAATTAAGCCATAGATAAGAGGAGAAGGGGTGGATTCATTTCCTAAATGCATTTGCGCGTAAGTGAATATAACGAACCCAAGTGGAATTGGAACTCGGCTCTCCGATTAACAATTCCCAGCCATTATCCATTGAACCACCCGCATGTTCAATCTTACACCTGGTATTTTGAGGCAGTCATCTATCTAGATACTGACAAGGCTCAGTTTCTTAACTTAGTGTAAAGAATCTGGTGTTTCAACGGCATAAGATCGTAAGCCTTGGAAGGTTTGTGTAACACAAAGCTTGATTCAACTTTCTTAACATCAAGATTTTAAATATAAATAAATCATTGTTCCATTTCCTCTGTTTCATAGAAACAACAAATATATTATTTACACGATTTATATTCGAACTATTGTCCTCATATTTGTTGTTATTATCACAAGGTTTCAGCCTTTGCTTATTTGCTACTGTTGCACGAAGTCGAGGTTCGATGCGAGTTAAAGCCCATCAATTTGAAAGCTGATTTTCTAAACAGGCAGCTTATTCACACTTAGGATTACTGACATAACAGTTTTTATTTATTTATTTACCTACACTGTTCTATGTTAATCATAATCAAATAATCAGAGAAGTGTCAGAGTTGTGCATTTTAGGTGGAAATGTCAGAGTTGTGCATTTTAAGCGGAAGTGTCGGAGTTGTGCATTTTAGGCGGAAGTGTCAGAGTTGTGCATTTTAAGCGGAAGTGTCAGAGTTGTGCATTTTAGGCGGAAATGTCAGAGTTGTGCATTTTAAGCGGAAGTGTCGGAGTTGTGCATTTTAGGCGGAAGTGTCAGAGTTGTGCATTTTAGGCGGAAGTGTCGGAGTTGTGCATTTTAGGCGGAAGTGTCAGAGTTGTGCATTTTAAGCGGAAGTGTCAGAGTTGTGCATTTTAGGTGGAAATGTCAGAGTTGTGCATTTTAGGCGGTAGTGTCAGAGTTGTGCATTTTAGGCGGAAGTGTCAGAGTTGTGCATTTTAGGCGGTAGTGTCAGAGTTGTGCATTTTAGGCGGTAGTGTCAGAGTTGTGCATTTTAAGCGGAAGTGTCAGAGTTGTGCATTTTAGGCGGTAGTGTCAGAGTTGTGCATTTTAGGCGGTAGTGTCAGAGTTGTGCATTTTAGGCGGAGTGTCAGAGTTCTGCAAGAGTTCGGCGTTCGAACTGATGAAAAAGACGTTATTTTATTTTTTATTTTTTGCATATTTCTTTCTATTTCTTAGATCAATGTCTCCCAAAGTCTGTAAGAATCGTATGTTTTTTTTGCGTTTATTCACAGAACCTTAAGTCTTAAAAATCGAACAACTTCATTCATGCTCAGTCGACTATTTAGTAAAATATAAGTCTGAAAGATCGTTTAAGCAGACATTATCGTTCTCGTGGAGGCAAGATAAAACAACAAATAGCTACAAGGAGAGCCGAGTTCGAATTTCAATGGAGTTCATTAACATGCTTTTACTCTTGGTAAAGGTAAGAATCAATCTCTTCTTTTTGCTATGGTTAAATGACAGGACGGACATTGTCCTATAGAATTGGTTACCTTAGAAGAACGAAAAACTCTGAATTCAAACAAGCCTAGAGAGTTCTGGCCTCCGTCATACTCTCAAGAAACAACACTGCTATTACGGCTTCAGTACATCTGAAGTGGAACAGCTACAATGAATTCCTTGCGGTAGCTTTATCTACCGCAAAGAAAGTTGGTTCTCTGTGTTGCGCCAGAAGTTTTTTCTCGCCTGAATCCATCCTTCAAATCTACAAATCAACCATTCATCCTTGCATGTAATACTGCTGCCATTTTATGATCTGGTTCTCCCGTTGTTTATCTTGAGGTCATCGACAAAATCCAGAGACGGATATGCAATATGGTTGGTCCTGATCTGGCATCCTGTTTGCAGTTGCTATATCAGACGTGCCGTGGCTTACCTCTGTCTCTTCTACAAGTACTTTCATAGCAACTGCTCCGACGAGCTATTTTCACTGGTTCCCAAACTGCATGAGTTTAAACGTGCTACTAGGTTGGCCTCTCGGTCTCAGCCTTTCACTGTCGAAACGACTAAATGTAGCCATCTCTTCTACCCCAACAGCTTCTTAGCTCGCACCTCCCGTCAGTGGAAATCCTTCCCTATTACTTGCCTCCCTGATAGCTATAATTTTCAAATATTCAAATGTAATGTCAATCGACCTCTTCTAATGCCTTGACATGGATTTCTGAACTTCTGTTTATCCTTCTCCCAAACACTCCTCTTTACCTTTAATCTCACTCTGTGTAACCACTTGCGTGTTTGTGGCACTCCCATCGTCAATGCTTGGGGTGATTTGCTTAAAAAAACTGCCAATCTGCCAGCTAAAAAGTAAAGCAAAAAAAAAACGAAGTATATATATTAAAAAAAAATTAAATAACGTTTAGAAACAGAAAATAAACACATACCAAACTCGTAAAAATTCATGACACAAATTGGAAATGAATGTATTTTTATCTGGATTGTAAGTTTTTTCAGTAGATTCCGTCTAAAAATAACTTACATGGTTTATTTCGTATTGAACAGGAAGTCCCGTCATTTAGCCGAATGCAAACAGAATGTGACTCGAGAAATAACTCGACTTTTAGGAGCCACATTCTAAAGAGACTTGTTCAGAAGTCAGGCGACTGTGCATTGAACACGGTACATTACGTATAGATACAACAGACAGGCACGTCAAAAATGTAAACAACCCACGGGGGCTTGCTTCCTTGGTCTGTAGGGAGTGAAGAACGTATCACGCCTAAAAAAGCTTACACCTAGATCATGTTAAAACACCGGTTCACGTATGACCACTGAAGCTAAGCAACGTCAAACCTAGTCACTTTCTAGATGGCTGACTGCTTACGAATACTAGGTGTTATAAGCTTGAATGTGCGGGTGGTGTAATGGATAATTGCACGGAATTCTGAATTGCAGAGCCGAATTTCAATTCCCTTTGGGCTCGTTATAGACACATATGCGCAAATATCTTTGGGTAATGTATGAAGCCACTTCTTCTCCCACTAGCTATGGGTTAATTAGTAAGACCTTTGTCGCTAAAACCATTATTACCTCATTTTTTTTCTATCTAACGAGCTTGTGTAAACAAGTAACGAGCTTGTGTTGGCGAACAGAGAACTATAAAGGTGATGATTTTATGGAGAGCCATGATCGCTCAAGACACGGTACATAGAAAAAAACTATTTCGCAGGGTCGCAGATAAGATATTTCCCTTTTTATAAAATGAAAGCTTTTTTTACGTTCTTCTGATTTCATTCTTATACTTATCTTTTTATTATAAATGCTTTCGTAGGCATCTGTTTCAACGGCCAGATTAAGAAGCTGGTCCCCACCCGCCTATATTTGTCTGCAGCTTTAAGACAATATCCCGATCAATACGTTCTTCAACATTGCCGTTTTGTTTAAAGATATGCTAAAATGTATTTTCTTTGAATCTCCCTTTTTTTTTCTTCATCTGGTGTTATTTTAATATTTTATGTTAGTTTCGCTATAAAACAATGTCGTGGTTACTGCCTGGACATCTAATAGGTTGGTGCAAAAATAATGTCGTTTTTTGACGTAAACATCAAAAAACGACATTATTTGTGCACCAACCTAATAGATTGAAACAGCGTCATTATTAGTCGGACGTCTTTATTACTTTCCGACCAACTTCGAATTTATCGTTTGGTTTACAGTAAGTCAGTATATTCCCGATTATTTAATAATAAATAGTTTCGTTTTTGAAAAGGGCTAAAGGGATGAACATAGGTTCGTTCACCAGGGCTCTATCCTGTGGCCTACATTGTTTCTGATCTTCATCAAAGATCACCCCGATGACATCAGTTCCCAAGTAGACATATATGCAGATGACACTACTTCTTACTCCTGCCTCAATAGCAAATCCGGAATAGCTGACAAAACTAAACTGGCCGTTGGTCTCGAAAAAGACTTCCAATCTGTTGTTGACTGGGGCAAGAAATGGCTGGTTAACTTTAATGCCTCAAAAACAAAACTGCTCTCTTTTACCCACCACATAGAACCCTCCCTTCCACCCATTAGAATGTTTGATCCTCAACTCCACGAGAGAACCTCTCTGCGGCTGCTTGGTCTCACATTGTACCCTGACCTGAGATGGAACAAATAGATTGAATCAATAGCTTCATCTACTGTAAGGAAAGTTGATTCTCTGCGCCGAGCCAGAAAATTTGTCTCGCCTGAGTCCATCCTTCAAATCTATAAATCAACCATTCGCTCTTGCATGGAATACTGCTGCCATATATGGTCTAGAGACCCCGCTTTTCGTCTTAAGGTCCTCGAAAAAATCCAGAGACGGATATGCAATGTGATTGACTCTTATCTAGCACCTCGTTTACAGTCGCTCTCTCAGACGTGCCGTCGCTTCCCTCTGTCTTTTCTACTGATAGTTTTACAGTAACTGCTCCGACGAGATACTTCCACTGGTGTCTAAACTGCACGAATTTAAACGTGCTACTAGGTTAGCATCTCAGTCCCACTGTCGAAATGGTTAAGTATAGCCGTCTTTTCTACTTTAATATCTTCGTGTTTCGCACTCCCCGTCCGTGGAACTTCCTTCCTCTTACTTGGTTCTCTGATAACTATAATCTTCAATTATTTAAATACAATGTCAATTGACATCTCAAGACACCATGATCTATTCCCCGTTCTTATCTTCATCCTTTACTTCATCACGCCTCTTTACTCTTGCTCCCACACTCTGCTGCAAGTCCTTGCGTGCTAGTGACACTCCTGCCTTACTTGGGGTGAAACGCTTAAAAAAAAAACAAAAAAAAAAAGAAACAAAATTCAAAAAGCTAGACACAGGTTTAGTTTGCCCGAAATTCAAGAAAATAGACATAGGTTTGGTTTATAGCATTGTCCAGCATTCCCTGCCATATAAAAGGAGTAATATGGCATCATTCCCTGCCAAAAAAAAGGAGTAATATGGCAGCATTCCCTGCCATATAAAAGGAGTAATATGACGTAACAGTTCAGTATTCGCTTCTTTGTTTCTAATGAAATTATCCTTTTTCATAATATTTTGCTTAGCTTTTGAAAGACATCTTTCACATTTACAAGCAATCTTCGGATTTCCGTGCTACACTTTCAGTGCTGTTAAAACGCTTCCCAGAATTGCGCATATTTAAACAACTCTCACCGAAAACTAGTAAAAATGTTTTAAATATATCAATACATTTTTAGGTTATTGGATGGCAAAGTAGTGATATTTCAAATTATTGTTTTATCTGCTTTTTCACAGAATATGTCTTTTTTTTTTCTCAGGTTTCGTGAACGGCTACATAGTAAAGACCCAGTTGCCTAGAATTACAAGAACAATGAAAATGAATCTGAGTCTGTGATTACCAGTGCAAAATACATAGGTTTAAAAACTAGCAGGCATTGCATAAAGTTCCTTGTTTATTGTATGATATAAAAAGGATTATTTATTATGCCGAAAGAAAACTAAGGTTTCATTGTAGTTATTACCCTAAGAAGAAATTGCGCCATTTTGAAGAATATCATATTATCAAATAAATCAGAAGCTATTACCTGTAACGCATTCAAAACAAATATGGAATCATGCTATTCTTTTGTCATGAAATGGACTCCTTGCGTGTTAAAATTAAATGTTGCTTTGTAGCCATGATCACGATTAAAACTGACTATTTCAAGGTCGGTTGCTTCATCATTTTCACTTACAGCAGAATTGACAACATCATGATAATTTCCGCTTTCTGTAATCACATTCATAGCCAAGTATCACTAGTAGTTTAATATATATATATATATATATATATATATATATATATATATATATATATATATATATATATATATATATATATATGTGTGTGTGTGTGTGTGTGTGTGAATAAAAATGACAATAGGAAAACTAGTAATCGCAGACTTGTTTCGTCCAATATGGACTTTATCAATGCAAAATACGAAATGAATTTAATTGAGCAATTTTTCATCGAATTTTTCATGTAATATTCATAAATATTGTCTTCTCTACTGGTTAAATCGGAAAAAAAATTCATAAATATATATATATATATATATATATATATATATATATATATATATATATATATATATTACACAATAAGAAGTATAAAAATGGAAATATTATATATATATATATATATATATATATATATATATATATATATATATATACATAATTATAATGTTTGGTAATTCGTAGGATATTTTCAAAAGGTTATAGGTCCAGGGAGATCTCAATGTCCATGATAATTATTATTATAGAAAAAAAGAGCATCGTAATATTTATTTTGTTAAGATCGAGAGGTCCCAAATCTTTAGACCGACTCCTTACACACAAATAAAAATGGATCTATTTACAATATTTATTCATTTATATTTGTGTGTAAAGAATCGGTCTGAAGAGTTGAAATTTCTCGATCTTAACGAAATAAATACCCCATGGTTTTTTAAGAGTTCGTTTTATTAATAATTGTATATATATATATATATATATATATATATATATATATATATATATATATATAATACTATATACACAACACAGAATTCTAATCGGTCTGAAGAGTTGAAATCTCTCGATCTTAACGAAATAAATACCCCATGTTTTTTTAAGAGTTCGTTTTATTAATAATTGTATATATATATATATATATATATATATATATATATACAATACTATATACACAACACAGAATTCTAAACAACACAGAATTCTAAAACTCTCCTGATTGGTTCGACATAATTATTATTTGACCAATCATTTAAGATTATGTGTATCAGGTCCGAACGTCAATTTTCTCGTTTATAATATCCCACAGGACCATTGTGTTTGTTCTTAAATTGTCTTTGTCAGCAAAGAAAAGAATTTTCTCCTTTCACTTCACACCTTCAATGAATTGTGAATATTCTTCGTTTTATCATTATTTTATTTCTTTTCCTTATATGATTGAAAACAATTTTATAGAACCAGCTTCGTTGCCTCCAGGGTCCCAATCATTTATACTGACTTTTATTTTTTAATTTTTTGCTAATCCTCTTGTACAGCGTGTAATAATTATTATATTATTTCACGTAATTATTATCACAATCGTAATAGCAATGGCTTTAGTTGCCATAATAGCATTATGATTATTAATTCAATGATTATTAGTTTGTTTTATTCATGTTCATCGTCAGAATTCACTTGAAATAAAATTTATAAATAAAGAACGCGACTACAGACTGCTGTCAACTTGTCACCACAAATTACGGAAACGTTGCATCATATTTGAATTAAATTGCAAAAATTATCACGAGTTGATGATAGTTACAATTCAGAAGAAAAACAAAGATAACAAAATGTACAATAGTAGTAGTAGTAGCCATATTAATAGTAATAAAAGTGAATTATTCCTAACTAGCGAAATACCCGTCTTACGAACATTTTTCCTAATAATAATAATTTTAAAATAATTCGGAAGACGTTTCTTTGTTTATTTATGGTAAATGCGCCTGGAAAATGGCGCTTTTATTTCGCCCTTTTGGCTGAGATCAAAATTTAGTATCTGTTCTTCCTTGTTGAATCGGATTCTCTCTTTCTCTGCTTATAACTTCCCTTGTTTCTTTCTTTCTTTCATTTTCTCACTGAAATCAAGTAATGTATTTTTCATCATTCCACGCGATCAAAACGGAGTATTTCATTAGTTAAGAGGTATTGGTAAGTCGTAATGGTCGTGCAAACAAAAATAATGAAGGGGCAAGCACAATTATAGTAGGATATTAAATTTATTATTATTATTATTATTATTATTATTATTATTATTATTATTAGTAGTAGTAGTAGTAGTAGTAGTAGTAGTAGTAGTAGTAGTAGTAGTAATAGTAGTAGTAGTAGTAGTAGTAACATTTTTCGTAAGATTGCAATTTCGCAAAAGATAAAAATATTGCTATCACCGGAAATGGAGTGCCAGTAAATCTCCTGGCGCTATATGTTTCCTTATCTTAGTTCGTGTGTGCACTTAATTATGGGCACGACTATATATCCCTTTTTAATAGTATTGTCAATATTATTCGAGTTTTTTCGTTCTTCCTTTTGCTGTTATTCAATCACTAAGCTGTCATACTGTCTTTTGGTTTATAGTGGGAATGAAGTGACAGAAAACCCTTCACTAATCTAGTAACCTTCATTTTATTCCGTTTTCAATAGTTTTTATACGGACGGTACCGACTTTTTACCTTGATTTTTAATCTTTTTCTTATAGCTATTTTCTATGCTATTCGCTACCGACAACACTTGACACGAATTACATCAACAGGATCCATGACATGCACAGCTCCAGAGCAAGAAAGCAATATTTCTCTTCTCCTTCTTTAACATTCATTGTGTGATGTTTGGGGTAAATAGGCTGGCAGTTAGGTCTCGTCGTTTTATAATCTAAATTGCTACATCAAACCGTAAGTTCGATGCTAAAAGTTTATTCTCTCACAATTCGCTGGCAGAATTTTCTCCCGGCTTCTTTCTTTTCATTCAACTTTGCTTTTTTTGCAATTTAAATGCAATGACAAATGACATCTGTCTTCTTGAACCCCGTTCTGTCATTATTCTCCCTCCTTCGTTAATTCATCTTTATGGATGAATTGTAGAGCAAGGACAACGGAATGAAAGCAATCTGCCGATTAGATTGAATAAAGTTTTTCTTAAATATTCCGAGATTATTACCGAATACAAGTGAGCGACGTGAAGAAAGTCGAAAGATTCAGCGGCCGAAATGGTTCACTTCAAAATTTGATAAAGGTGATCCAGATCTTAATATTAGGTTGGTGCAAAAATAATGACGTAAAAATGTCGTTTTTTGACGTATTTGTTAATGTCAAAAAACGACATTATTACGTCATTATTTTGCACCAACCTAATACATACCTGATGAAGGCCAGAGGGCACAATGACCGAAACGTTGTGATAGAAACGACAAAGATTAGGCCAATATTAGTGTAAATATATTTTTTTAATCATTTCACCCAAAATAAACCAATAAATTCACTAAGACGTAAGGAGCTACCAATTGTTAGAAAATATGATCAAAAAAGAAAAAAAAACGCATTCAGGAAAAAGATCAATAAAATACAAAGAGTTTATAAAACAGAAGATGACGATGGACATTGCATTCAAATTTTTCAAGGTCAGAGCTGACTGGGAAACAAGAAGCCGGAAGAGAGTTCCACAAGGGAAAAGCGTAATAGAAGAAACTGTTAGCATAGAACTTACGGTTCCATCTAGCCGTTTCAACAGTAAAGAATGAGAACAAATCTTGTTTTCTTTTTTGCATGCTGTGTACCCTCAGGACGTAAGCGATCATGGCTCTACACAATTTCCTCTCCTGTAGCTCTTAATAAATTATGTCCTTTTGTTATTTCTCCTAAACCCTGTTTGGCTGTAGGGATATTATTATTATTATTATTATTACTATTATTATTATTATTATTAATAAATACAAATAAAAATAAATAATAATAATATGGATATCATAAATAAAATAAAATAGAATAAAACAAGAAACATTTAAATCTTAGTTTAAAATTAAATAAAAACAAATAAAAACAAATTAAAATACAAGAGATCTCCCAGGATGCAACAGAAACCTGAAAACGGACATCTCTCCATAAGACGTTGAATTCAGTCTATTCGCCAACGTTGGAGATTCAAGATGTCCATCTCATCTCCTCGGGATATTACTTGTTATAATACGAAGTTATTTCTTCCTTTTATTAAGTGCAACCTTAAACACTATTAACTAAAATACACCAGAATGCAAAAGTAAATAAATTCTATTATTTTAATTTAAAATTTAACCTGCTTTTAGTGTTTATTATTCGGACTATTGTCCTCATCTTTGTCGACATATTTATCACAACGCTTCGGCTGTTATTCAGGTGGTTGGAATTTCGAACTGAACCCTTTATTTCGCTCACTGGGATAGACTGTTCTAGTTCCACGTTGATAGATATCAGTTATCTCCTGTTAATTTTCCCTCTGAAAGTTCTCCACTGCCTTAGCCGGGTATTGAACTCACACTCTTTGGGTCTTGTCACTGGATCTAACCAACGACTTTATCCACTGTGCCATGTGTCCTTGAGTATGAATGTCTGGGTATTATAAACCTAATGACTTCAGCAATCATTTTTACCAGTGCTCATATTGCAATTTTTTTTTTGTTATCAATACACGTTTTTACCAGAGGTCATATTGCAGCTTTGTTGTTATCATTGCTTTTTCTCTGGCATCCTTATTACTGGTTTCCATATTGTATTTATTTCTATGCTTGGTCGGCTCAGGAGATTTTTGTGGCCTAGCATATGTGCAACCATTTGAAGAAGGCCGGATCGTACAACGGCCGAAACGTTGCGATAAATATGGCGACAAAGATGAGGACAATAGTCTGAATAATGTAAATAATGTACATAATACCTGATCTCAGAAATATAGACAGGCTTTTAGTGTTATTTCTGTGTACGATCTTATTCCTGTGAACACGAGGCTATTTCTGCTTCTATGATGTGAGATTGCCATCCATTTACTTAAACTCATCAAGCCTGTTATGCCCTGTTTTTCTCTGTCCCTCTTGCCTTCAAAGTGTCCTGTGAGTATCAAACTCTCCAAGCCATTCTTTCTTATTATGTACCTCCGAAATTTCAACTATGTCTTCCTAATGTTAAGTATAAGTTTCTTTACTGAGCTGAAGTTCATCATACCTCGGTGCCTTAATGGAAAAATCACCAAAACAATAATCATGGAATTATTTATAGAAAATGCACAGGAAAAACACGTTAAGACAGTGGGAAAGTATCGGAAGCAGATGCTAAGATGTGGATCATTAAAATTGTCTTTTATCAAAATTCTTTAAATATATAGCAGCAATATTCATAGCAAAGACGAATTAAATTGTTTAAGTATTCAAATAATATGACCCTGGAATTTGTAATCACCTTCGCATTTCAAGCAGTTTAGGTATAAACGGAAGTAAGCAAGGGAAGTAAAACAATGTTGACGTTTCTTTTTAAAGTCTACGAAATATTATATGTTATAATAATTGAACATGCCGTATACACAACTACCAAAATGTAAAAAGCTGAAGTGCTACATGAATTACAATTTTTTTTATTAGGTTGGTGCAAAAATAATATCGTTTTTTGACGTTAAAAAATACGTCAAAAAACGATATTATTTTTGCACCAACCTAATATATCCTCTTTGGAAATATGTGAAAAGGTCTAAAGAAAATGCTTACCGGGGAATAGCAGAACAAATGGAATTGGCCTGGAGAACGCCGGGTATCATTACTAGAGGATTACAAGGCCAATTCTTCATTTTAGAAATTCGTAAAATAATTATTATTACAATTATTTGGGAAGATTAAAAGCAGAAAGTATATCGTAGTATCTCTGAAAATGATGTTGGATTTATTATTATTATTATTATTAATGATTTTATTATTTCCTTGGATTTTCTGTTTTATCTTCCGGATCCCAACCAGTGAGGTCAGAAAGGTCAGAAGAAATCGCTTCATGACATTTTTCACTGATCATTATTATTAAAATAAAAAATAAAAATAAAATATAAAAATAAAATATAAAAAATAAGATCACACACATTTTACATAGAGAAAGTAGTTGTATTTTTTAGTATAATTTTATCTGTTTCTTTAAGACATGTGACTACCAGGAATCCGTTCAAGGAGTCTTTTCGGTACCTTTATTTTCCAGTGCAGATATTGCCCAACTCTATCAGGCTGAGTTTTATATTCAGTGGCTGTTAATATTATGCAACATAATACAAGAGTGTCAATTGTTGCTGGATATTTATCACAGATTCTGCATTTCGGTTTAAGTCTTTTTTTTTTTCAGTATGTTTGCTTGGTAATGTCATGGGTCAAAAACAGCAAGAATAAAACCTTCGGTTTCAGCTTTTAACACTGCATAATTATTATTATTATTATTATTATTATTATTATTATTATTATTATTATTATTATTGTTGTTGTTGTTGTTGTTGTCGTTGTTGTTGTTTTTGATGTTATTATAACAATTTTTCTGGCGGCTAAAATTCATCATTAAAAATTGTTTTGATTTTTGTTGCATTAATAAATTTTTATTACATTCTTCATAACCAATTATTCATTGTTCAATAAATTCCTGTTCGAACTCTAATAAACGCGATTGTTGAAACAATAATCGTGTCTGAATGAAGCGTGATTAAATCATTGAATTCACTTTCGATTATGAAATATTTGAACAGAATTAATTCACTGGCAAGGACAAATCAAGGGGGATAACTCTTGTATACGAAAGATGGTTTCTGCTATAGTTGTTTTGAGATTTGCTTCAACATTTTAATTTAAATAAAAAAAGCATTAGAATCAACTGAATATATTTAGTTTTTTTTCCCCTTTTTTTAAAATAATGTTGTCTAAATTGGTCATGGAAACATGCACATAGAAATATAGAAAATAATTAGCAAGTGAACGTGTCAAATGTAGCTCAATGTTGATGGTTACAGTATGAGATCGTGTAAAAAATTACTTTAAATGTAGGTGAAGTTGTGTTAATCATAGAGTAGTTTATTAAAACGTTTCTATGAATATTCGAAGAAAAACTGATATTTCTTTTAAGGGTTGATTCACATTGGCCTGATTATATCAAAATAGACTCACGTCCACATCAGTTTGAAGCAACGGTTCTCGTACGATCGCCGAAGATAAGCAACGTCGAGCCTGGTCAGTACCTAGATGGGTAACCGCTTCTAGAATACTACGGGCTGTGAGCTTGGATGTGTGGGTGGTGTTATGGCTAACTACTCGGTATTGGAAATCGGAGAGCACAGTTCAAGTTCCCGTCGAGTTGGTTATATTCACTTACACACAAATAACCTTTGGAAAGGTACGAATCCACCTGCTCTTTACCCACCTATAATTGTAGGATTTGTGGTAGTAAATTCGTAGGATTTGTGTCAGTATATCATTATTATCTCCAAAACATTCTTGCAATCAAACAATATTTCTGGCTTTAAATAACCTACAAAAGGTCGACAAACCGTAAAAACAAATCAATTAATCAACCAGCATATTAAAAGAACGTGTAACTTTATCTTAATAATGTCTAATAATAATACGATACTGAATCATTTACATTTTTCGGTCTGTTTTTCTCATCTTTTTTGCTTTATTTATAACTTTTCGGTCTTTGCACGCTCTCGTCTTTTCAGGATCTGTCTATATTTCCGAGATGAGGTATTTTAACTATTTACACTGTTCAGACTGTTGTCCTTAACTTTATTGTCATATTAAAGACGTTTTGGCCATTGTACGCACCAGCTTTCTTCAATTAATTGAAATTTCGAACGAACCATTTATTTCGTCCACTGGGGTAGATTTCTCTAGTTCCACGTACGATGCTTTCTCTGGGTATCTCTGCATCAGTTATTTCCCTTTAACTAAACTCTCCAATTTATTTTTGTTCAACTCTGCTGTAGCCAGGTATTGAACTTACAGCTCTTTGGGTAAAGTCACGGGATTTCTTCAGGCAACGTTTTTGCCCACTGGTCTGTGTGACATTGAGAGTTGAGTTAAAGATGAAGACGACACTCCGAACAATGTTAATAGTGTAAATAATTACAATACATCATCTCAGAAATGTCAATACGGTACAAAATATTATACAATAGCCTAATTCTTCCTCGTGGATGACAAGTCACAACGTTTCCAAGCATTGCATTGTCCAATCTGTCACACGACATTCACGGGTTTTACGTTTACATGGAGATCATCCTGAGACTCGCTTTCCCAGAATAACGATACTCACATTATTAAAAAAGAATCCAGGTTGATCGAGCTAAGTGATTTTGCGATTGTTTTAAGATGGGGTTCCATGTGCTTGTTGAATTCTTTCATAACATTTTTTTTTTTTTTTGTAAACAGAAGAAAATATGTTATGGTTCAGGTGTTGTTCATAATGACGGTCGTCTTGAGTAGAGAACCCAGAGGTTAACAGTCAATATCTTGAAGACAAGTAGGAAAGCGTTGTTCACGTTAGCAGTGGATGTTTTGGTAAAAGGTAGGAGAGCAAGCTGGACTGGTCATTCGGGTAGAGTGAAAAAAAAGCCCGCCTTTATACACGACGGACTGAATGTTCTACGTCTTCTGATTGGTTAACCTTCTATTGGTGGACTATAAAGTGGTTCAAGGCATTTTGACTAACTCACTAGTACGTATTTATACACAAAAAACTTTAACATAAGGATCATGAAGAAAGAATTAAAAAAAACATATTTACCAACGAAAGACACCCACAAAGTCTGTGGGATATTGTATTTCTGAAATATGTTATATTTGATTGGGGATATTGATTCTCACAAGTCCACACCTCCAAAAAACAGGTAAAAGACGTAATTGGTAGTAGGTTTTCAAGGCCCGTGACCCGATGAATAATTTATACTGCCGTTTTAACAATAGCAACACCTAAGATAAAAAAAAAATGAACGAGAGTAAGAAATACAAAATTGATGAATATAACGTTTATATAAAAAAAAAAAAAAAAAAGAAGGAAAACACATAATCCTCAGGTTATTTGTATAAAAACAAATACATACTAATACAGAAAGCCTGGTATCTGAGTTTGTTTGATTTTTAGCGGGATATCAACACTTGTATGGGTGATTTAATGCCAAAGTCTTTATATTTTGAATATAGCTTCAACGAAAGATGGAATGCATTGTTGGTCATTTTGCTATAAAATATATTGCTAGTATGCCTGCTTTAAAAATATATTGTTAGTTAATTTATTATAAATATGTATCGTTGATATTTTTATTATAAAATGTAATTTTACACTTTCATAATGTTTGGGTGTTCACTATTTGCCTATATCTGGGACCCAGTGTCAGGGTGGACCTGGAAAAACAGCAATTAAGAAGTGATTGCACACTTCTCAAAATATGCCAATCAGAGGCCTTGTTGCTAAATCTAATTTATCGCCATGTCTGTGGAAAAATCTTGAAAGAATTAATAAGTTCATATATTACTTGAAATATATATATATACATATATATATATATATATATATATATATATATATATATATTATATTTATTTCAAGTAATATATATATATATATATATATATATATATATATATATATATACACGAGGTTCATTCAATAAATAAGGTGAATTTTTCGGTATAAGGACTTCTAATACAGATAGAAGCTTACTTTTTTATTTTTTTGTTTTACTTCTTTTTCACGTGGATTTAATTTCTTTTGCAGATTAAAAAAAACTTTGAGAGTTTTGGCGATTAACAAAAATGGCCGACCAAGAAGCATGCTCCAGGATTGAACAGCGGTCAGTTATCAAGTTTTTGGTTGCTGAAGGGTGCAAACCAGTTGAAATTCATAGGAAAATGTCAACTGTGTATGGTGCCACATGTTTCAGCCAAAAAAATGTCTACAAGTGGGCTAAATTGTTTAAAGAAGGACGGAGCAGTGTTGAGGATGAAGACAAGCCTGGGAGGCCTACAGAAGTGAGGTCTCCTGAGGTGATCGAATGACCTTATTCAGTCTGACAGAAGGGTGACAGTGGATGACATTGCAAGGACTTTGAGCTTACATAAAGAACAAACGCAGAGGTCATCAGTCAGAAGGAGTTATCTTGAATCATGACAATGCAAGGCCTCACACAACAGCCCAAACTGTGCAGACCATCAACAAGCTTGGCTGGGCTGGGAACTGCTCCCTCATCCCCCTTACATCCTGGACCTTGCCCATTCAGACTTTCACCTGTTTGGTCCCTTGAAAGCGTTCACGAGAGGCACGAAGTTTAAAAGTGACGATGAAGTCAAAAGTTTTGTGAGTGACTGGCTGAGACATCAGTCCAAAGATTTTTACGCTGAGGGAATATGGAAGCCTGTGCACAGATGGGAAAAGTGTGTGACAGTGCTGGGACACTACGTTGAAAAATAAAAAAAAGTAAGCTTCTATCTGTATTAGAAGTCCTTATACCGAAAAATTCACCTTATTTATTGAATGACCCTTGTATATATAAATGAAATAACAGACAATAATTGCAAATTATTTTAAATTAGTATATTACTTTACAAGCCAGTTCCTCTGATCTGTTAGAACTATATCAGAGAAGAGATCAGTTTCAAGCGTCTCGTCATCTAGATTTGTAAATGAGCCTATCAACCTTGCTCTCCTGCTGTTTTTATCCACCCCCACATACACACCGGTGCTCTTGACCGTGTTTTGTATGATCAATCAGTATCTATATGCTCAAGTGTCCGCTTAATTAGATGTCTACGGACTTACCATCAGAAGTTCGATCCTTTTTGAAGATCAGGATCTTGAAGCCTAGAAACTGATCTCTCCACTGATATCAGTCTAATAGTTCAATAGCAAAGAAACTGGCTTGTAACATTCAATACCTCCAAAGAACAGGACAGCTTCCAACGCCTCATTTAGATTTTTTTTTTCATTAACTGTGGTATCTTCTGCAAAACCTCCTACAAAAGGTAACGAAGTAAAGCGAGAAGAAGAGAGTAAACATAAACTACAAGAAGACAGAATGCATGATCATCAGTAAAAAGATGTGCCCAAAATGCGATTCATAGGCCGGGAACACTAAAATCAAGCAGGTGTAGAAATTTAAATATCAGGAAATTGTTCTGGCAGAGGACGGTAAGTGCGACGCTGAGATCTGAAGACTTATTGGGATGTCCAAAGACGCATTCCAAAAGCTGGCCTGAGTATTACGAGACAGGAGGATTTAGTTGGTAACAAAGAAAGAGTACTGAACTGCTACGTGATATCCGTCCTCCTTTACGGCAGCGAATGTTGGACAGTCACCTCAAACATGAAGAGACGCGAGGCATGGTTCTGCAGAAGGATGCTAAGGATATCAGAGACAGGGCGTGTGAGCAACGATGGGTTTTAAATAGGATGCAAACAAGAAGGAACCTTAACATAAGGAAGAGGCAGCTGAAATTTCTGGAACATATAATGAGAAAGTGGGGCTTGGAGGACCTGATACTCACAGGTTGGATAGAGGGAATGCAACGCGTGACATATCTAGCGGGCTTAAGCAAGTGGATGACAGAACAGGGTCTGGGAGAAGTAGCAAAAGGACAAAGCATAATGAGAACTACAAGGAATAGGAGGAAGTGGAGAGCCATGATCGCCTACGTCCTGAAGGGAAATGGTACATAAAAGAAGAAGAAAATGATTTGATAATATTCTTAGGCAGATCGTTATTATAAACCAGAAAAAAAGGATAGGACATAAAAAAATTCTTCGTTCCTTAATTAGGTTTCGAACAACAGCGATTTATAGCAATGTCGGTCCTGATATAGGCTGCGTTAAACCATGCTTAATTCTAAGATGAAAGGAAATTCTAAAGGGCATCAATTTTAATTAGCATCCTCTAATAGAATACCCTAATTAATTCTTGAGGGTTATGAAATCTAATTTGTAACCCTGTCAAAAATGTAAACAGAATAAAAACTGTTAACGCTTTTATTACAAAGCATGAACACAACTGATAACGATATGTTTTAAGCTTTCTACACAAGTCTTTTCGTTTGACACTAATGGCTGTCAATATTTGAGTCGCATGTTATCGTTCCATGGCTAGCCATCCATGACAAGTTATGGTCGGCCTCTTTTTAATTTTAGCTGTGTTCAGCCAACAGTAACTTTTCGCGAGTCTGTAAATTAGCAAACAAGCTTGTCTTTTTTTTCCTGATCATTTTAGTCTCTGATTGACGCTTGATCTGATGCATTTCCAAATCTAATAGAAATTAAAAACAGAAAAATCTTTTTTTGGCAATATGTTTGGGAAGCTTGGTAGTTTCTCGGATCGACCCACTTTCCAAAATCAGTGTTCTGGTCACTGAAATACTGATTTTAGAAAGTGAGTGTGGTCGATATCTTTTCAGCGTACTATCATCAGCTCAATGTACACGATTACAAACAGCGTAACATTATATATATATATATATATATATATATATATATATATATATATATATATATATATATATATATATATATATATATATATTCATTTTACCATGTCTATTAAAAACACAGTTTTAAATTTAAATATAAAGTTTTATATTTTAAGACGTATATTAAAATGTTAAATATAATTCTTAGAAAAGTTTTCACTGTTAAAACTTATATTATTCCGCAAAAAACTAAATTAAATGTGAATTTTATTTTATTGATGTCATAGCTTTTCAATTACAAACCCATATAATAAAATAAACCCATATAATAAAATAAACCCATATAATAAAATAAACCCATATAATAAAAGTTCGTAATAATTTATGATAATGAAATATAGATAGCGAGCGGATGGCTATAAAAGATCTCTAATTATATAATTATGCATATTTAAAATGTATAAAGAGCGTATTATACAAGAATAGTCTTTATGCAAAGATCGATTAAATAGTATATAGTCATGTAATATAAATATGGCTAATTTACATTTAGTAGATTTTAAAGACTACATCAGATCTGCTATCTTATCCTGTGAAATATCTGACAAGGCTACACTGAAAAGAAAAAAAAATAAGATCTTGACAGAATATTTTTAAAAGATTTTTCTCATTTCAAAATACAAAATAATCCTGAGATGATCAAGAAGACTGATGGTTGGATAAAGATTAACGGAGATATTTGGATTTAAGTGAAAAACATCGTAGTTTCGCCCAATACCACAAGTTGCTACAAAACCAAACCATTAACCTAAAGACTCGAGTTTAATATGGATGTCATACATGACGCCAATGTCGTTCAGAAATATCCAAACTGTCTACAAGTGCTTCCTCATATCAATGATTTAAAATAACTTCTAGCGAATGAAGCCTGAAGGTCATATTAAGGACAACTGTTTCTTGTCGAGTGAGTCTACCGAATCACGAAGAAATAACTGTTCCAAATGGCATAAATCACATCCATTGATATCTTTAAATAGAAGCAACAACTAAAACACGTAACTCCAAGAGTAATTAATAATATATTATGATTATTATTATTTTTATTATTATTATCATTATTTTATTTCCTTTGATTTCTAGTATGTACACATTTCGTTCTGGGTCCCTCTCAGAGACCTAAGGTTAGAAATGGCATCATGACATTTTCCACTAACAAAAAAAAAAGTAAAGAAAAAAGCATATTTTACGTAGATAAAGCCCTTCGTAATGTGTAGGCTGTACTCGTCAGAACAATTTTTTCTATTTCTTTAAGGCATGGACTTCCAGGAATCACTTGAAATAGTCTACTGGAATCGTTTCCAACTAATCCGAGGGCTCCAACTACAACAGGTATTGTTGATGTTCCCATGTGCCACATTTTTGAGATTTCCATTTCAAGGTCCTTGTATTTTGATAGCTTTTTAAAGATCTTCAAAGATACATTGCAGTCCACAGGGACTGCTATATCAATAAAGAGGCACTTTTTTGTTTGCGGTCTCTAATAACACTTTTGACGGTTAGCTTTGATTGTTCTATCTCTGTGTATTGTATAATCCCATAAAATTATAACAGGTCCTATCTCCAGAAGCAGGTTTGGGTGGTGTTCTTAACCGGGTATGAGTGGTGTTCGAACCAATTATTATTATTATTATTATTATTATTATTATTATTATTATTATTATTATTATCATTATTAGTGTATGTTATATTTGCT
This sequence comes from Acanthosepion lycidas, assembly GCA_963932145.1. Lineage (NCBI taxonomy): Eukaryota > Metazoa > Mollusca > Cephalopoda > Sepiida > Sepiidae > Acanthosepion > Acanthosepion lycidas. Next base: position 38,079,101 of record OZ010589.1, read on the forward strand.
GCTTTGTGTTCTTTAGAACCAGGTCCAAACTATGGTCCTTAGGTCGTATAGGAGAATTTTCATTTAATTGATACTACTTTTCTTAGTATATGGAATGGTCCTACTAGGGCGACCTACTAGGCAACTTGTATGTTGATGTTACCTGGGACACTGATCGTAAAACTCCATTTTTTTCTCACCGGGCTTTGAGCTCCAATTATTAGTGGTACAGCCTCAGTCTTCATTCTCCACACCCTGTTCATCTTGATCTCCATGTCTTTGTATTTGGACAATTTCTCGATAATTTCCATGGAGGTGTTTCTCTCAGGTGGTACTGCTATGTCAATAAGCATACACTTCCTGAATTTATTGTCTTTTACGATAATATCAGGTCTGTTGGCTATTATTTCTCTGTCAGTTTGAATTAGCAGGTCCACGAGGATAGTATTATCATGTCTCTGTCTGGTTGGTGGTTATACCATCTGTCAGTGGTTTCGATTTTGTACTTCTTGCATATTTTCAAGTGCAGAAATGTCGCTACCTTGTCTATGGGTGTATTCATTTTTGTTCGTTCCGGACATCGTGAGATAATAGGGTAGAGTGTTTCATTATATTTTCCCTGCATTTCGAGTTGGATCCATCGTTGATTATGTGGCAGTGATAGGATTTGGGTGCGAGGCTTTGGTCCTGAGTTGCAATAATTACGCATTCTGTCTCAGTTTTTAGGACAGTGCTCTTCAGCCACTGACGTGTTTTCTGTTGGCCTACATCTATCCCTTCCTTTCATTTTATATATTTGCCAAGCAATGCCTTATCCTCTCAGTTTTTTGGCCAAGTTGTTTTGCTTTCTGTTTGGCGTACATGATATTCGTTTTGCTTTGTTGGCAGGATTTCGGGTATATTAAGGTGTTTCTTGAAGAGTGCAGCTTCTTTTTGATGCAGTGGATATGGTGTTTTACTATTTATAGGAAAGAGTCATTGCTTTTTATGATGTAGGCTTCCAATGCGATTGTTGTAGTTTTAGAGTTAGTTTAAGTTAAATTAGACCTCGGCCTACAAAGGCTCTTGGTACATACAGCCTATCAACATCTGATTTCGGGTAGTGCATCCTCATTTGGGTAAGTATTTTACTGGTCTTGGCGTCCAATCTTTTAATAAACTTCAACTTAATTATGTTGAAACTGTATGTTACTACTGGTATAGCAAAGGTGTTGATAACCTTCATTTTATTGGTTCCATTTAGTTCGCTTTTCAGTATCAAACGCATTCTCCTGAAATATTGTTTTCGGATCTTTTTCTTCAAAATTGAATGTTGTATTCCATCTCCTTCATTAATTCCTAAGTATTTTATATAAAATCTTGGTCTACTTCCTTAATCTTGTTAATATCAAGGTCTAAATCCGTAATTTTCGTTAGTTTGCCGCCTGTGATGGTGTCTTTGTCACATTTGTCGACACCGAATTCAATCGTAATATATTTGCTGAAAGTTTTGACAATGGTGAGTAGGTTTTTTTTTTCTGATTGTCATCCTTGGCAAACGTTTTAAGATCATCAGTATGAAATAGGTGATTCCGTTTGCCATCCTGTGCCTTGTGTCCGTGGCTACTTATTATTATTATTATTATTATTATTATTATTATTATTATTATTATTATTATTATTTTCTTTGATTTATGGCGTTTACACATTTCTTTCCGGGTCCCGCCCAGGGACCTAAGATTAGAAATGGCATCTGGACACTTTCCACTGACAAAAAAAAATTTACACAGATAAAGCCCTTCGTAAAGTGTGGGCTGTACTTGTCAGAACAATTTTTTGTATCTCCTTGAGGCATGGACTTCCAGGAATCCCTTCAATTAGTCTACTGCAATATTTTCCAACCAGTCGTAGGGCTCCAACTACAACTGGGATTGTTGATTTTCCCATATGCCACATTTTTGAGATTTCTATTTCAAGGTCCTTGTATTTTGACAGCTTTTTGAATATCTTCAAAGATACATTTAAGTCATCAGGGACTGCCATATCAATAAGAAGACACTTTTGTTTGTGGTCTTTAATAACAATATCTGGGCGGTTGGCTTTGATTGTTCTGTCAGTGTGTATTGTGTAGTCCCATAGAATTGTAACAGGTCCTATCTCCGTAACCGGATCTGGGTGGTGTTCATACCATTTTCTTTCAGTTTCCTTCCCGTAGAAGTTGCAGATTTTCCAGTGCAGATATTGGCCCACTCTGTCATGCCGGGTTTTATACTCAGTGGGTGCCAACATCGTGCAACCTGACACAAGATGATCAATCGTTTCTGGATATTTATCACAGAATCTGCATTGTTGGCTGACACAATATTTTAGTACATGCGCTTGGTAATTCTTAGTTAGCAAGCATTGGTCCTGCGCAGCAAGGATGAAACCTTCAGTTTCAGCTTTCAACCCTGCACTACGTAGCCACTGATGGGTACGGATTTTGTCTACGTCAGCTTGTTTCGTACGGGCAGAGTATTGGCCATGAAGTGGTTTATCTTGCAATCGCTTCTGTATCTGGTCGGTTGGATTCGTCTTTGCTGTCTTTTTGAAGTATTAGATTGGTGCAAAAATAATTTCGTTTTCTCACATAGTAGCATATGTTAGAAAACGAAATTATTTTTGCACCAACCTAATATTTTGCAGTTTCAGTCGGTGTATTGTGCTGTAGTTGCATCTCTATGCCCATTTGGAATTCCATTTTGAATTTGTTGGCTTCTTTTATTACGGAGTAAAGACGCTTACTACTTTCATGTTCCTTAACGCATACCATCATCCAGTCTTCTGTAGTTTCCAAGTATTTTTGGAGGCCAATTGTTGTAGTTTTGTAGGACATTTCTAGTTGAACTAATCCTCTGCCTCCTTCGGATCTGGGTACATACAGACGATCAACATCAGCTTTGGGATGATGTATGCGGTAGCAAGTGAGAAGCTTTCTCGTTTTGGCGTTTATTCGCTTAATTTCAGCTATGGTCCAGTTAAGGACATTAAATCTGTATTGCACCACAGGGACAGCCAATGTGTTTATGGCTGATATTCTGTTTTTTTAGTTTAGCTCAGTATTTAGTACCAGACGTATACGCCTGTAGTACTCTTTTCTTATTTTTTCTTCATTTGTGGGGGGTGGGCTGTATGCCATCTCCTTCGCTAATTCCTAGGTACTTATAAGCTTCATCATGCTCATGTTCCCTAATATTTGACAAAATCTAAATCTATTAAGGGTGTTTCTGTAATTCTACTTCCTTGAATGTTACTTTTGCACATTTATCTAATCCGAAGTCCATACTTATATCGTCACTGAAGTATTTTACAGTATTGAGGAGGCCTTTCAACTCATTGTCGTCTTTGGCAAAGAGTTTGAGATCATCCATGTAGAGTAGGTGATTGAATATTTTCTTATTTATTTTGTAACCATAGCTCCTGTTGTTCAGTTCGTGTGTAAGAGGGATTAAGGACAAACAAATCAGAATGGGTGACAGAGAGTATCCTTGAAAGATTCCACGTCGGATATTCAGACGGTTGGATATGGCAGTGCCCCGTGTGTGACTAAGGTTATAGTTTGGTGTTCCACATTCCCATGCTGTGCTTAAGGAAATTTAATACCACAGGGGAGACTTTGTACATTTCCAAAGTCTTAAGGATCCAAGAATGTGGAACACTATCAAAAGCTTTACGATAATCAATCCACGCTGCACTTAGATTTCTGCGTCGTCTCCTGCAATTTTCAAGGATCATTTTATTCATCAGAAGTTGATCTTTGCAGCCATATGAACCTCTTCTGCATCCCTTCTGTTCCAGCGGGAGAATGGTGTTTGTTTCGAAAAAGGAATAAGTACGGTTCGTCAGTACAGACGTGATCAACTTATACGTTGTGGAGAGACATGTTATCGGTCTATAATTTTTCGGGTCGTCTGTTTCAGTTGTTTTTGGTATGAGGTATGTAATACCTTCAGTAATCCATTCCGGGATTTTATTGGGATTATCTACAAGCGTTGGTAATGTTTTTGCAAGAATTTCATGGGTAAATGAGAGATGATACAGTCAGAAATTGGGCAATTTGTCATTTCCTGGGGATTTCCATTTTTGGGATTTCGTTAGAGCTTGCCTAACATCATCTGTGGATATATTTTCCCATTCTTGCAGAGGTATATCCAGCAGTCGTTCTTCACGCCGTATCCATTCTGCATTTGGGTTATATTCCTTTGGGCTGCTCCAAATATTTTCCCAAAATGTCTGTACATTATCAATCGATGGTGGCGTTTCGACATGTATAGGTGTTTTTCCAATTTCCCTGTAAAATTTCTTAAGATCTGTTCGGGATATTTTATTTTGGCGATAGAACCTACAACGTTTTTCGTATCGTGCCTGTGCCTTTAGCTGAAGTTTCTGTTTCAGCATTTCCTTGATTGATGGAATATCAATTAGGATTTAATGCTATATTTCCGCTTGATCTTTTTGCATTTACGTGTGAAAATATTAGGGTTTCTGGTGAGCTCATCTAATATAGAAAGCTCACATCTGATTTGTTTTATTTCTCGTATCAGTTTGGTTTTCCAAACAGGTTCTCTGTGTCTGTTAATTTTATTTATTGTCTTGACCCCAAACTTCCGAGTCGCTGCTAGAGCTGTTGCGTATATGACGTTGTTAACTTCTGTGATGTGTCCCGGTGGATTATCTCTTAACAGTGTTTCCGGGTCAGCATTGTATATTTTCACAATGTGCATGTTGGAATTCGTCATATGGATTTTCGGGAGCTGGTCTCTGTCTGAAAATTGTATGAAAGTTACTCTGCTGAGTACTTGGATGACGTCATTTTTCGCTTCGGTGATTTCAGCTTCGTGGTTTTCAAGGAATTCTAACTTAATGTACCTGGATTCATCTTCAGTGACAATTTCTGGAGAACTGCAGGTTGTGTCTAAGGTAGAGTCTTGGGTTTCATTTCCTGGGAGATTATTTCGTATTTCATTCGCTTTAGCGTCCACCTCATCCTCTGTCGCATTCCTTATTTCTACATTCGTCTCAATAGAGTTTGATTGATGGGTCATAGTATTTTGTTATATATAATTTTATCTTATCTGTTTCTGCCTTTGAGAGTCTGTTGTTTCGCATGATGTCCCTACGGACATTGGCAAGCATGTTTGGATTGAGGTTAGGTCTTATATCATTTCCCACCATACTTCTCCATGTTTGGTATGTTTCATTGGTGGTGTTCTTTGCTGGGTTTTCGAGTGCAGTGAAGAAGGATGTCATGACTTGTCGATACTCTTTGCGGCTTCATTTCGTACGTTTACTTTTTATTAGTCGATTTGGTATTGAGTCACTTGGTCCAAGGTTGGCAATAATCCGGGTTTGGTGACCTAGTGTCTCTTCGTGTGTGGAGGAGTTTGTTCCAGAGACAGACTTTTCGTCTTCAGACTGGTTCCTCTTTGAGGGACCCGGCCCTTGTTGTCCCGGTTGACGGCCGATCCGGTATGAAATATTATTCGTATTCATTGAAATTGGTAGAGATCCGTTTTAACCTTAACCGCCAAGGGGTAATTATGTTCAAGTTACCAGCTTTAGGGCGAGTCTCGAAGAAGATCCAAGAGCACGCCCAAACAATGAGATTGTGGGTTTATTAATATATCGAAGGTAGAATAGTTCATAACAGTGTATGGTATTCAGTGGGGTAGACGATACTAAGTTTTAAATTAGTATAAGACGAAATGACCACTCCAAGAGGGATAATCAAATGTTAGTATATAGACTTAAAAAAAAAAGAAAGAAAAAAAAGAAAAAAAGGGGAACTGAAAAGCAAAGAATTAACTTGAGTCAAAAGGAATTAGAATCATATCAAACTACAGGAAAAGATTCATTGAAAAATGCTACATTTACCATTTCTTACAAGTTCAGAGCATGGCACAAGTGACTTTCCACAAATGTTAAATTTTCCGTCGCCAAATTTTATGGGGTAGGCTGGACTTATACTACAGATTGGTAGGGGGGAATATCGAAGAATTCATTAAACAAAGGGGTAGGAGCAAGGGAATAAAAGTTATACTTTTCCGGTCATCTCTCAACCTACTAGCCGCTAAAAGATATATTTTAAAATTTTCACTCAAAGAGATGATAGTCAAAGGGCAGACCATTGTAGGAAAATTACACCTGTAGCCATGAAAACAAAAATAAAAAAAAAATAAAAAAAATAATACAATATGATCCCTGTCAATGCGGTACATTATATATATATATATATATATATATATATATATATATATATATATATATATATATATATATATATATATATATATACACACACACTTATTATTATTATTATTATTATTATTTTCTTTGCTTTCTGGCGTTTACACATTTCTTTCCGGGTCCCACCCAGGGACCTAAGGTTAGAAATGGCATCATGACACTTTTCACTGACAAAAAAAATAAAATAAAATAAAAATAAAAATAAAATAAAATAAAAATTACATAGATAGAGCCCTTCGTAAAGTGTGGGCTGTACTTGTCAGAAGAATTTTTTGTATCTCCTTGAGGCATGGGCTTCCAGGAATCCCTGCAATTAGTCTACTGCAATCTTTTCCAACCAGTCCTAGGGCTCCAACTACAGCAGGGATTGTTGATGTTCCCATATGCCACATTTTCGAGACTTCTATTTCAAGATTATTCATTATTATTATTATTATTATTATTATTATTATTATTATTATTATTATTTAATATTACTACATAATGATATAATATAATATTAATTATATATTTAATAATATTTTAAATAATCAAGATACCAGCATTCCACGCTACTTCAAGCCAAAGATGAGAAAAGAAACTCCCATCAATACTGGAAAGAGTGATAATAATGCATTGGAGAAACATATTTTCATGAAAAATCTTTTTAATAAACCGATTTTATAAATTCCAAACGATAGTATAACTGGCAAGTTGAGTAATGTTTACGAAATATTTCCTTATAAGGAAACTTTAAAAAACGTTGGTAGCACTAGTTAGGGTCCCAGCTATGGAAAAATAGTAAACCCCTAAATAAAAACAAAACTATGAAAGTATAAAAATACATTTCCAATACATGATAATATCAAAATGATGAACTATATTTTATCTATAGTTGAAGGCATGAAATTGCGTTCAAAAGATTTAGTTGAAGCCATAAACTTGTGTCAAGAATATTAAGATTTCTGTATTAAAACCGATGGAGATGTTGATATACCGCTAAACAAAATCAGCCAATTACATTATCATTCTTCATTATATTGATAAAATATAAAAAATAATTACTTGGTAATTATCTATGTCTATATATCTCTATATCTACATCTCTTTCCTTCCCTCTTTCTATCTCTGCTTTTCTTTCGTTTTATCTCCCTCTCACATTCTGTATATATATATATCCGTGTTGATATACTTGAAGCTGATATAAGCTTTCAATTAGCAATAGAGACAAAATTGAATGAAAGATTTTGTTATCTGTAAAAAATTTAATAATGGCGTAGAAAACGATGACCTTAAAACCAAGAGAAAAAGTATGAATAGACATTTCATATATTGATCTATTTTGTTTCTTCCTTATAAAAGCTGAAATAATAAAATAAAAGGATCTAACGACTAATATAAACAAAACACCAAGAGAGTGCATTAGTAATATGCTAACACCGAATATTTAAACGCAGATTGCATTGTCCGAATAGCCATTCCTTTTAACACAGGGATGGCTGCACAGACTTAATAAAAACAGTCTCATGTACTCTGAGCTGAAATATGGCAAACTGACGAATTATTTTTATGACCTACTCCGCAATAGCAGACCTAAATCAACAGACAAATGATCACTCAGTTGAACTAGCCTGGTAAATACTGGAATATACTATGTAAAAAATATATATATAACAGAATTTGTGTCGAAGATAGGCGGACTGTCCTTGTAAGCAGATTTCAAGATTTCAGGAAACCAAGTTTTCTATATTTTTTTTTCTTTTTAAAAGAAAAATAGTAAAGGATTTCGGATGTTGAGTAATTAATGAATGTGAACAATCTTTAAGGAATTGTATTTTTTTGTTTTCTCTTCCTTGTTTTCTTTAGAGATCTTCAGGGTGACAGTATTGGAATAACTTTGTTGGAATTAAAGATAATCGAAAAACAAAAAGGAAAATCAAAAAGGAAACACAACTATGAATATACAAATGAAAGAAAGAAGAAAACAAACGTGTAAAATTTAAGAAGAAAGTGAATTGGGATTTAAAATTGAGAAAGAAAGAACTCGTAAATCTGGCTAAAAAAATAATAAAAGAGAATAAAGAATAAAAGACAGGAGATGATCAAACCAGACAAGAAACAACGAACGAACGAAATAAAGAAAAAAGAAAAGAAAAATAAATGAGAAGCTAAGTGAAAAAAGCGGATTGTAAAATGGCAGAGGAAAAAGATTAGAAGGAATTTTAAAAAATCAGAAAAACAAAATTGTAACTAACAAAAACTGGCGAAGTCAAAGAATAAGAAAGAATGAAAAATGGAAAAGAAAGAACACAGAATAAAGAATTTGACTTAAACGTTGATTATCAAAGAAGGTATAAGCGTGAATGGTAAGACATAAATATTTATTTATTATTTCAATTAAAACAATTGTAGCACAAGGCCAAATGAGGCAAGGCTGGTCGGCACTTTTTATCCTAGACATAGCTAATATGATTCATACCCCCATTCATTCATTACAATTTACTAATTCATTGCAAAAACTCATCCCTCACCATTCAATACTACATACACCACAATAGCACAAATTCACAGGGAGCCTAAAAAATGACATAAAAAGTCAGGATGTACAAATAAATCAAATGTCTCCTTTTTTTCATTTTATATATGTTATGGTCCAGGTCATGACAAAGGAAGAACAACACGAACACAAAAGTAGAAATAACGAAGGTATATTACACAAAATAATAATACAAGATGTGGAAGGTGTTAGTATGACTGTCAGTCTGGTTTGGAGTGAAACTACTATCGGCTCGACTCGATTCGGTATTTTACTTGCCCCCCTCCCACCCACGAGGGAAAGATGTGGCACAAGGACAAGTTTTACGTGGGTTTCCCGAGCCTGTAGGTTCTGCCAAAAAATGCCCGTAGAAGCCGTATAAACGGGATCGGGTTGGTCAACCTCCCCGAACGAGACTCTGCCCTTCGGCGGAGCCTCGTGCGGGTACCTCTCTGCTCAGAGGCAGAGAGTTCGACCGTCAAGCCGAGAAGCTCGGCTTGATTCGGTATCTAGCCACCCCCCACGAGGGTTGTATGTGGCACAAGGCCGAGTTTAACGTGGGTTTCCCGAGCCCGTAGGCTTGGCCAAAAAATGCCCGTAGAACCCGTATAAATCGGATCGGGTTTGTCAACCTCCCCGAACGAGACGCTGCCGTTCGGCGGGGCCACGTCCCGGTTCCTCTCTGCTCATAGGCAGAGAGTTCGACCGTCAAGCCGAGAAGCTCGGCTCGATTCGGTATCTAGCCACCCTCCCACGAGGGTTGCATGTGGCACAAGGCCGAGTTTAACGTGTGTTTCCCGAGCCCGTAGGCTCAGCCAAAAAATGCCCGTAGAACCCGTATAAACTTGATCGGGTTGGTCAACCTCTCCGAACGAGGCTCTGCCCTTCGACGGAACCTCGTCCGGGTTCCTCTCTGCACAGAGGCAGCGAGTTCGATCGTCAAGCCGAGAAGCTCGGCTTGTTTTGTCCCTCTCTCTTGAGAGGCGTAGTATACATAGTGTTAGGAAGAGTTCATTCTGTATTTATAGGTAAGGACCCATGAATATATATATATATATATATATATATATATATATATATATATAGATGCTCCTGAAATGAGAGGAGAGGTGTGAAGACAGAAAACAAAGCTAAAGTATACCAAAAACTTCAAACTAAACATAACAACTGTTAATAGGACCCAACCACCATACAAAAATAAGTTGGCATTGTATTATGCCTTTAGACAGAATCAAGAAGCGCACTCACTAAAGGCGAGGGAATGGGAAAAAAGCTAGAATAGGAAAAAAAAACAAATGTTGATCCAATCGAGATGAAAAGGGGGCAAAAAACAAACTGGGGAGATTGGGAATCTCGATATGGATCAGAACAAAAGAGAGAGAAAGCCGGGATCAGGCCAGTTATTCATATTAACTAGGTAAACAAAAAGAGTGTCTAACTTAACCAGGGGAGGGTTCACGTGAAACAGACCCGTTGCGTCAAAGTGGACTTAAAAAAAGAAAATCAAGGCTGGCTCCATCCACTCGCAGCAAACACGCCACATTTACCCACCTTTCTGCCGATAACAAACGATTTCTCCCAGTTCTGATTATTCATCTTGAGCTGATGCCGAAAGAATCCGGCCAAGACCTGATGAGAATAGTGTTCAAAGGCAGTATAAATATGTGTTAAAGAAGAAAAAGAACGATAAGAAAAAAAAAGATTTAAATTAGACAGTTGAAAGAAGGCTATATAAATCCTGTAGTGGTATGTTGATAGGAATGAATGGTTTGTAGATGTCTGTCTATCGTTTTGTGAAAGACATGACCACACAATTTATAATTGACGTAAAATACCACAAAGCATGAAATACAAGAAGAAACAAAATGGTTTTAAAAACATAACATGTGTATTTATTTGTGTATACTGATGTAAATGCTTAGAAGTTAAACATCTGTAGATGCTATGTCCCTTCGACTGTGAATATTTTTATCTGAACTCACAAAAGTTGAAATAATTACAAACTGAGAAATGCTGAATGAACTGTAGATTTAGAAGTATGTTTCAAAGAGAAAACTTCTTGTTTGGAAATTTTCTGTATGTTAGAATGTAGTTTGGAAAAGTTCGTACGTACGTGCATGCGTGAATATGCTTTTAACGTCTGACCGCCCATGGTCGAGACGAGAATCCTTTTGGGACTACATCTTGCAACAAGAAGAGAGAAAGCAGCTAGCGTGTGCCTGCTATTTATAATTATTGTAATCATGTGACAAGCTCACAGCAAATTGGCGGGAAAACTTGACTGGAAAAAAATATTTGTACGTGGGTGGATTGCAACGCCCACTTGTGTATTTTTTTGGCCAATTAGAAGCTGATATTTCCTAAAAATATTTACTAAGCTGAGTAGGCTCTCTGATCCATTTTTTTTTTTTACACAAAATTGTACAAAATTCAACATTTATAAGAAAGTGAGTAGGGGGATGCTAAAATCCGATAACAACGAAGAGAAACCAAAGAATGAATATGGACTGAGAATAGGAACGAATCCATAGTAATGCTAATATTTTCATTTGAAGGAATGATGAAAGCCATACATAAAATGTTAAAGATCTGTCATATATAATGATAAATTGTCGCTGATATTTTATATTTACATCCGCTCTTCACAATTGATTCATGTATTCATGCGTACCGGAAGTCATCTGAAGATTTGAATACGCCTTTTATGTGTGTGTGTTTTCGCGTCGGACACAAATGTTTCAAGAGAATAAAAAGAAATAATGCCAATTTTATCAAACATAAACGGGAAGTAGAACCATAATTAATTTCTTCTGGAATAATTAAATAACTTGGTGTAGCAATTATATGATTATAGAAGTTACTTCGATGTGAAAAACAGAGCAATAACGTTTCGATATTGTGACGAACATATTAACCACATATTTTAATTCAATTATCACGTAAAACAATAAAAATTGAATTTCCTTCCGTTGAAATAAACAAGCGTAATTTCAGGTGCAAAACCAATCGGACACCAGCCACAAAATCGAAACGTTTAATAAACAAATTCTTTTGATTTTATATGCTTACTTAGCTATAAAAGTGGCTCTGTCGGCCATCATTTAAGCTAGCGACTGCGGAGTACTCTTGATTGGGCCTTAATCGTAATAGGTAGGGGGAAGTAGCTGCAAGAGTCAACAATATACTACAGAAGAGTATTGCATTAATATTAAAATTACTTTTTAAAAGTTCAACAATAATTCTTCTGTGCCACATAACTTAAAGACAATTTGATATACGTAGGTCCTTATTTTCCGTACAAACAATTACTTTTTATTTCATGGGAGATTTTCACTAGATTTCGTAATTAATTTCGAGAATTCCAAAATTTATTTCCAAGTTATAAAAATTATTGTACAAAAATATCGCTGAAAAAAAAAACACGCAAAAAATCACCGATAACAATTGCAGTAATGAAAACTTGGGAATCCAAAATTTCAAGATTTCGTGTCCAGATCCGGACCGATATGTTTTTAATTTGCTCACAGAGTCTACCGGATTCCAAAATAATATGTTATGCTGGGCTACATTCTCTAGGAGTAAAGTTGAAAAAGTCAGACACAGTGACACACTGACATTCGCATTTATTATATAGATATAAATTTCTACGTGTTATCTTGCATAAGCGAACACACAGTAATATGTACAACAGTTTACATTTGAGAAATATCTAAATATATTCATGGATCAGTCGCGACTAATTGTTTCATGCTCTCCGATCTTTGCCGATCAGACCCTGACATATCACCAACCACGAAGAATAGATGCTTTCTTAGGGAGGCCCCGTACTTTGAGCGCCGTCTAGGAGAAAATCAATCAAGACTAAATGAGTTGTATTATATTTTCTGGTGTGTGAATGTAGCGCAATGATTATGAGCTAGAATCTGAAATCGGCGTGCCGTGTTGTATGTTTTCAGGTACATTTTTCAGCTCCTTTGCCGGAAATTGACTAGACAATGCGCCTATAGTTTACATTGTTTTATATGTTTATAGATGAATAATGTCTAATATATTTATATTGCAAATTATTGCAGAAGCTATCGCCAACAGACTAATTATAATTGGTGCTTTGGCAAATTTTTAATTTACTTGGAGTTGAAAGCAATGAACGATAATGAATGTAGAAAAACAACAGATCAAATTACAACAAGAATATTCAATATAACTTTCGACATACTTTGAAAATGAAAGTAAACTAATTATGAGGAAAACTACACTGGCTGTACAATTTATTAACAAAGAGATTAACATCAAACGATAAAATTTAGAAAACTCTCGTTTCTACCCTCTCTCTTTATCTCTCTCTCTTTCGCTCTCTCTCTCTCTCTCTCTCTCTTCTTTTTCTGCTTTACATTAACGATTTGCTCAGGAGCATTGTCAAATCATTAGCAAATATATATGCGTCCGATGCCCCAGTCCTTGGGTTCATCTCCAAAAAATCTAGATGATCGGAGACTGACAGATGGTCACTCATCTGATCTTGTAAGATCACCAAAGTTAAGCAACGTTGAGTCTGGTCAGTTCCTAAATGGGTTACTTGAGGCCTGGCCGTTTACGTCCTGCCTGAATCCTATTCCTAAAGTTTATTTACTGTGAAATAAAAGGTGTTTCCTCCCTTTGGGCTTCTGCCGTTTAAAATAGTGATTGCGTCCATGGATAAGGGGTTGAAGCGTGGAAAGCGGTTCATTAGTCACAAGGTCACGCAAATGCTTTTAAATGCTTTTAAAATCTGTTAAGATTTGAAAGTGAGTATTGGGCATATCCAGCCTGGATGGACCAGTCATACTGAATGATCCGTGTGATCTCGCTCTTCTAACGATAGGGCATAGCAGGAAGAGTTTCCTACTTTCCGGAACAGTCCAAGGAACCGATCATTATTCCATCATTTCTAGCGACGGATAACATATACACTTTTCACTTTGAGTGAACATGAGTCCCAGTAGGCATTTCAAAAAGTCTCATTAAAGTCTCCTTATAAGACAACGAGAGTAAGTCGTGTCTGTCGAGGTGGCAATGACGGTTCCTGTGAATATCTGAACATTTCTATTAATAATATTTAAATAAATTTAATACCCTAATATTTAACAGTACATTTTAACAAATATGTTCTATCAGATTATTTGCTGCAGCATTTATTTTTCAAAGTCTACAATGACCGCATGACCACAATTCGATACATTGTATGACACAATGCGTGTCTTGTAAACATTTATTGATTGTGACTGCATAAAAATTCAAGTAATTATTTTTCAGCCATTTTTCTATCCGAGGCAGTGAAAAACGAAACTTTTTTTGATTATTAATTTCAATTTCCAAATTAAACAACTGACTCTCCCGATCAATAATCATATTAAATAGATTGATTTTTAATCGATAAAGCAATAAAAAGGCGAAAATTATTGTTTCTTTCATGGCAGAAGACTAATTGTAATTTGTGCCATTTAAAAACAGTTTTTAATTATTGCAATGACAAAATATTACTATAAGCATTTCAGAAAGAGTAGAGACCAGTACAGAAATGATGGAGAAAATACTGATTGGCTTAACTCATTCTCAACAACTCACGACATCACAAGCCATTCGATTTTTCTGCTTATAAAGATGGGTACACGAAATCTTCCCGTGAAATAACTTCTTTCAGTATTCCCTTTATCCTATGATTATGTTATGGTCCGATTCCTTGTACCAAGGTGATAGTCCAAGGTAGAACCAATAAAGAAGAAGGATAACACAGGTATGGAATAACACAGATATATTACAAACAGAAATATATACAGAGAAGTAGAAGTGTCAGTATGAACAATCAGGTTTAGTAGAGAGAACAATGTAGTCACGACCAGTATCACTATTCCAATGTCTTGCAATAATTGTCTGAACGCGACTCTGTTTCGGACTGCCTCTGACTCGACTCTTGACTCGACTTGAACTACTGACTCGACTTGAACTACTGACTGAGGCGCAGTATTTATTAAGTATGGAATAGTCCTTTATTATTATTATGGGTAAGATCCCATAACAAATAATAATAATAATAATAATAATGTTATGTTCCGATTCCTTGTACCAAGGTGATAGTCCAAGGTAGAACCAATAAAGAAGAACTCGAAGGCGGATATGGAATAACACAGATATATTACAAACAGGAATATATACAGAGAAGTAGAAGTGTTACTACGAACAATCAGGTTTAGTAGAGAGAACAATGTAGTCTCGACCAGTATCACTATTCCAATGTCTTGCAATAATTGTCTGAACGCGACACTGTTTCGGACTGCCTCTGACTCGACTCTTGACTCGACTTGAACTATTGACTCGACTTGAACTACTGACTATATTTAGTCACTCCCCCAAGTGGGCATCATGTGGCACAAGGCCTTTTTAACGTGGGACCACCGAGCCCGTGGGCTCGGCCAAAAATATGCCTATTGAGCCCGTATAAACGGGTTCAGGGTCGGTTTACCTCCACGAAAGAGAATCCGCACTTCGGCGTAGCCTCGTTCGGGTTCTTCCCAGCCCGAAGGCTAGAGTTCAACCGAACAGTCGGTCAAAACTCGAGCGACGGACTATATTTAGTCACCCCCCACGTGGGCGTCATGTGGCACAAGGCCGGTTTAACGTAGGCACACCAAGCCGGTGGGCTCGGCCAAAAATATACCCATTGAACCCGTATAAACGGGTTCAGGGCCGGTCTACCTCCCCGAAAGAGACTCCGCCCTTCGGCGTAGCCTCTTTCGGGTTCCTCCCGCCCGAAAGCAGAGAGTTGAACCGAACCGTCGCTCAAGAGTTGAGCAACGGACTCCTTGCCTATTCCTGAGGCGCAGTATTTATTATGTATGGAATATTCCATTATTATTATTATTATTATTATTATTATTATTATTATTATTATTATTATGGGTAAGATCCCATAACAGAGGTGTACTTTGATTTTCTCTTCCTAAAAGTTAATGTGAACACTTTTCTATTTAGATTTTTGAATTCCGGTAGTACGGCGAGGATTACAGTGATTGAAAGTGAAAAAGAAGACTGATTTAAGAAGATAGAAAATGGCCATTCATGTTGCATTAAAACTTTTGATGGATAGCGGTTCGGATTTAGGAATCAGGTAGCCGTATTCGAATTCCAATCGAATCCATTATGTTCATATACGTGCTAATACCCTCGTGTTCTATAGCCATGGTTAGAAACTAGTCTAGCGCAGAAAGAAATGGGAACCTACTACAGGAATAAAATCTGCTTCGTCAGTTATGTATCGAAAGATACATGATCGTCTAAGCGTGTATCACGCTTATACTGACTGTATGGTAAGCAACCGATGTTAAGATGAATGAAATACGAGTCAAAAATTAATATTTAAAACTAATCTAAGAAATGACATTTTAAGATAATCATAATATTTTTCAAATGCCTTGTCCATTTAGGACGAGGGCGATCACGGCTCTTCACAGACTCCGTTTCTTTATTATTTTTGAATTGCCAAGCAGTCTTGGAAAGTGGTTTCCTGTTTCAATTTACACTGTTTGAATTCAGTGTTTTCTTTCTCTTAAACTGGACAACAGCTAAGGCTAGAGTTCCCACTCTGTCCTGCTATTTAACCCACAGCTGATGGAAAGAAGAGACAGTTTTATGCTTTTCTTAAGGAAATGTACGCAAAAGTGTGCGCAAGAGACTACTCTTGAATTTTAATCTATCTCGCTGATGTTCATTTCTCTGAGGATATCGACAAATCCTTACTATTAATATTATTATAATATAATATGGGCACGTTGCCGAGTGGTTAGAATATTCACATTCTAGTCATGAGACCCCGGTTCAAATCTCACCATGGCCGATTTGTCAGACAGCTGACTTTCTGACAAATCCAGGAGCAGGAGGGGTCGATCCCAGCTAGCGGCACCTTTGGAAAGTGCCTGAAAACTATACCAAGAGATGACCCAAGAGTGAAATTGGGTAGACGGAACCGGTGAGACCGTTGATACAGCTATCGACGGGCTCAAGGGTTCGTTAGTAGGAAGTCACAAGTCATCGTGGCCGAGGGCTTCAGCGTGCTGGCCTTGTTCAATTTGTTGATCACGCTAGATAACACGCTCTTTCCCAGAAACTGTAACTAAGGTCTGCTCAGTAAAGTTGCAGTATAAAGCACAGGTGATCTCTGTGGGTATTGAATAAACAGAAATACGCCTGAGCTAGCCGCCCTAATAGACAGGTATCATCGAATACATTATAATATAATAATACAAATTCAAAATACCTGTCTATATTTCTGAGATGAAGTATTGTAACTAATTGCACTATTTACATCGTTTGTACCGTTGTCATCATCTTTAGTGTCATATTCACAGCATTTCGTCTGACACATGATCCAGTGGATAAAAGCGTTAGTGGAGTCATCTAAAACGTAACTTGACCCAGAAAGTTGCGAGTTCAATATCTGGCCGCAGATAGATAGATAGATAGATAGATAGATAGATAGATAGATAGATAGATAGAAACACACACATAGATAGATAGATAGATAGATAGATAGATAGATAGATAGATAGATAGATAGATAGATAGACAGAAACACACAGATAGATAGATAGATAGATAGATAGATAGATAGATAGATAGTAACACACACATAGATAGTTAGTAACACACACATAGATAGATAGATAGATAGATAGATAGATAGATATATAGATAGATAGTAACACACACATAGATAGATAGATAGATAGTAACACACACATAGATAAATAGATAGATAGATAGACAGAAACACACATATAGATAGATAGATAGATAGAAACACACATATAGATAGATAGATAGATAGAAACACACAGATAGAGAGATAGATAGATAGATAGATAGATAGATAGATAGATAGATAGATAGAAACACACACATAGATAGATAGATAGATAGATAGATAGATAGACAGAAACACACAGATAGATAGATAGATAGATAGTAACACACACATAGATAGATAGTAACACACACATAGATAGATAGATAGATATATAGATAGATAGTAACACACACATAGATAGATAGATAGATAGATAGATATATAGATAGATAGTAACACACACATAGATAAATAGATAGATAGATAGATAGATAGACAGAAACACACATATAGATAGATAGATAGATAGAAACACACATATAGATAGATAGATAGAAACACACAGATAGATAGATAGATAGATAGATAGATAGATAGATAGATAGATAGATAGAAACACACACATAGATAGATAGATAGATAGAAATACACACACAGAAAGATAAATCATGAAAATACATATTTTCCATGGAAATAACAATAGATTAGCGATGGTCTTCAGAGGTTGTGTCTGTTAGAAAAAAACAGTTTTCAGAATGTTCCAGAATTCGTGAATGCACGCAAAAGGCTAAATATGGCACAAGGTCTATTCTCTTGTGATTGTGAAAAATTATTCTGACCACACATGTCAAGGCTTGATTCCCTATCTTTCCCTATTTGATAGTGAATGTTCAACTCGAAAGAAGGAATCGCAGGTCAGCAGGTTAATGTCACTTATCCTTTTCATTCACATTTTGCGAAGGTAAAAAAAAAAAATCCATCCCGCATCAGATAAAGCGGCAATGTTATCGTGGCAGACATTTTAAAAAGCAGACATTTTTCCCATCCCATTAATTAATTTTGAAGAAACGACGTTCTGCTTGCCATTTTTTTTTCCTTTTTTTTTTTTTTTTTTTTTAAATGTTTTTAATAGAAGGCTTATTATAAACAATTTAAATGCCAGAAATTTTGCAAATATCAATTTTGTACAATATGAAACAAAATAAACCAAAGAGTGGTCCACGCTAATCAAGACACGCCGAGTCGAAATATGAATAAAGAAAGAATGGAAAACAATATGATATCGTTTGAAAGCGGCAAAAAAATATATTTCGGAAAAAAAAGACGAAGGATAAATGACATATTTCGGTAAATAATTACGTTGTCATAATTAAGATCAGCTATTAACGTATTTTTAATTCGTGTTCTTCGTTTGGCGAAAGATGGTTACATTCTGAGTGAAAGAGGAAGAGGAAAAAGACGACGAACATGACGACAAGAAAAGAAATGGCGGATAATTATGCCAGACACGAAAAGTTCGCAACATTTTTGTTATTCCAAATTTATGCCTGTTGGAAAATTTAGTTTCCACAGCAAGTTTCGCCCATCTCTCGGTCTACGACCGTCTGTGAGAAAAAAAATATCCAATTAATGAAAACCATATTTGTGTTCAGAGTGTGTTAGACAAGGAACACCATTGGAAAATTCGTAAACTTAAGGAATCAACACATATGCTAGACCATAAAAATCTCCTGAGCCGACCAAGCATAGAAATAAATACAATATGGGAACCAGTAATAAGGAGTGCCAGAAAAAAAGCAATGATAACAACAAAAGTTGCAATATGAGCTCTGGTAAAAACATATAATGATAAGAGCAAAAATTGCAATATGAGCACTGGTAAAAATGGTTGTTGATGACATTAGGTTTATAATACCCAGAAATTCATACCCAGATGTCCTCAGGGACATATGGCACAGTGGATAAGTGGTTAGATCCAGTGACAAGACCTAAAGAGTGTGAGTTCAATACTCGGTTAAGGCAGTGGAGATCTTTCAGAGGGAAATTAACTGGAGATAACTAATAACTGACATCCATCAAACATGGCACGTGGAACTAGTGAGCGAAATAAAGGGTTCAGTTCGAAATTCCAACCACCTCTGGAGTGGACAACGACCAAAACGTTATGATAAATATGGCGACAAAGATGAGAGCAATAGTCCGAATAATGTAAATAATGTATAATCATTGCTTATAGTTGCAAACGTTGTGATAAATATGGCGACAAAGATGAGGGCAATAGTCCGAATAATGTATAATCATTGCTTATAGTTGCAAACGTTGTGATAAATATGGCGACAAAGATGAGGGCAATAGTCCGAATAATGTATAATCATTGCTTATAGTTGCAAACGTTGTGATAAATATGGCGACAAAGATGAGGGCAATAGTCCGAATAATGTATAATCATTGCTTATAGTTGCAAACGTTGTGATAAATATGGCGACAAAGATGAGGGCAATAGTCCGAATAATGTATAATCATTGCTTATAGTTGCAAACGTTATGATAAATATGGCGACAAAGATGAGAGCAATAGTCCGAATAATGTAAATAATGTATAATCATTGCTTATAGTTGCAAACGTTGTGATAAATATGGCGACAAAGATGAGGGCAATAGTCCGAATAATGTATAATCATTGCTTATAGTTGCAAACGTTGTGATAAATATGGCGACAAAGATGAGGGCAATAGTCCGAATAATGTATAATCATTGCTTATAGTTGCAAACGTTGTGATAAATATGGCGACAAAGATGAGGGCAATAGTCCGAATAATGTATAATCATTGCTTATAGTTGCAAACGTTGTGATAAATATGGCGACAAAGATGAGGGCAATAGTCCGAATAATGTATAATCATTGCTTATAGTTGCAAACGTTGTGATAAATATGGCGACAAAGATGAGGGCAATAGTCCGAATAATGTATAATCATTGCTTATAGTTGCTAGGACTTTCAGGTTAAACAAAAGAATATTTGTATTCCACTGCCAAAAGAATAATTATCAAATAAACGCTAGAACTTTCAGGTTAACGAAAACCTAGTTTGAATCCACTGAAATCTAGAGTTATAACTCAGTTGATAGGAACGTGAACAATGTTAAAAATATAAAATGTGTAATGAATGCTATGTAAGAGACAGAAAAATCGTTTTTATATTTTACAAGTGATTATAAACAATAATAAGTAATAAAATAAAAAATTATAACAATGGATAATAGTTATAATACTGTAATAAAAGTTATATGATGGCTTGAATGTTTGCTCTTACCGTAGATCTTACCAGGCAAAATAAGAGAAGAAGAGCAATAAGTAATTAACAAAAATATAAAACAAATTATGAAAATATACTCTAAATTATGTGGTGGATCGAAGATCCGTTTTTACCGTAGATCTTATTAATTACAATAAGAACAACAAAAGATAAAATAATTATAAGCATCTATTGTAATAAATATTACGCGGTAAAGAAAGCTTTGCTGTAGATTTTAGTAACCTTAGAATATGATTTTACTTTCTCAAGTCATTGAAGAACTTTAACCATTGTTCTCAAATTAAACACGTTATAGCACTTTGGGATGTCAACATCGAATGCAAATCTGTAGAACAATATTAATTCACTGTCATCATGACATATGACGTTGTATTTTGTATTTACTCACCAACTACGAAATCAGATTGCGACACAAGGACAGTTTTATGTGGGGAGCCTGAGCGCGTACACCCTGGCTAGGAACAAAAATTAGCCGAGCTCCCGCAACCGTGCATTGAGCTTGCGTCGGTTCGAGCACCGATCCCTCTCTCTGGTGCAATGAGAGGGAGTGGCCTCGGATAGCTGTTCCCCAAGGCCGGGCACCTCTCAGTATAATTTTTCTCAGTTGCGACTCTGTACTTTGACGGAACCGCCTCTGAGCACACTCTGCTCAAAGACAGAGACGCAACTGAGAAATGATAAATAAATGTTTTACTCGAGAGCAATTTACATACTAACCATATTAATATTAAAAGTGTATGTAGAAAATAAACGGGAACACTTCAACGTGGTGTAGTGATTAGCAAGCTTATCTCGCTATATATTACGACTGAGTAGTGATTTCAATCCTCACGGGGTGCTACATACCTTCGCTCTTGTGCCGCATCTAAGCTACGCTTCGTAAATCTCTATATAGAAAACAAACGGGAACACTTCGTTGCGAAGTAATGACTAGCAAATTTGTCTGCTTATAACAATTACGACTGAGTACTAAATTCGGTCATCTCTACGTACTCCATAATTACGGCCTTGTGCCACATCTGGGCTACGCTTATTAAATAACTATAGAAAGTAATGAGATGACAATATTGATCGAGGAATCTGATCTAGTGGATATGAACTCAAAAACATAATCATTGAATATTTATTCAATATTCTGCGGCAAAACCTACGGAAAACGTTAATCTCACATCAGTATCGTACGTGTAGAAATATTTCTCCACTCCATGCATATGACGTTACTGATCGGTAACGTTTTGCCTGGTTAGTGGAGCTATAAATAGAAATATGCAGTTATATGAGTGCTTAAATAGTAATGTGTTATAGTTTTACTGGGCCTGGGGGCCATTTTTATTTATTATCTAAAAATTACTTTTGCAAGTTTCAGCAAAGTGTTGTAGGAAATTCTGTCGCTCAGAGTTTGTTTTTATGTTAATAATCCGAACGTCAAAATTCCAAACAATAATAAAATAAAAATAAAGATGCCTCTTAAATAAATCATTTGTATTTATAAATATATGTACATTAATTAAAAAAGAGTCAGTAAGAAGTAAAAACTAGTCTTTAGTTGAGTTAAAGTTTTGTGTGATTGATCCACAGAAATATATGTGGTTTAGAAAGGTCTTTGATCGTCAGCGAACATTCACTGACCAGCCTAGCTGCTGTTGTTGATAGAGATGATTCGTTTGAATTCGCCAATGTTTCTTTCAGCACGTGCTATGGGAGAAGGAAAAAGCTATGTAATCACGTCTTTTCTTGTGTTTGAAAGACTTGGAGGCAGTCGCATCTCTACTTTGAAAATGGGAATTATTTGGGATTTTATAAGAAAATTTTCCGAGTGTGGGCACGCGAATATTTCAGATTTCATGTTAATTTCTAACCACTAGACACTTATTTAAGCAGTGTGTGTTGTATTATTAAATCTTTTCGGCATATTTGTAATAGTGTCTGTTATCGGGTAGAAAATACAGTTAAGGGGTGTTTTAATATGGTATGTGTGGGTATGTAATTGTGTAATAGGGTTTATTTCCTATACTTTTACTTATTTAATTCTATGAAAAAATAAAATAGTCTTTAGCTGAATTATTTTGGTAGTTGGTAGACAAAAAACCTATATATATACCTTTTTTTATAGTTGTTTCACGGTAAAACTCTGTGGTTGAAAAAAAAAACTTTGATCGTCACCGAAAATTCACTGAAGCGCCCATTCTGCTGTTATTGTTGGAGACGATTCGTTTAAAGTCGACGACCCATGTTTCTATGGGTACGTCCAGGGGCTGGGTAAGGAAAAAGCTATGAAGCTACATCTTGTGTTTAAACAGCTTGGGGGCAGTCGCATCTCTGTAAAGAAAGTCGAAATTTGTGAGTTTTTATAAGAATTTTTCTCGAAAGTCAGAACGAGTAAAAAATATGATTTTGGCTTTCTCTGATTGGTCAAATATTTCCCATTGCGATGATGTAAACGGTGTTTGTCGTATTGTAGAATATTTTTTGTACGTTTTGAATATTGTCTTTTGAGTAGAAAATAAGGTTTGTGCGTGTTTTAATGTAGTATGTATGTAGGTCTGCAATTGTGTTAGAAACAGGGTTAATTTTCTCTAATTTTCTTAGATTGTACGAGACTAGCGACAATGTCTCATCCTTTTAAAATTGAAATGACTAAATCTAACCGGAAGTTTTATGCTAACAGTTTTTCTGTCGCATTTCTTGTGGAACTCTCTTTCGACTTTTTGCTTTCGAAACAGCTTTGAACTTCAAGAATTTAAATGCAATGTCAATCATTATCGTCTGTTTTTTTAATTCTTTCTCTTTTATTACCCTCTTTCCTTAGTATTTCTCATATTACCTAATACACAATAACCTACATTGTCAGTTGCCAGGAATAAATGCAAGCATTACTGAAAGAATATGGATAAAGTATTCACAATATGGAAGTTCGTGTAATGTAAACGGTTCGGAATAAGAACTTGGAGAGCAGAGTTCAAATTCCCACCGAGTTAGTTGCATTCACTTACGCACAAATACCTTTTGGGAAAGATATGGATCCATTTTTTCTCCCGCCTGCAACGAGTTAAATAGCAAAACAGATTAGGTTCTGTAGCCTTTGTTAGCAGCCATTCCCCAAATCTAGCAAGCCTAGGACACCCAGGTCAGCTCATAAAAACGTACAGCTAAAGAAATTCTTCCGTCGAGTGACTTGCGCATTCCGTCGCAGGCAGAGATGTCGTTTACTTTTATTAATAACATCAATGAACTGCTTAGGATTTTACTATCGGAAAGTATTGGAAATCAAAAAGAGATGGTTTATTAGTTGCTAGGATGTAATGACAACATTACAGATCGAATAGGGCTATTATATGCATAATGTACATGTGTTTCTAATATTTTTTTCAAAAAGCTGTGAACATCGGAACGAAATTAATCTTAATGGCCTGTAATTAATGCAAATATTGATAATTTTAGTATAGAAATGCATTTAATGTCAAGATGAAATGAACAGATTTTCAGTTCAGTTAATGCGGGTGTCATTGAAAGAATCATATTATTATTAGGTTGGTGCAAAAATAATGACGTAATAATGTCGTTTTTTGACGTATTTTCTAACGTCAAAAAACGACATTATTACGTCATTATTTTTGCACCAACCTAATATATAAACTGATTACACACGTTCACACACGCATAATGCTTAGTTTCCGCCAAGTCTAAAACATTCGCTAACATGGGACTAGAGCCTAATAGCCTAAAAACGTTATTTTGGGGATTTTTTGATTTCGTAATTGTGAGTTCAATCCTAGTGCTGAGCAGTAAGTGAGCAGGCCAAACGACAAAATCCAAAGACTGATATATATTGCAATCGGTCCTGACTTGGGATCTAGACTCCAGTCACGTTCTCACAAACAGGATATGGCTTCCCTCTGTCTTTTCTACAAATATTTTCATTGCAACTGCTCTGCGGATATTTTTTTCATTACTACGCTTCAATACATGCACTCCCCGATTGCATATATTTAAGCGTGTTACTAGGTTGGCATCTCGGTGCCACCCTTTCACTGTCGAACCGCCTCTTCTACTCCAACAGCTTCTTCTCTCGCACTTCCCGGCAGTGGAACTCCCTTCCTCTTACTTGCTACCCTGATAACTATAATCTTCAAAAACTTAAATGTAATGTCAATCGACATCTTCTGTTGCCTTGATCCCCGTTTTTCCTTTTATCCTTCGCTCAGTCCCCCTCCACACAGTTTTTTTTTCCTTCCTTTCGCTCTCTCAAGCCCCTACGTACTAGTGGCCTTGATCGGGATAAAATG
Source organism: Acanthosepion lycidas (assembly GCA_963932145.1). Classification (NCBI taxonomy): domain Eukaryota; kingdom Metazoa; phylum Mollusca; class Cephalopoda; order Sepiida; family Sepiidae; genus Acanthosepion; species Acanthosepion lycidas. The sequence continues at coordinate 38,104,119 of OZ010589.1, forward strand.
TTTATAAAAAAAATAAAAAATAACGCGAGAAAAAATTTAGACACTGACAGCGTAGCGAGAGCAATCGACTACCTTAGATTAAATAACAGGTACTTTTCGAAATCCCCTGAAAGTTATAAGGATGGTGCAAAAATAATGTCGTTTTCTCGCATATGTTACTATGTGAGAAAACGACATTATTTTTGCACCAACCTAATATCTGGATCATTAAGCACTTGTATAAAAGCTGAAGAACACAACAGCCGAAAAGTTGCGATAATAATAACTATGATTAAAAAAAATAATTCGGGTCTAAACATGTACGTGACGCTCTTTTAATTAGTAGGTTGGTGCAAAAATAATGTCGTTTTCTCACATAAAGTTGAACGACAAAAAACGACATTATTTTTGCACTAACCTAATATTTGGCCTAAAGTAAGGCAATACATCTTTGACAAAGCAAAAGGTTACTGAGTGTGAAAGAATATAACATGAAAAACATTATTAGGGAGAGAGAACAACAAGACGGAAGATAACGATTGACAATTTTGAAACTCTTAGCATAGAACCTATGGCGAAATCTAGCCATTTTAGCCGTAAAATGGTGAGACACTGCCGCCAACTTGTACTACATTAACATTTATCAAGTCTAGAAACCATAACAACTACCACGAAAGTATTTATAGATTTTACGTTAAGATACGCTTCGAGCAGATATTATCGTTCGAGAAAAATCATGGGAAATTTGTTGCTTAAAAACAGTAGTTTGGCTTTTCTAATAAGACGCCTCCTTTATAGCTAAAAAAGTTATATGACGGTTCTGTGGAGGATACAGGAGGTTGATTCCAGTCAGAGAACATATAAAATATAATAATTAACGTATAATCATAATATATATATATATATATATATATATATATATATATATATATATATATAGACACACACACGCAAACACACACACTACAATTTGAAATAATATACCTTTAGTAAATGACCATTTTAACCAACGAATTTTAAGGAGTACACTACAAACTGATACCATAAACAGTTTGAAAAATCGTTCGAATCACTAAAATGAAAATTCATAGATGAAAATTGACATTTAGTAAAGGTATCTTAATTCCAATTGTAAAGAAAATTTGCTCTAATGAAAATAAACATAGAGCGCTCCTTTGTGAGTCAGTTTTAACATATTTCAAATTCTATGTTGTGTTAATAGGACTCGTATGGTTTATATCAACGGATTACTATATATATATATATATATATATATATATATATATATATATATATATATATATGCATCATATCTTCATTCAAGCATGTTTGGTTGAATAATCTCGAATTATGTCTATTTTTATTTTAATACTCTCAAATAAAAATATTCAAATTTGCTGACAAAAATTTCTAGTAAACCAGAGGAGTGAATTAGCTGTAAACTGCCGACACAATTTATATTTTACTTTAAAATATATTTTTTTTTCTTCCTTTTTTAGAATTACATATTACCATTTCTTATAGCCGTAATTTATTAGCATATAATGTTCCACCCACTACAGGAAATTGCCTTATTTGATTTATTCAGTTTAAGTATTGCTATGTATTGCAGTCCAGTTAGTTTTATTAATATCATATAGATCGTCCATATTTTTTAAAATTTATCTACAGGCTCCTATAAGAAGCTTCGTGTATATAAAAATATTTTTAATTTTTTTCTGTTAATTTTACGTCAGATTAACCCCACCCCTCCCTTCAACGCCTCTTCAAAAAATTGAACATGTCAGATTTGTTTACACTCACGATACATATGTCGTTACCAATTTTTCCACAATCGGTTTATCATGACATGAAAAATAACACACCACCTCCACACACTGAGTTTAGTTTTCTATTTAGCGTAGATCTTACATTTAATTGGATATTCAAGACATACCTAGAAGTCTATTTTTAAAACAAAATCTTATGTACCACTTTTAACTTTCAGAAAAGCGGTAACATTTTATTTTTGAATATCCTTTAAAATCATATTAATCACCAGTTACTTACCATCGTCTGCAAACTTACAGTCATATTATTGAAACGTGAAAGCTTTCGTGTGGCGATTTCTAAATGTTTTATTATAATCTTTTATAATAATAAAACTATATATATATATATATATATATATATATATACACTCTAATTCTAATTATCCTGCCATATTAATTTATCTATTTGTCTGTCTTTCCATCTGTCGATCCATACACATTTGTCTGCCAATCTGTTCATATCTACATATTTATCAGTCTGTTTATATCTATCCATCTATCTATCTGTTCACATTTATCTATATTTCACTTCATATAAATCTGTCAAACTAGTTAACTATTTTCATTCTTCAATTTCCTTCTGAAATAATTCCTAAATGCGGAAATTATTATAATCTTATAATGATATTATATCTTATAATAATCTTATAATCTTATAAATTATTATAATAATTAATAATTTAATTATTATAATCTCTTATAATAATAAAATTATATATATATATAATTTTATTATTATAAAACTATATATATATATAGAGAGTGAGAGAGAGAGAGAGAGAGAGAGAGAGTTATTAAAATACTTGAAACTCTGACGAGTCCTATATGCCAATCTAGTACTCTAAATACTCTAAATGAAAATTACTTTGAAAAGCGATTTTATATTGAGACCTGTTGAGATATAGAAGTTCATTTCAATGGTTGACTTTTTTCAACTTTCTAAAGTGAAATATTTACTTATTTAATTAACTTTGTGTATTTACACTAATTCACTTAGTCAAACCTTGTGGTTCATTACAGAAAGTTCCCCTCGCTTTCTGTAATTATCAAATGAAATTCTTTTTTCTCCGAGGCCAGAAGCCAAACTGGTGACCATTCGACGTTCTAATGATTTTCAGTATCTGAAATTGAATAAGAAATTGACAAAGATAATGTCAAATCGAGGTGTTATCCATTTGAGATATTAACACTTTAAATACTTTAGTATGAACAGGTGTTGGATAGATAATTAAGGGAACACTATCTGTAATACTTATCTTCTGGTATAATTATTTTCAGGGTCGCCAATTTGTATTAGCCATAATTTTAGGGTTATGTATTTAGAGTTGGTGTTTTATCAAGTTTGTATTAGAGTGTCACGTCGTGATTGCCAGGATAAAGTTATTTAACATTATGTAACTAATCTGGGAGGATAGAAGGTAGCACTGTATGGTGGTTCGGTACTCATTTCCTCATTTATATATAATTAAGACTGACTCCATTATATGTCTGAATAGGGACGAAAAGCGTTACTTAGGATGTTCCACCTCCTCGACGCATATACACTCACGCGCGCGCACACACACACACACACACATATATATATATATATATATATATATATATATATATATATATATTAAATTTTAAAACATTTTTCCAAAATAGGAATAGATATGTTCACCTATCGTAGAGTTCACACTCCTCCCCGGTCTTTTGAACAGGACGAGAGGTTTATCCTTTGCTTCCTGTTTAGGATTGGATTTCCAGGTTCCTGTTAAAGTCTATACTTCTAACATGTCCGCCTAAAGTCTCTTTTTCTTCTCCTTCAATTGCAGCAGTTGCCTTGCTAGGGGTCAGTTAATGATATATATATATATATATATATATATATATATATATATATATATATATATATATGCTGCGATCTGTAAATTTTCGCCGTTTTATATTTTTTTTATTTCCTGCGTGTGTGCTGTTTGTTTTTGATTTTGCTGACTGCACAGTATAGTAGGATCAGTAATGTGAGAAAAAGTCCACCATTAAGCAATTCACTCAGCCAGAAATTTGGAAGCGGCATACTGTACTACTTGGCATTCGCGCCGGAAGCTCCAATACGAACATTTCAGAGTGTGTGGATGTCAATCTGAGGAGAGTGAAGGGGATTCGGAAAGATTTGGATTATACATCCAGTCAACGTCTGGAGTGACACTAATGACAGTGACGTTATGCCTTCATCCATCTTTCTACAGGGCCTCAGACTCAACATGGAGGCCTACATCAAGTGCTTTGAAGAGGTAGTGCTGCCCTGGGTCAAGAGGATGCCCGCTAGAAGATCCCATACCGCACAAGCAGGAGAATCCTGTCAAGTCTATCAGACCAATTTCTGCAACTACATTGCCATTTACATCTGGTCACCTACGTCCTCAGACTGCAACCCCCTTGATTATTATGTGTGGGACGCAGTTGAGCGAGAGAACAACAAAACTCCTTTTAACCCCAAAGATGATCTGAAGACAAGGATTATGGCAGCATTCACCAACTTAAACAAGAAGACCGTTTAGAAGAGTTTAAGGAGATTCTGAAATCGTCTGGAGGCGGTGGTTAAGCCAATGGTAATTTTATTGAATCAATTTAGTCTTTAGTATTTCAAAATATTTTTGATTAATTTTGGTAAATATATCTGTTAAAATGAGATGTCAGTTTTATTTTCATTTTTGCCTAATTTAGACGACAATTTATCTATCGTACCTTACATATATATATATATATATATATATATATATATATATATATATATATATATATATATATATATATATATATGGCGGCTGGGTTCTCGTTGCTAATCACTCTTACGAACAGCCGATCAGTCACTTCATTTGTCTTCCACATCGACAGATATGATCTTCGGTTTCTACTGTAATGTTATTGGACGGCCTGAATGTCCTGTTCTGGCAGTGAGCGCACATTTTAGCGTGTTAGAAACAAGGTCAATAAGCTTAAATCCTCGGTTATGATGACTTTTTACTGCATGCTAGCACAACCATGGACAGCTTACAAACAGAATAGTCAAGACAATTTCACTATCAAGGCTCGTGTCAAGTCAAAGACGTATGGCTTTCAGGCACTTCCCAACGACACCTCATGTTGCGATTGTCTCGCAGTTTATTATCATCTAGAAAGTCATCACCGCATTGATGACTGTAAAAGGATTTGGACTTCGGTTCCATGTTCGAATTAATAACCTTCTAACTACTTGGTCATATGCTTATATATACACCCGGTATATATATATATATATATATATATATATATATATATATATATATATATATATATATATATTGGGTGTATTTAGGCAGCATCTTTTCATTTATACACGTTTCATTAAATAATATAGACAAGTGTTGTCTATTTATTTTATGTCAATTTTTTCGTAATATTATCGTTGAACGAAGAAAGAAATTCACAATATTGTTTATCGTTGCTTAGAAATCATCTATGTAAACATTGACAGACTATCATCACTGTCGTGTCCGTATATTGTTTAATATGTTGTAATTGACATCTTTGATAATGGCTTAAGTAAGCCGAAAGCTTAGATTGTATTAATAACAAAAACATGTATCAATATTGTGAATGTCTTTCTTCGTTCAACGATAATGTTATTAAACTTATCAGATGTTACGAAAAAAATTTACATAAAATAAATAGACAACACTTGTCTATATTATTTAATGAAACGTATATATATATATATATAGCATGGGATATTTGTCCTCCTCACAAAATGCTTAATATCTAAACAAAAAAAAACACAAAACCGAACGAGTTTATCTTATCCAGGTTATCAGATAAGAGATTTGGCCATCTTGACATCATTTGTCGTAAGAATCACTGAAAATCGCTTTAATTTATTCAACTAGAAACAGAACAGATTAAAATAATTTTGTGTCAGCCCCACTATGTCTTCCTAACTGAGCCATGGTGAGACGGAAACGTTCATTCAGCCCTTCAGTAATTGTACCATCATTCATACTCTGGCTTCTGTCTTCAAAGTCCAATAAAGAGCCGCCAAGAGAATGGAAATAAGTAAAAAAAAAAAAAAAAAAAAAGGAAAAAGAAAAAAAAAGGGAACGGTACAGATGAAAAGTTGATCAGGAGGTCATAACAGCTAGAGAGATCTTCATTGCAGCTTAGAGCTAAATACATTCTAATCGTTCAAAGTAGAATCCAATAATGTTATAAAAAACCCCGGGGAATTCCAGTAAGAGATCTTTAATCAGTTCTAAGATACAACTGTTCAAAGCTTAATCTAACAATTGGACAATTTTGCTGTTACACCTGGTATATACATGTGTGTGTGTGTTTGTGTGTGTAAGAGAGAGAGAAAATGAAAAATTGTCTGCATGCTCAAATATCAGAGGAACTTAATAAGATGAATACTTTGACACATTAGAAACCTATCTTTCTCATATTTTCGCTGAGCTCACTACCGAATCCCTTTTTCTTCCATATATTTGTAAAATATATGAATCTTTGAAAATTAAAAAATAATAACGTGTTTTAGACGGAGATGAGTAGACTGGCAAACAAGAGCCAAATAGTTTTGACAACAAAATATTAGAGTTTCAGAAATATTTGTATCAACCAATACAAATTCAATATTAATCCGAATATTTCAAAAAGCAATGTACATGGTTATTCTCAGAAGTCCAGAACGTATTACACAAAATATTGTCATAACAACCAAGATAAGGAGCCTCGTCCGATTAGGTATTTGACAACTTTAGAAAACATCAATATTACCGGGAATTCTATAGGCCGAGACGTTTGATAAAAAGGATAAAGTTTCCTGTCTACAAATCATGTGCAATAATGAAAAGACGGCCATTTTGATTTCCAGATATCATTTCGGGCTGCACAATACAATGACTTGAATATTGTGAATAGATGATGACAAACTTTTACTCTGAGATTTGCCATATCCTCCTTATGATTCTATGTAAGTCTTGCACATTTTGATACGCCAGAAATTCCTTAAAGAATCAGTATCTACACCCAAGAGCAGAGAAGATATTTCAGACATTAGATTGAGAATTCCAGATCTTTCTGTACATCAGACTCTCTCTACCATTCTCCGTTTGCTTAATTTTAAATTCCTTATTTTTCTCTTCAACCGTTTTCAAACTCGTTCTTATTTTCTCCAAAATTATCTTTAACTATTACAGTTCTTTCTCTCTCCTATACATTGCTATCTTTTTACTTAACTTTTATGTCAGTATAACGTTATAATTTTTTTTGTTTTATTAAATATTGTTGTTAATCTCTTATTGTGTCTAATAAGATCTACTGTTAGAACGAATCTTCTATCTAACACAATATTATAATTATTATTAGCATTATACTGTGTTATAATAGCTCTATTTTATTACTGGTATATGAAATTGGGACTAGCATAGTTGTTTCATTTTTAATTAAAACAGTGCCATATAACTTTAAAGAAAAGATGACAGTTTATTAATTTGTGGCCCATTAATTTTAGGATACATTTCAAATAGCATCAGAATAACATGTAATTATACTTGATCACCGATTTTCAATGTTTGTCTTTGCTAATAATCCTTAGTCCTTGTTCTGACATCCATTTACCCAAGCTAGGTTAACTTTTGGATTTCGCATGTCACTCATATTCTCCAAGTCCTCTTTCCTCATTATGTAACCCAAACATTTCAAGTATCCTTCTCTGATTTTCAGTAAGATCGTCTTGATATTTCCATACTTCTTAAAACTTCATCGTTGCTCACATGTTCCGCACATGGTATTCTCGTCATTCTTCTGTAGAAGCATATTTTTTTTTTACCTCTATTCATGATCTATGAAGAGCTTTTCCTGAATTCCCTAATCATGTAAAAATGTTGATATTATACAACAGTTTAGCTGCTTTTCATTGTTTCTACCGACATTTTCTGGTTTTTTGTTTAACTTTAGGAAGATATTTTCGCTATTCAAATATTGCAGACATTTTCAAGTAGATAAATTATTGTTCTTCCTTTTCAAGTAGATAAATCACCATTCTTCCTTTCAACTAGATTATTAACTATTCTTCCTTTTCAAGTAGATAAATTACGATTCTTCCTTTCCAACTACATTATTAACTATTCTTCCTTTTGACTAGATAAATTACTATTCTCTTTTTTCAACTAGATTATTAACTATTCTTCCTTTTCAAGTAGATAAATTACTATTATTCCGTTTAAGTAGATAAATAACTATTCTTCCTTTTCAAGTAGATTAATTACGATTCTTCCTTTTCAATTAGATTATTAACTATACTTCCTTTTCAAGTAGATAAATTACGATTCTTCCTTTTCAACTAGATTATTAAATATTCTTCTTTTTCAAGTAGATAAATTACGATTCTTTCTTTTCAACTAGATTATTAACTATTCTTCCTTTTCAAGTAGATAAATTACTATTCTAGTTTTTCAACTAGATTATTAACTATTCTTCCTTTTCAAGTAGATAAATTACGATTCGTCCTTTTCAACTAGATTATTAACTATTCTTCCTTTTCAAGTAGATAAATTACGATTCTTCCTTTTCAACTAGATTATTAACTATTCTTCCTTTTCAAGTAGATAAATTACTTTTCTTGTTTTTCAACTATATTCTTAACTATTCTTCCTTTTCAAGTAGATAAATTAATATTCTTGTTTTTCAACTAGATTATTAACTATTCTTCTTTTCAAGTAGATAAATTACTATTCTTGATTTTCAACTAGATTATTAACTATTCTTCCTTTTCAATTAGATAAATTACTATTCTTCCTTTTCAACTAGATTATTAACTATTCTTCCTTTTCAAGTAGATAAATTACGATTCTTCCTTTTCAACTAGATTATTAACTATTCTTCCTTTTCAAGTAGATAAATTACTATTCTTGCTTTTCAACTAGATTATTAACTATTCTTCCTTTTCGATTAGATAAATTACTATTCTTCCTTTTCAACTAGATTATTAACTATTCTTCCTTTTCAAATAGAAAAATTACTTTTCTTGTTTTTCAACTAGATTCTTAACTATTCTTCCTTTTCAAGTAGATAAATTAATATTCTTGTTTTTCAACTAGATTATTAACTATTTTTAATTTTCAAGTAGATAAATTACTATTCTTGTTTTTCAACTAGATTATTAACTATTCTTCCTTTTCAAGTAGATAAATTACGATTCGTCCTTTTCAACTAGATTATTAACTATTCTTTCTTTTCAAGTAGATAAATTACGATTCTTCCTTTTCAAGTAGATTATTAACTATTCTTCCTTTTCAAGTAGATAAATTACTTTTCTTGTTTTTCAACTATATTCTTAACTATTCTTCCTTTTCAAGTAGATAAATTAATATTCTTGTTTTTCAACAAGATTATTAACTATTCTTCCTTTTCAAGTAGATAAATTACTATTCTTGTTTTTCAACTAGATTATTAAATATTCTTCTTTTTCAAGTAGATAAATTACGATTCGTCCTTTTCAACTAGATTATTAACTATTCTTATTTTTCAAAAAAGATAAATTATTATTCTTCCTTTTAAATTAAATAACTATTCTTCCTTTTAAAGTAAATGAATTACTATTCTTCCATTTCAACTAGATTATTAATTATTCTTCCTTTTCAAGTAGATAAATTACTATTCTTCCTTTTTAACTAGTTTAATAACTATTCTTCCTTTTCAAGTAGATAAATTACGATTCTTCCTTTTCAACTATATTATTACCTATTCTTCCTTTTCAAGTAGATAAATTACTATTCTTCCTTTTCAACTAGATTATTAACTATTCTTCCTTTTCACTTAGATAAATTACTATTCTTCCTTTTCAACAAGATTATTAACTATTCTTCCTTTTCAAGAAGATAAATTACGATTCTTCCTTTTCAACTAGATTATTAACTATTCTTCCTTTTCAATAGATAAATTACTATTCTTCCTTTTTAATTAGATAAATAACTATTCTACCTTTTCAAATAAATGAATTACGATTCTTCCTTTTCAACTAGATTATTAACTATTTTCAATATATAAATTACTATTCTTCCTTTTTAACTAGATAAATAACTATTCTTTCTTTTCAAGTAGATAAATTACGATTCTTCCTTTTAAGTAGATAAATGTCTATTCTTCCTTTTCAATAGATTAATTACTATTCTTCCTTTTTAACTAGATAAATAACTATTCTCCCTTTTCAAGTAGATAAATTACTATTCTTGCTTTTCAACTAGATTATTAACTATTCTTCCTTTTCAAGTAGATAAATTACTATTCTTCCTTTTCAACTAGATTATTAACTATTCTTTCTTTTCAAGGAGATAATTTACTTTTCTTGTTTTTCAACTAGATTATTAACTATTCTTCCTTTTCAAGTAGATTATTAACTATTCTTCCTTTTCAAGTAGATAAATTATTATTATTCTTTTTCAACTAGATTATTAACTATTATTCCTTTTCAAGTAGATAAATTACGATTCTTCCTTTTCAACTAGATTATTAACTATTCTTCCTTTTCAAGTAGATAAATTATTATTCTTCCTTTTCAACTGGATTATTAACTATTCTTCCATTTCAAGTAGATAATTACTATTCTTCCTTTTTAAGTAGATAAATAACTATTCTTCCTTTTCAAGTAAATAAATTACTATTCTTCCTTTTCAACTAGATCATTAACTATTCTTCCTTTTCAATAGATAAATTACTATTCTTCCTTTTTAACTAGATAAATAACTATTCTTTCTTTTCAAGTAGATAAATTACGATTCTTCCTTTTAAGTAGATAAATGACTATTCTTCCTTTTCAATAGATTAATTACTATTCTTCCTTTTTAACTAGATAAATAACTATTCTCCCTTTTCAAGTAGATAAATTACTATTCTTGCTTTTCAACTAGATTATTAACTATTCTTCCTTTTCAAGTAGATAAATTAATATTTTTGTTTTTCAACTAGATTATTAACTATTCTTCCTTTTCATTAGATAAATTACTATTCTTGTTTTTCAACTAGATTATTAACTATTCTTCCTTTTCAAGTAGATAAATTACTATTCTTGTTTTTCAACTAGATTGTTAACTATTCTTCCTTTTCAAGTAGATAAATTAATATTTTTGTTTTTCAACTAGATTATTAACTATTCTTCCTTTTCAAGTAGATAAATTACTATTCTTGTTTTTCAACTAGATTATTAACTATTCTTCCTTTTCAAGTAGATTAATTAATATTCTTGTTTTTCAACTAGATTATTAACTATTCTTCCTTTTCAAGTAGATAAATTACGATTCTTCCTTTTCAACTAGATTATTAACTATTCTTCCTTTTCTAGTAGATAAATTACTATTCTTGCTTTTCAACTAGATTATTACCTATTTTTCCTTTGCAAGTAGATAAATTAATATTCTTCCTTTTCAACTAGATTATTAACTATTCTTCCTTTTCAAGTAGATAAATTACTATTCTTCCTTTTCAACTAGATTATTAACTATTCTTCCTTTTCAAGTAGATAAATTATTAATCTTCCTTTTCAATTAGATTATTAACTATTCTTCCTTTTCAAGTAGATAAATTACTATTCTTCCTTTTTAAGTAGATAAATAACTATTCTTTTATTTCATGTAAATAAATTACTATTCTTCCTTTTCAACTAGATTATTAACTACTCTTCCTTTCCAATAGATAAATTACTATTCCTCCTTTTTAACTAGATAAATAACTCTTCTTCCTTTTCAAGTAGATAAATTTCGATTCTTCCTTTTCAACTAGATTATTAACTATTCTTCCTTTTCAAGTAAATAAACTACTTTTCTTCCTTTTCAACTAGATTATTAACTACTCTTCCTTTTCAATAGATAAATTACTATTCTTCCTTTTTAACTTGATAAATAACTATTTTTCTTTTTCAAGTAGATAAATTACTATTCTTCCTTTTCACCTAGATTATTAACTATTCTTCCTTTTCAATAGATAAATAACTATTCTTACTTTTTAACTAGATTAATAACTATTCTTCCTTTTCATGTTGATAAATTAGGATTCTTCCTTTTCAACTAGATTATTAACTATTCTTCCTTTTCAAGTAGATAAATTACGATTCTTCCTTTTCAACTAGATTATTAACTATTCTTCCTTTTCAACTAGATAAATTACTATTCTACCTTTTCAACTAGATTATTAACTATTCTTCCTTTTCAAGTAGATAAATTACTATTCTTCCTTTTTAACTAGATAAATAACTATTCTCGCTTAACAAGTAGATAAATTACGATTCTTCCTTTTCAACTAGATTATTAACAATTCTTTTTTTTTCAAGTAGATAAATTACAATTCTTCCTTTTCACCTAGATTATTAACTATTCTTCCTTTTCAATAGATAAATAACTATTCTTACTTTTTAACTAGATTAATAACTATTCTTCCTTTTCAAGTAGATAAATTACTATTCTTCCTTTTTAACTAGATAAATAACTATTCTCCCTTTTCAAGTAGATAAATTACGATTCTTCCTTTTCAACTAGATTATTAACTATTCTACCTTTTCAACTAGATTATTTACTATTCTTCCTTTTCAAGTAGATAAATTACGATTCTTCCTTTTCAACTATATTATTACCTATTCTTCCTTTTCAAGTAGATAAATTACTATTCTTCCTTTTCAACTAGATTATTAACTATTCTTCCTTTTCACTTAGATAAATTACTATTCTTCCTTTTCAACAAGATTATTAACTATTCTTCCTTTTCAAGAAGATAAATTACGATTCTTCCTTTTCAACTAGATTATTAACTATTCTTCCTTTTCAATAGATAAATTACTATTCTTCCTTTTTAATTAGATAAATAACTATTCTACCTTTTCAAATAAATGAATTACGATTCTTCCTTTTCAACTAGATTATTAACTATTTTCAATATATAAATTACTATTCTTCCTTTTTAACTAGATAAATAACTATTCTTTCTTTTCAAGTAGATAAATTACGATTCTTCCTTTTAAGTAGATAAATGTCTATTCTTCCTTTTCAATAGATTAATTACTATTCTTCCTTTTTAACTAGATAAATAACTATTCTCCCTTTTCAAGTAGATAAATTACTATTCTTGCTTTTCAACTAGATTATTAACTATTCTTCCTTTTCAAGTAGATAAATTACTATTCTTCCTTTTCAACTAGATTATTAACTATTCTTTCTTTTCAAGGAGATAATTTACTTTTCTTGTTTTTCAACTAGATTATTAACTATTCTTCCTTTTCAAGTAGATTATTAACTATTCTTCCTTTTCAAGTAGATAAATTATTATTATTCTTTTTCAACTAGATTATTAACTATTATTCCTTTTCAAGTAGATAAATTACGATTCTTCCTTTTCAACTAGATTATTAACTATTCTTCCTTTTCAAGTAGATAAATTATTATTCTTCCTTTTCAACTGGATTATTAACTATTCTTCCATTTCAAGTAGATAATTACTATTCTTCCTTTTTAAGTAGATAAATAACTATTCTTCCTTTTCAAGTAAATAAATTACTATTCTTCCTTTTCAACTAGATTATTAACTATTCTTCCTTTTCAATAGATAAATTACTATTCTTCCTTTTTAACTAGATAAATAACTATTCTTTCTTTTCAAGTAGATAAATTACGATTCTTCCTTTTAAGTAGATAAATGACTATTCTTCCTTTTCAATAGATTAATTACTATTCTTCCTTTTTAACTAGATAAATAACTATTCTCCCTTTTCAAGTAGATAAATTACTATTCTTGCTTTTCAACTAGATTATTAACTATTCTTCCTTTTCAAGTAGATAAATTACTATTCTTGTTTTTCAACTAGATTATTAACTATTCTTCCTTTTCAAGTAGATTAATTAATATTCTTGTTTTTCAACTAGATTATTAACTATTCTTCCTTTTCAAGTAGATAAATTACGATTCTTCCTTTTCAACTAGATTATTAACTATTCTTCCTTTTCTAGTAGATAAATTACTATTCTTGCTTTTCAACTAGATTATTACCTATTTTTCCTTTGCAAGTAGATAAATTAATATTCTTCCTTTTCAACTAGATTATTAACTATTCTTCCTTTTCAAGTAGATAAATTACTATTCTTCCTTTTCAACTAGATTATTAACTATTCTTCCTTTTCAAGTAGATAAATTATTAATCTTCCTTTTCAATTAGATTATTAACTATTCTTCCTTTTCAAGTAGATAAATTACTATTCTTCCTTTTTAAGTAGATAAATAACTATTCTTTTATTTCATGTAAATAAATTACTATTCTTCCTTTTCAACTAGATTATTAACTACTCTTCCTTTCCAATAGATAAATTACTATTCTTCCTTTTTAACTAGATAAATAACTCTTCTTCCTTTTCAAGTAGATAAATTTCGATTCTTCCTTTTCAACTAGATTATTAACTATTCTTCCTTTTCAAGTAAATAAACTACTTTTCTTCCTTTTCAACTAGATTATTAACTACTCTTCCTTTTCAATAGATAAATTACTATTCTTCCTTTTTAACTTGATAAATAACTATTTTTCTTTTTCAAGTAGATAAATTACTATTCTTCCTTTTAACCTAGATTATTAACTATTCTTCCTTTTCAATAGATAAATAACTATTCTCACTTTTTAACTAGATTAATAACTATTCTTCCTTTTCATGTTGATAAATTAGGATTCTTCCTTTTCAACTAGATTATTAACTATTCTTCCTTTTCAAGTAGATAAATTACGATTCTTCCTTTTCAACTAGATTATTAACTATTCTTCCTTTTCAACTAGATAAATTACTATTCTACCTTTTCAACTAGATTATTAACTATTCTTCCTTTTCTAGTAGATAAATTACTATTCTTGCTTTTCAACTAGATTATTACCTATTTTTCCTTTTCAAGTAGATAAATTACTATTCTTCCTTTTCAACTAGATTATTAACTATTCTTCCTTTTCAAGTAGATAAATTACTATTCTTCCTTTCCAACTAGATTATTAACTATTCTTCCTTTTCAAGTAGATAAATTATTATTCTTTCTTTTTCAATTAGATTATTAACTATTCTTCCTTTTCAAGTAGATAAATTACTATTCTTCCTTTTTAATTAGATAAATAGCTATTCTTTTTTTTCAAGTAAATAAATTACTATTCTTCCTTTTCAACTAGATTATTAACTACTCTTCCTTTTCAATAGATAAATTACTATTCTTCCTTTTTAACTAGATAAATAACTATTCTTCCTTTTCAATTAGATAAATTACGATTCTTCCTTTTCAACTAGATTATTAACTATTCTTTCTTTTCAAGTAGATAAATTACGAATCTTCCTTTTTAAGTAGATAAATAACTATTCTTCCTTTTCAATAGATGAATTACTATTCTTCCTTTTCAACTAGATTATTAACTATTCTTTCTTTTCACTTAGATAAATTACTATTCTTCCTTTTCAACAAGATTATTAACTATTCTTCCTTTTCAAGAAGATAAATTACGATTCTTCCTTTTCAACTAGATTATTAACTATTCTTCCTTTTCAATAGATAAATTACTATTCTTCCTTTTTAATTAGATAAATAACTATTCTACCTTTTCAAATAAATGAATTACGATTCTTCCTTTTCAACTAGATTATTAACTATTTTCAATATATAAATTACTATTCTTCCTTTTTAACTAGATAAATAACTATTCTTTCTTTTCAAGTAGATAAATTACGATTCTTCCTTTTAAGTAGATAAATGTCTATTCTTCCTTTTCAATAGATTAATTACTATTCTTCCTTTTTAACTAGATAAATAACTATTCTCCCTTTTCAAGTAGATAAATTACTATTCTTGCTTTTCAACTAGATTATTAACTATTCTTCCTTTTCAAGTAGATAAATTACTATTCTTCCTTTTCAACTAGATTATTAACTATTCTTTCTTTTCAAGGAGATAATTTACTTTTCTTGTTTTTCAACTAGATTATTAACTATTCTTCCTTTTCAAGTAGATAAATTATTATTATTCTTTTTTCATTAGATAAACCACTAGTCTTCCCTTTCAACTAGATAAATTACTATTCTTACTCGATTCTGATGTCGCCAATTTTCTTTTTATCACCTTTGAATGTCTCATTTGCTATCAAGTATCCATTCTGTCTTCTTACAGTTGATAGATCATTTTTTCTCGTTCTCATTTATCACATAGTCTGGGTGTTCCTACAGTTTCATTTCTTTGTCTTCCATTAACATAGTGTCAACCGAGTATCTTATTTTGTTAATATTATGTCGTCTAATAATAGATCCTGGTAGTATTTTTATTTCTGCTAGTTTCACCTTGCTGTCGAAGTTGAATAAATACACTGAGAATATAAATGATTGTCGTAAGCCTCTTTCTGATTTTTGCGAATGTGGTCAATTCATTTTCTATGTTTAAAGAGGCGGATTGTTCCCAGTAAACGCTTCATATCATTCTAATACCTTAACCAATCAAATGAAGTTTACCTAGCAGTTCGATAATCTTTTTGTTGCATCTCCTCAAATGCTTTTGCAACACCTGTGAAATATATTGTACGCTCTGGTAACATCATAATGATCGTAATTTTTGTTTCATTTTGTTTCACAATGTTTCTGACCTATTTCCGGTTTAATTCTACTACGCGTTTTAATAGTGATTAAAAATGAAGATGCTCACCTGAATAATTAAACCTAAAAATATAATTAAAAAATTAGTTTCATTTCTTGCCCGGTTTCTATATTCTATTTTTATATTTATATGCATCTCCTTTTTAAAATTTTCCCTTAAATGGCTTTCCGTTCTCAATTACTTTTTTCTTCCTTTGCTGACTTTCTATTTCACTCTTTTGTTTGTTTCGTTTCCTACCGGCTATTCCGACTTCTTTCATTCTTCTTTTCTCCGTTTCATGTTTTGCAAGTTCCCCTTTTTTTAGTGTTTCCTCTTTTTTGTGTTAGCCCTTTTTCTTTATGATTCTTTCTTCAACTGTTTCCTTATTACTCCTCACACTACTCTTACTTACTCGTTATTCTCTATCTATCTATTTTTTGTCTTCCTTTCTTTCCGCCTTTACTTCGTTTTATATTTTTTTTCTCCTTTTGTTTTACCTTCTTCTTTTTACTCCTTTCTTTCTTCTTCTCTATATCTTTTCTTTATCTTTTTGTTCTGTGTCTTTTCTTTTCTTCACGGAAGATCGATCAGAAATGAATAAACAGAAATAAACTAAACTGTCCAATCAAATTCGCGATTTCAAGCAACGGATGCAAAAATGAAGCTAAATTCTCCCTCTAGATAAAGTACATCGAAAGAAGAAAACGTAATTACGCCTCACTTGGAATTAAATTAGCTCTTTGACTTTTTGAACCGACCTATCGGCCCAGATCTTTCCACTTATTTCCCTTAAGATTACTAAAAATGTCGGCTGCTTTTTCAATCTTTACGAACAGAACAATGACACAGCCATGATGGTAATAGGAGTTTAGTGATCGCCATCTTTATCGTTATGAAACATTTTAAAAGATGACAGCAGGCTCTCATGTAAAAGATTATTTTTTTCTACGACATTATTTTTCTTAAAGTTAAGGAGTCAGGAATAATGTATATTATATGATAACTAAAATCATGGATTCGATAAGAAAATATTTACCCAAATCACCCTGATATATATTACATTTGTTTGACGATATATTTATATATTATGCACAATGCACTAAATTTAATTACCGAATTTTACAGAATGAAATGATATATATATATATATATATATATATATATATATATATATATATATATATATATATATATATATATATATATATATAATTTTTGCATACAGAAAACACTTCAGATTTCTTTTTATATGCAATTCCAGAGTCTATCAAATGTTTCCAAGTTATTTTAAGCAAATAGCAAATCATGCAGATTCAACAAAGTAAAATTGGTAACTTCTCTCGAAAAGAACCTCCATTAAGAGTTTAAGCGGAGGAAGGAATGACTGGTAAATTTCACGGCTTCCAAAACCAAACCACTTTCATTTACTCACCATACAGAAAGCTTTTCTACCTGCCATTAACATGGCTGATGTTAATATACCCGGAAGCAGTTCTTTGCGCCTTCTGTTTCACTGATCATATTGAATTAATTGCTGTTTGTTGCTGGGAGAGTTGCTTTACTGTGTCTTCCAAGTCCATTTTTCTCGTCATAATCCTTCTTTCACAGTTATATATCTACCATTTGTCCGGTTATTGAATATTTCTGCCATACCTAATATGTATATATATATATATATATATATATATATATATATATATATATATATATATATATAAATATATCGAAATTCTTGCTAAAATTCAAAGAATAGGCCGTAATGTAATCGATCCTAGCCTGGCATTCCGAATTCAGTCACTTCATCCCCGACGCGATATGGCTTCCGTCTGTCTTTCTACAAATACTTTTATGGCAATTGTGCTGATGGGCTTCCCTCCTGGGTACCTCGACTGCGTGAATTTAAGCGTGTTACTCGATTGGTTTCACCATTTTTACTGTTGAACTAGATAAATGTGGCCGTATGTTCTGTTCTAATAGTTTCTTTTCTTGAACTTCTCACGTGTGTATCTAACTTCCGATTTCATGCTTCTCTGATAACTACCGGAAGCTGTTCTTGCATTGTCCTTTCTTCTCACTTTCACTCACTAATGTCTTCTCATTCTTATTCACACCCAATAACACCTTGCGTTATAGCGGCATTATCGCCTTATTTCGGGCGAAATCATAAAAAGAAAAATATACTTACTGTATTTTAGATAAAAGCATGAAGATAATTCATTCAGTAAATATTAAAAAACATAATCAGTAGTTTTTATAATTAGGTTGGACGTAATAATGTCGTTTTTTGACGTATTTTTTAACGTCAAAAACCGACATTATTTTTGCACCAACCTTATAGTAAATCATTATGTTTATTATTATTGTATCATTTATAATTGTCCGTTTTGCATTGAAATTTTAAATGACACAATCGAGAATGTGAGATTTTCTCCCGTATATTCATGATTCTTCATCGGCATTATCGTTTTCTGCTGACATGAATTGCAAAGATTATATGGTAGAAGTTTGCAGCTGCCAGGTAAGTTGGTTCACGTGCTAGAATTTTTTTTTTCTCGACGGACTCTTACATATCTTACATATTTATAAATGTACCTTTGACATTTTCTCCATACCTGGTTTGAATCTCTTGCTGTATAGTAAGAGATTCTTGATAAAACCCAAAGAAGAATCTGCAATGGTTTGGGTCCCAACCTGGCATCTCGGCTTCAGTCACTTTCCATCCACCGTAATGTAGCCTCCGTGTGTCTTTCCCATAAATATTTTCATGGTAATTGTTTCGATGATTTTTCCTTTTTGTACCTCGACTTTATTTATGCGCAGTACTAGATTGGCGGCAAGGTCTGAGCATTTTATAGTTGAAATGACTAGATGTAACCGTAAGTTCTATGCTAAGGGTTTCTTCTAAAGCACTTCTTGTTTGTGGAACTCTTTTCTGGCTTTTTGCTTTCCAGTGAATTTTGTTTTTCAAAAAATTGAATGCAATGTGAATTTTTATCTTCTGTCTTTTTAATTTCTGTTCTGTTATTGTTCCCATTCCTCAATAGTATTTTTCTCATGTTCTGTAACACACAGTAACTCATTGCGCCTTAGTGGCTTTATTGCCTTGTTTGGGGTTAAATGATTAAGAAAGTATATATTTTTATTTGAAAGCTAAATCCAATGCGGCAATACACAGTAGGTCATCAGCAATTTATAATAGGTAATATTACATAATCTTAAGTAATATTAAATAATTTGGATACATTCATTTGTGTCAGAAGGCCGAGGCGGAAGTGGGAAAAGCCTGGTCAACACTGTCTATCCTACACCTAGCTAATCCGACTTACGACCCATTCAATCTAACAATTTCCCTAATCACCTCAATAATCCATCCTTCCCGAGCTTATCCAGCATGTACCACAATACCACACATTCGCAGGGATCCTAATACAACACTAAATAAATTCTTCATATATATAAATATTTTATCCCATTTTCAAAAAAGTTTACAAAATTATTTTAAAATTTACACAAAATATGAACGCGTGCTCTATTCTGAAGGATCCAGAAGCTACTGGCGGTGGAGTGACAAATCAATTGGGAAATGCGGGGATAGTTGGCATCTACGGGGATGACACTACAGTTTACTCCTGCCTCAAAAACAAATCTTGTGTCGCTGACAAAACTAACCTGGCCATGCGTCTCGAAAAGGACCTCGAATCGGTTGTGAACTGGGTCAGGAATTAGCTGGTCAACTTTAATGCCTCAAAAACAAAACTGCTCTCTATTAATCACCACAGAGATCCTTCCCTGCCCTCAATTAGAATGTCTGACGCTCAACTTCTCGAGGGCACCTCTCTGCGGCTGCTCGGTCTCACGTTGATTGCTGACCTGAGATGGAACAAATACATTGAGTCAATTGTTTCGTCCACCGCAAGGAAAATTGGCTCCCTGTGCCGCGCCAGGAAATTTTTCTCCCCGGAATCGATCTACAAATCAACCATTCACCCTTTAATGAAGTATTGCTGCCATATATGGTCTGGGGCACTTTCTGTTTGCCTCGGGGTTCTTGATAAGATCCAGAGACGGATATGTAATATAATTGGCCCTGATCTGGCATCTCGTCTACAGTTCCTCTCTCACAGACGCGCCGTCGCCTCGCTCTGTCTTTTTTACAAATAATTTCATGGTAATCGCTCCGATGAGTTGCATTCGCTGGTTCCCAGACTTCATGAATTCAAGCGACCTACGAGGCTGGCATTCCGCTCTCACCCTTGCACTGTTAAAACTGTTAAATGTAGCCGTCTCTTCTACTCCAATAGCTTCATATCTCGCACCTCTAGCCTTTGGAATTCGCTTCCCTATTCATGTTTTCCTGAGAGCTATAATCTCCAACTATTCAAATGTAATGTCAATCGACATCTCCAGTTGCCGTGATCTATCCATTATCCTTCTCCTCATCCTTTCCTCTATCACTCCTATCTGATCTTGCTCCAAATCTTCTGTAACCCCTTGCGTCCTAGTAGTTTCCCGCCTAGCTTGGGCTGAAACGCTTAAATAAAAAATATATATATAAGTTTGATCCAATCAAGATGAGAAATGAGGATAAAAACTGCGGAGATTGGGAGCATAATGAAAGAGAATGCCGGTCACCAGGCCGAGGACGGCAGTTACTCAAATTATTAGGTTGGTGCAAAAATAATGACGTAATAATGTCGTTTTTTGACGTTAAAAAATACGTCAAAAAACGACATTATTACGTCATTATTTTTTTCACCAACCTAATAGGTAGGCAAAAAAAAAAGGAGATTAGCTTAACCAGGGATTTGAGCCGTCAGGAATTATACATCATTGTGAATTTAGGCGACTTAAAAAACTAAATCTAGTATGGCCCGATTCACGGAAACCAGGCTTGGAACACGCACCCAACATTTGCTGAAATCTGCCAAAGGCATATGGGTTCTTGAGGTTTTGATCTTTATTTTGTGCTGATGCCCAAAGAATGAACTCAGATCCTGATGAAAATAGTGTTCGTCTCGTAAGATTACCCCCACCATGCTTGTCACAGATAGCGCCGTGAAAAAAATAGGTGTTTAATATTATCTGTATATTTTTTACTTAGTTTTAATGATAACATATCTCTATCTAGATTGGACTAAAACCCATATTTATTTATGGATGGAAATATATCTCCCACATATTATAAAGATTATCGTATGCAAAGGACATCTGATGAAGGTTAGAGAATAGAATGACTGTGACGAAAAAGAAACAAAATTAATCATACAAGTCTGAAAGGACCGTTTTATAACAATGAAGTGTCAGTGTTTAAAATGCTGATGGATACAGATAGACACTTATTCTCCGTTTGGTTGAAAAGATGACAAAATATTTTTTTTTTAAAGAGAATGAGAGAGAAATCGTGCGTTTGGTAACGGGTACCAGACAGCAACAAAAGTTGAATAAATAAAAAAAACATGTTAAAGTAATTTTAAAAAGAAAAATCACAAAATTTTCGATAACAATAGCTCAAGAGTCACGATCTAAGAATATATTTTTTTATAAATGTTATAGGTCTTTGTTTACACACGAAATTGTTATGTTTTCATTATCATTCTTTATTATTTCCTGTTGTAAACCTATGCCACATTCAACGTCATATGATACTCACAATATAAAACTATATATATATATATATATATGCACAGACACACACACACACATATATATATATATATATATATATATATATATATATATATATATATATATATATATATATATATATATATGAAATTATTCGGAATCCTCAAGACATTTTATTCAGTTTCTTTTATTTTCTGATTCATATCACGTAGACGCTAGCGTTTTCTGAACAACTTTCCCCATCTTTTTACATCATTTCTATTCTAACTTTGCATTCCAGACACCCTAACTATTATTACATGGACGCCTACTCTAGAGCGACTGACTAAAAGTTACTATCGCCTAATTCTTACCATCTCAATGAGTGTCTTCTCTTGTGGACTTAAACCAGACACAAATCACCACTTATTTGATTCCAAAGAGACCCTTCTGTAGAGCGATGCTTAGTGAGCTATTCTTGCCAGGCCATTGCCCCTGTGTACTATTCCTCATCAATACAGGCTGACCTCTTTGTCAGACTAAATCAGTCATGTAAAATGCCTGATGTAGATCTGGGTTTAATAAGCATTCCCGTTAGATCTTTGTTAGAGAATTCATTTCGCTACAGTCCTCTTTCTAGTGTGACATCTCGTCATATCAAAACCTACTCCTAGGATGTCATGTACAACTTTTCCAAATCTTTAAACCATCATCCGTATACAACAGTTTTCTCGGATAAATGATTAAAAATGGCTGCATATCGAATCACTGCTATGTATCTTGAAGACAACGCCTCCATTATCAGTAGACTAGCGCTACAAAATTATAAACAAAAAAGCTTTAAACTAATAGTTCGTGGATCAGAACTAGAAATCTTCGAGATGTGTTCGAATTCCGGTCTAGTTTGTTACATTTACTTTTGCAACTATAGACTTGGGAGAGATATGAATTCCCTTTTTCTTTCACCTCCAGGTATGGGTTACATCACTACTGACAATGATGAATTAAAAAAACATTTGGACATGGGTCTAGTAACTCCATCCCTTAAATCCTACTTTCTGAGGGGATTTAAAAAAAAAACAACGGCTTGCTTATGAGTTAACTCTATTAAGAAACTGCAAGAAATTTCATACAGAAATGAATGCAAAATTTTTTGCTATAGGATTCATAGCAAATTATTTTTCTATAGAAACGCATGAAAAATGCATTGCATGTGATTTTCTGTGGGAATGCATTGCAACTGATTTTCTATAAGAATACATTGCCAATGATTTTCTATAAGTATACATTGCCAATGATTTTCTATAGGAATACTTAGCATGTGATTTTCTATAGGAATGCATCGTAAGTGATTTTCTATATGAATGCATTGCAGGGAACTTCTCGCGGATTAAACCCCAAGTAATTTCCATAGGAAAGCCTCGTAAAGTAATATAAAATAATCACCAATGCTTTTTATTAGAATACATAGCAAGTGATTTCTAGAGGAATGCAGTGCAAGTGTTTTACTAGAGAAATTCATTGCAAGCGATTTTTCTATTGAAATACTTTGCAGGTGATTTTTCTAGAGGAAGGCATTGCATATCATTTTTAGAGGATTGCATTGCAAGTGATTTTCTATAGCAATTCACATCGTATTACTACACGAATGCATCGAAAATATTTTTCGATAGCAATGAATTATAAATAGTTTTACTAGGTGAATTTACGTGAAAGAATTTTACAAGAGGACAGCATAGCAAATCATATTCCAATGAAGATCAATTCCAAATAATGTTATTGAATTCATAGCAAATGATATCACTATAGATATGATTTATAAATGATCTTACTAAACGACTGCATTGCGAAAGATTTTCCTGGTGGAATTCAATGTAATTGTATTAGTGGAATGTATTGGAAATGATTATAAAACTTTATTGAAACAGATTTTACCAATGCATTGCAAGTAACTTTACTTTAGGAATGCATTGCAATGAAGGTTGTGAGAGGAATGCATTGCAAATAGTTTTGATATGAATTTCAATGCATTGCAAATGATTTCTTTATATCAGTGAGCAAAGCGTAACGATAAGATTGCATTGGAAATGATTTTACAATAGGAGTGAATCACAGTGTCATTATAAGATTGCATTGGAAATTATTTTACTACTGGAATGCACGACAAGTAATTTATTATAAGAAACATAACACATATGAATTTATTATAGGAACGCAGGTGTGGTGATTTTACTAGAGGAATACATTGTAAATGTTTACTAGAAGAATGCATGGCAAATTTTACTATTTGCAAATAATATCTCTATCCGAATGCATCGCAAAATAATTTTCTATAGGCATACATTGGATATGATTTTATTAGAGGAATTTATTGCGAAGAGGGAATTGCAAATTATTTTACTATAGATATATAGGGCACTGCAATTGATTTTAATAGAGAAATAAATTTTAAATGGATTTTCTCCAAAAGGTACTTGCAGTTACTGGCTTACACTGCAAATTCTTTTATTAGTAGAATGCATTGCATGTGATTTAATCATAGGAATACATTGCTTATGATTTTGTTATAGGAAGTAATTGCACGCGACTTCATTGCAAGAATACATTGGGTGTGATATTTTATGAAAATAAATATGCATGTGATTTTATTATAGGAATGCATTATTTTTGAATTTGTCATGGGAATGGATTGAATATATGGATTGCGATGTATTTGTATAGTGATATTATTTGCAAATATATTTCTATAGTAGAATAATTTGCTACTTACTTATAGGAATTAATTTCATATAATTTTATTAATGCATTCCATTTGGTTTTAGTAGGTGCATGGATGCAAAATTACTTTACACAGGTTTACTGTAGGGTAGAAATTCAAAGAAATCTCTTATAAGTGTGTCTTGCAAATTATTTTACCAAAAGAATACCTTGTAAAGTATCTTAATCGGTTTCTTATAAGGAAACGGCTTATATTACAATTCTAGAGATCAGAACAGAGAGTACACTTTGATCCCAGTTCGATATATAAGTCTATAAGGAACCGGTTAATATTAGCATGACAGTTGATTTCCCCTCGTAATTATGAAGTTATAAATGGATGGACATTTACGAAGCTGAAGAAGCAAAAACAAACACAATTTTAAGATTGTCAAGACGTAAATAATAGACTCTTCTCTATTGTTTTGTTTTCCAACAAGATTTTACAAAAAAAAGTTGAAATAAACAAGAGAATTTATAGCGACCAAAACTGGAAATACTAGCAACCTGCAAACAATAGAAATAAAAAGAAAGTGCATCTTTTAATTGGACAATTTTTTTCTTTTCATTGAAAAAGTAATCAAGCAAAAACATTTTAATTAAATTGCGAATAACTACCGCCTACTTTCCATCTCGTTCGACTTTAATCCCTTTCGATTTATTTGCCGGATTATATTCCATAACCCATCTTGATAGGCTTCGATTTTCTAATTGCGTTTCTGTTCCACGTTGATCGAACGTTTTTTGAACATATCATTCCGTAGACTCGGAATTTTACAATAATTGGAAAGCCTTCATTTGTTAACGTCTGCACTCCTATTCTCATACATTTTGCATTAAGAATTATATTCTAGAATATTTTTAACTGTTGAACAAGCTAATAAAATCAGGTCATGTTCACCAGATTTAAGAATGATTTAGTTTTCCATGAATAAAATATTGCTTTATTTTTGTGCAATGTGTGGAGTTGAACATTTTTGGGTAAACAATAACGAAAGAAAGCGTAGAGAATTTAAGACATTGACCACACAACAAACAGTAGAAGTAGAAGAAAAATGAAAATAATCTACGTGAAGACCAATAACCCTCAAAATTCGTAGAGGAAGGGCATCAACTGCAGCCAGAGTAACAGTGGTGCTACCTGGGCAAAATAGACGGAGCCCAACCCACTACAGTCTGCTTTTGAATTCAGAGTTTTTTTTACTTCCAGTAGTCCGGTTGTCACCAAAGAATATAGGATCTAGTTTTCCCCGCCATTTGTACAGAGCTGGTGGCGGGAAGAGACGGATATTAGCACGTAATCGAATGTAAAAAAAAAACTCGACTGGAATTCAAACTCGGATCAATACATCCTCATCCGTTTACTAATCGTAAGCGTTAAAATTACCACAAAGACAGGGAATCAAAGAGAAGCAAAACACGACATATAAAAAAAGTAAAACGTAAAAAATCACTCAAGCCATGAATGGATATATGACACGAATATATATATATATATATATATATATATATATATATATATATATATATATATATATATTAAAGAAAAACAGACCACTTTAAGGTAACATTA
Source organism: Acanthosepion lycidas (assembly GCA_963932145.1). Classification (NCBI taxonomy): domain Eukaryota; kingdom Metazoa; phylum Mollusca; class Cephalopoda; order Sepiida; family Sepiidae; genus Acanthosepion; species Acanthosepion lycidas. Next base: position 38,130,480 of record OZ010589.1, read on the forward strand.
TAATAATTTATTTCACCAGAGCCCTTTTAAAGGACGCCGGATCATCAGATAGCACTTCCAAAAATGAAACGAAAAATGAAATTAAAATTGATCGGTAGTGTAAGTTTTTGTAATTTAACAGAGAGTGTAAAAGGAGTAGTTAAAGAGACATGGTAGAGTTTAGGGAGGGTTTTATTTCATATCTCTCTCAATCATACTTAGTATTGGGGGAGGAGGAGTGACCAGACCTTGACGTATTTAGACCGTTAACTTAACGGAAGTGATATATTGAAATAGGAGGGGAGAAGAGAGAAAAGAAAAAGGAAAAAGAAAGAAGAGGGAGATGGAAGTAAAGAGAAAGAGGCTGTAATTGGGTTTTAGCAATTTATGTGAAGAATAGATGTTAATGCTTGATAGTAATTTAGATGTCTAACAAAACCAAGAAATTAATATGAATATAGAAATTAATATATATATATATTGCGTGTATTTATTTAATGAAACATGCATCAATATATATATATATATATATATATATATATATATATATATATATATATATATATATATATATATATTCCTTTTACTTTTTTACATGCATGCTAAAGCGGATTTACTTTTTTTTATATGCATGCTAACGCGCATATACATGGTCGATATCTAGTTACTTGATTTATCCACATTAATACACTTACACACACAGACATATATATATATATATATATATATATATATATATATATATATATATATATATATATATATATATATATATATATATATATATATATATATATATATATATATATATATATATATATATATGTGCATATATATATATTATGAAATGGACTAAGTAAATTAATGTTTTTTGATCTACAAACTTTAACTTTCCACACCAGAGGCTTTTCTGTAGCTAAATGGTATAGGATGTCAGACTATATGGCGGTTCCGTGTAGGATGCAGGTTCGATTCCTGTCCTAGGACACATATTTTCTATGAGATTTTTGTTAATGTTGTTATTACTGTTTATTATTTACTTAAATATTTGTATCTATAAACATCACGTATATACTAAAATATATTAATATGTATATATAGATAGATAGATAATATTAGTGGTAAATATATATATGCAAAATATATATATATATTTTGTAAAAAAAAAAAAAATCCAAGAGGATGGAATCCAGGTAGATGTCAATGTCCAGGACAGAGTAAGAATATAATAAAAAGGCTTAAACACTAATATTCCATGGTCATAATTTATTCCACTGGAATCGTAAATACGATCCAATTCATCACACTTACAAAATGAATTGGATCGTACTTACGATTCCAATTGAATAAATTATGACCATGGAATATTAGTGATTAAGCCTTTATTATTATTATTATTATTATTATTATATTATATATATATATATATATATATATATATATATATATATATATATATATATATATATATATATATATATATTGTATCAAATGAAAATAACACTGACATCTCATCTTAACATACATATTTACCAAAATTGCACAAAAACATTTTTAAATGCTAAAGAGTAAATTTATTCAATAAAACGAGATTGGCTTCAGCCACTGCCTCCAGACGACTGGGTAATCTCCTAAAACTCTTCTGGGTGGCATACTTCTTTAAGCTGGTGCATGCTGCCATAATCCTTGCCTTCAGTTTATCTTTGGTGTTACAAGGAGTTTTGTTGTTCTTTCGCTCAACTGTGCCGACTCACAATAATCAAGGGTGCTGCAGTCTGGGGAGTTAGATGACCAGATGTACGGGTTGATGTGGTGGCAGAAATTGTCTGACAGCCATGATTCTCCTGCTTGTGTGGCATGGTTCAGGTTCTTGTTTCTAAACATCGGGTCTTCCAGCAGCCACCCTCATGACCCAGAGCAATACTACATTCGTAAACCACTAGATGCAGACGTCGGTATTGAGTCTGAGGATCTTACCATCAAAACCGGAAGTTCTTTTCTTATCAGAACGATCAGTGTAAGTTTTCCTAGTTGCGGCACCTTCGCAATCACCATTAGACTCATCCAACTCTTTCCGAATCCCTTGTACTATCCTCACACAAACAAACTGAAATGTTCGTATTGGAGCTTCCGGCACGAATGCCAAGCAGTACAGCATGTCGTTTCCAAATTTCTGGCGGTGAGAATTGCGCCATAGTACACTTTTTTCTCACAGACGTTGTCCAACTGACCCTACTATACTGGGCACTCAAATAAAATCAAAAACAAACATGCATGCACGTAATTAAAAGTATAAAATAGCGATAAATTACCCCTCGCACCTTGTATATCTATCTATCTATTTATTAGGTTAGTGCAAAAATAATGTCGTTTTCTCACATAGTAACATATGTGAGAAAACGACATTATTTTTGCACCAACCTAATATTTATATATATATATATATATAGATAGATAGATAGATAGATAGATAGATAGAGAGAGAGATAGTGGGATGTAACGGAGAGCCATGGGTGTCTATAGACATTTGTATTTCTTCAACAGAGAGCCAATCTATACTGAGCTCACTTTAGTTTTTGGCAGAGAGCCCACAATCTCGCGTGATCAGTAGTTGAATAAAGAGCAGTCCGATCACAGCCTCGGCCACGATGACTTGTTAATTCTATAGAGATAATAATATTGTAAAATAGCTTATGTTTCATTAAATAAAATAAAGGAAATGTTTCAAAGTTCAGGCTAAAATGCAAAAAAATTGAACAACATATGTCTGAAGAACTTCGAAGAACAATTGACGTCTATGCCATTTTTCTGAACTGAGTATTCAATTAGTAGCCGAACCACCTAGTGCATCTATCTATCTATCTATCTATCTATCTATCTATCTATCTATCTGTCTGCCTGTCTGTCTGTTTATCTATCTATCTATCTATCTCAGTATGTTCGTATCTATATATTTATTTATCTATATATCTCATGTTCGTATCTATCTATCTATCTATCTATCTATCTATATATCTATTTCAGTATGTTCGTATCTATCTATTTATTTATCTATATATCTCATCATGTTCCTATCTATCTATCTATCTATCTATCTATCTATCTATATCTCAGTACGTTCGTATCTATCTAACTCAGTATGTTTGTATCTATCTACTTCAGTATATTCGTATCTATCTAGCCATCTATGTTCGTAACTGTCTATTGATCTCAGTTTGTTCGTATCTATCGATATATCTATATATCTATCTCAGTATGGTCTTATGTGTCTATCTATCTATCTATCTATCTTCTTATATATATATATATATATATATATATATATATATATCAAGATGGAAAGTGGCGAGTGTGCGCAACATTTTAGTTCGCCTATAATGAAAAAAAAATTACTCAATATTTTTTTTTTGCAAATATTTTAAATAACTTCTTTTCTTTAGGTTTCTTTTTATTGTAACGTTTTTGTTTGTTTTTTTTTTCACTTGTTTGTTCCTAAAAGAAGAAAGAAAAAAAAACTAAACAACAAAGCAAGAAACTGAAGCACAGACTTTGAGAGATTGTTTTCTTATTGTGTAAGCCTTGACTAATATTGCTTGCTTTTGTCCGGTCTTCAAAATTCTTTTAACAAAAAATAAAAAGCCTTAGATCTTTTCTCATTGATAAGAATAAACTGGAATTGATTGATTATTACGTCTGTGAAACTGCAGCATTGATTTGCTAACGGTTCCTTCCCAAGATTTGAAACAATAAAACAAATATGTGTTAGTTCGACACCGTATGTCACCTCGTGAAGATTCAACATCTTACCTTTGAAATTGTTCTCATCGCAAGAGAGATCTCACTTTTTAAAAAGAAATCTATCAACATATATAGGTTATCGAATTAGTTTGTTGTCTACAACTTGCATTAGCTTGCGTATTCAATAATAAAAGAACGATTCCGAGTTAAACTTCATTAATTCTTTGAGGATTCTGTCTATATTTTAAAAACACGAGAATTGCTGGACAGAAACTCAAAAGCTGAAAGATAAGTTATTCTGCATGTGACAGGACTTGAATATACAGCTGATAAGATTGTTCAATATGTACACAAAGCTTAAAGATTATGCGCGCATGCGCATTAAATAGAAGTTGAACGTCCGAGGATTTTTATAGGATCATTTGAATAATTCATAAATATATTGCTGAGAAATTTCTGTCGCATCAGCTCAAGATGACGGAATGTTCAACCACTTTCATGACCTTATGATTAGTCTCCTTGAACGCTGACAACCTATCTAATGACTCATATGTCTGGCGATTGACCTACACTTTAAGCACGCTTGCTCCAGTCTCATCATAGTGATAAATCTTAGAATTTGTTTACAAATATTTTAACTAGCTTTCATCTCTTTATTATTATTATTATCTTTATTACAGCATTTTCTTTTAAGTTGATCATTTTTTTTTCTTCCTGAAAGATAATCCGATAACAGTATTCTACAAGTATTTTCACGGCAACTGTTCTGACGAGCAACTTTCGCTGGTTCCCGGACTTGATGAATTTAAGCGGGCTACCAGGCTGGCATCTCGGTCACACCATTTCATTGTCAAAATGGTTAAATGTAACCGTCTCTTCTACTCAAACATATTCTTCTCTCGCGCTTCCGGTCTGTGGAACTACCTTCCCCTTACTTGCTTCCCCGATGACTATAATCCTCAAATATTCAAGTGTAATGTCAATCGACATCTGACATCCTTAGCTTGTTACCCGTCCTTCTCTGTATCCTTTTCCCTAAACATGCCTCTTTACTCTTGTTCTCAATCCTCTGTAACCCTTTGTGTGCTAGTTGCACTCTCGCCTTGCTTGGGGTGAATTGCCTTAAGAAAAAGATCAATCGAAAAAGGCTTTAAAAGAGATGGCTATATTATTGATTAAAACTATAATCGATGTCTATATTATTGATTAAACCTATTATTGATTAATCCTTCACTACACACTAATATTGGCTGCATTTGTCCGTTATCCCAAATTCTCTCAACAAGAAATAGAATAATAATAATCAAGTTTGATTTTGTTTTTAGTCTTTGATAAAAATAAATGTCGAACTGAACCCTTTATTTCGCTCGGTGATGTAGACTGTTCTAGTTCCACGTGCCATGTCTAATGGATATCAGTTATCAGTTATCTCCTGTTAATTCACCGATCCAAGTCCGTCACTGTCTTAACAGTGGATAAAAGAATTGATCAGATCCAGTGACAAGAACCAAAGAGTTGTGAGTTCAATACCTGGTTAAGGCAGTAGAGAATTTGGAGAGGCGAATTAACAGGAGATAACTGATAAGTGACATCCATTAGATATGGAACGTGGAACTAGAACAGTCTACCCCAGCGAGCGAAATAAAGGGTTCAGTTCAACATTCCAACCACCTGAAGAAGGCAGGAGTGTATAACGCCTGAAACGTTGTGATAAATATGGCAACAAAATGTAAACAGTAGTCCGAATAATATAAATAGTGTACATAATACCTCATCTCAGAAATATAGACAGATACTGAATTTATTCGCTCTATAAAAATTGCATCCACGATGAAGAGCGAACCATTGGAGGACGTGTCCAACTTCAAATATTTTAGAGCAACCCTTGACGATGACGCCTGCAGCTCAGAAGTTCGCAGACGGATAGCCACAGCAGGGATGATTAGACTGGAAAGAGCAACATCAGTTTCTATACCAAGTTAAATCTCTACAAATGTCCCGTCGTAACCATCCTGATTCATGGGTGTGAGACTTGGACACTCCTAGTTGAAACAGGAAAAGGGACCCAGGCCATCGAGGAAAAAATGATCGAGAAAGTTCTTCCGCATCTCCTACTGGGAGCGCAAAATCAATGACTATATACAAAACAAGGTCAAATGTCTATAGGTCTGACAGGAAAATCTCTCCTCGTCCACTATTAAGCGTCGGGAGAGGGCATCGTTTGGCCGCATCTCACGGCATAACGGCCTCTGCAAGACCATCATACAACGCCCTTTGGAGAGGTGGTGTAATGGTTAGCAAGCTTGTCTCGCTAGAACAATTACGACTGAGTAGTGAGTTCGATCTTCACTGGGTTCCCCATACTTTCGGCATTATGCCACATCTAAGCTACGCTTGGAAAATCGCTACAAGGCACTTTAGAGACAGACGCCAGCGGGGTCCCCAAAGCAAAAGCTGGTTCAAAAAGTGGATGTATATAGAAATGGTTGAAATACTGAGAGACGCCGCCAACAGGTTATCCTGGAAGAAGGTGTCTGTCTGTTTGTTTATTTAATTTTTGTTTTTTGCCCTTAGGTCTCCCCGACGATTGAAGCAGTCAAGTGACTGATAATGATGATAATGATGATGAGGAGGAAAATTAAAATTGTGACATTGACTTGCAAACGATTTCTTCTCAGTATCTCAAATAATAAAAGGAATCAATTGGAAATAATAAAACTAAATCGCAAATGACGGCATATACAACTTATTTCCCCCTTTAAAATGTCTCCAATATATTCCCGCTGGTTTAATATTCGAGATATCTGTTAGACCAACTTTTACCCAAATGCTATATATTTCAACTCCACACTACCGAAATATTAAATGCAAATGTATTTATTTTTTATTCGGTGAAGCTAGCTCGGATATTCATGAGTCCATCACGTCAGCCCTCAGGGTCCTGCATCAAAGTCGCAATGTCATTACGGTGGCATCCTGTCTCAAAAAATAACTGGTCAATGTAGTACGCTGTTGGCCGACTAACCCGTCCTGCGCCATAGTTAGGTGTCTGGAGCTGTAGACCACTCGCAAATTCTTGTTGGATCTCAGGCAGTGTCATGCGTTATTTGTAGAAATATCAGGGAGGTATTCATAGAGTTGTGATGTAGTGGTCGTTCCCAAGAGGAAGCAAGCTCTATTTGGGGTTGCCTGGTAGATCAGATTTCCAGATTATATCCATTTTTCTAGACCTGAGTGGTTGAGTGTAGATACACTGCTTTAAGTAACTCGTTTTCTGACCCTGAAAGATCGTAAAATGTACTGCCATGAGCCCCATTTGAAGATCTGTAAAAATTAAACTCACTACATATTATTCCTTGTATTCACATTGAATTGCTTACATACATTACATTTCCCGAGGTACATTTTACAACACTTAGCCTTTAAAGTTTTTATTATTAGACGTAAGAAGACACTTTCTGTCGTAATTTTACATTTCAAGAGTAGAAAGATAATGACTATTTTGAAAAGTATTTTTTTAATTATTTCTAATCAATATTATTTTTTGATGTTTTATACAAATATATATTTGATGCTCTAGTTTCTACAAAAGCAACAATGGTAACTACTGAAATTAAACAGAGGAGCATTTCGGTTAGCAAGATCGATTTTACTGTTTTAAAACTAGAATTTTCCATGATTTCCTCACGTACATTCATATCTGCTCGAAGCGTATCCAAATGTAAACAAATGACGACACACATTATGAAATGGACAAATGTGGCAAAATCGGTAAAAGCACGTCGGGCTATATGACGGTTTCGTATAGGATACAGGTTCGATTCCTGTCGGAGGACGCATATTTTCTATGAAAATTTCTCGGACATTCAGGCCGGTAAATGTTGTTTAATACTGTTTATTATAAAAAAAAAGCATTTACTTAAATATTTGTATCGATAAAAAAACGAATGTATAAACATAAAAATGTCTTAAAATAATTGTCGATTTCATAATATATATATATATATATATATATATATATATATATATATATATGAATTCATGCGTTGGGCGAATATATCACTTCTTTCTCTCAGAAATGAATTAAATGGCAGTACATACTAAGATATCTTGCCATGACTGGCAGCTAATATATCAGAATGGCATTGCTAATTTCAACATCGTGGAGATACAAACATCAAAACACAAAACACACTACTATATTTCCAAAAATCTGATAAATCACACATAACAAAGAGAAGGAGTCAATGGAGAGCGACGCCCCCCCCCATATCCTGAAGACCTGGAATTATATATATATATATATATATATATATATATATATATGTAACGACATTAATAAGTTATCGAATTCCTTTACTTTCTTTCGCAACTTTGCATCAATTTGTGTATTCAATAATGATAGAGCGATTCCGGATTTAACGTCATTAATTCTTCTGTTCATATTTTGACATTATATAGCGGCTTACCAGACAAGCATAGGCCAAAAGATAATTTATTTTGAAAGTTGTAAGGCTCGAAAAAATCGTTCGCAGTGCCCCAAAACAAACATGAAAGATTATGCAGGAAATAAATAGAGGCTAAAACTTCAAAGATATTTATGAAACCACCTAAATAACTAGTAAAGGATATCACAGCATGACAGTGTTCCCGTTTATTACTCTACAACCTAGCCTTAGTTTTGCATGATGGCTTGCACAGGTAATACATCAACTGTCTAAATTTCGAGGTCGCTGGCTGAAATACATATATATAGATATTGGTTTGACGTCGTCCCCTGGTCGCAGCGCCAACCGTGACGTTCTATCCTAGTCTACCACGGCACTAACTGTGACGTCCCTAAACAGCACCAATTGTGATGTCCTCGCCGCGGCACCAGCCGTTCGCTCCTCACTGCTCCGTTTGGGTGTCGCTGCTCCAAATGTGACGTTCTAACCTTTTGGTGATTCGGGTGGGAATCTGGTTAGATTTGATATCAGCCTCGTCGTTCCCAACTCGCTTCCAACGCCTGGTTACCAAGGTAACTGCACTGATCCCCCAGTCCGCCTACCCACGTTGTGAATTGATCTTAGGCAGACGAGATCAAACAGTGGTTGGGGCCGTACTGCAAACCGAGTTCAACGGGGGTGATACCACATAAATATGCATAAAAGACAATAAAATGAAAACTCAAAAGTTCAAAGTATCAAAGAAAAAGGTAACAAACTTTATGTCTAGTTGTTCGATACATAGGACTGCATCTATCTCCCGACCCGTTCTATGGATTGTGACACGTCGTTTTCCGCTAGGCAAGTTTTAACACTTTAAGTTGTCTGCTCTCTAAGAAATTGGTGTTTCGGTGGGTCTTTGGAAAAACTTATTTCGGTGATCTGGATCTAAGTCGCTCTTCAAAATAATTGTTCTTGGGTTGAATAGGGGTCCGGAATGTGCGTGAATCTTGGTCAGCTATCTGCGAGGCTTGCTTCAACTGGAGACTGACTCTGGGAACTGCTGGGACTCAACTCAACTCTGCTCGTTGTCGCTTCGTTTATATGGGCGCCGACCAAAACTGGGGTGAGTTTGTCGGCGACGGTGGGTTCCTCGATAATTCTAAATACATATCCACCTCTCTGGTTAGGAATTTCCACCTTTTTCCATTTTTGGGAACCTTTCCCACCATCTCATCATACTTCAGAGGGGCGTGAACTGCTCTCCCCACATCTTCGTAGGAACCTCTCTTACTCATCCTCCAGATGGGCTGCAACAGCCTCCCTCGTGCGTCACGTGATCACCACTCGACCAATGATGTCTTAGTCGGGCGTGGACGAATCCGCGGCTTTGTTTCAGGGAGAAAAAAATATCTTTCTTAAGTAAAAAAAAAATTATCTCTTCTCTTTCCCTTTTCTTCCTCTTAATCGCCGTTATCATTTCTCTGGACAATATGACAATGGCGGTCATAACTCTTGTTCTACACGTGGTTTACGTCAGGTATTTTATCGCTAATTATCAGAATGTGTGGTCTTCCTAACACGGTCTCAAAAAGAAACATCTCCAAAGTTTCAGTCAGTCTGTCGCCTCGAAGAAAGAAAAAAAAAACACTTCTAGGTTCCCATTCATTTTCCTTCGGTACATATTTCTGATAACATAATTTTATATCTGTCCAAAGTCCCTTTAGTTGCCTGTTTTTCGTCACTTATCGAAATAACATTTTCATTTGAATTTTTTTCTTTGGCCAGCCGGTCTGTAGTTGATAATAAGATGTCTTCCCGTACCAATAGTTTGTTTTCATATCCTTAGATAACACAGCCGATGCCAAAACATATCTGATCCTTTCCTTCTTTCCCTTTCTTTTTACTCAGAATTTCCCTGTCATTGTAATGACACTCTTTCGCCATTTGTTACTTATCAAAATATCCTTTTATCCATTGTCTCTTAGCCGTGTGTGTGTTCTTGCTTATCACTCACGATTCGGTCTTTAGCCTCTCCTTTTCTTCTTTTCTTTCTTTTCCCTTTCTGCCTCGTTAAATGGTGCCACCATGGAATGTCTAGTCAAATTATCACCTGGTTGACATACCAAGCTACGCTGTTGAATGTAGAGGTCTCGGACCATATACCACTTTCTCGAATGATTCCATTAATATGTTCGCTATAACTGGTGACAAGGGTGAACCCATAGTTAGCTCTTCCTCTTGTTGGCATATGGCAGACACTAGTTGGAAGAATGCTATCTGTTTACAGAGCGTCAACATTTCCATCAAGTTATCTATCGTAATGTTAGCACGTTCTCCAAGGGAGGGATTTGATTCCAATCAGTTTCAAACCATCGACAGATCCTCATCCGTAGTATGAGATGATTAATATATAAGGTTGAGGTAAGAACAGAAAAGTAGTAAATAAGAAGGGCATATTATAAGGATATGGAGAATAGTTAATGACTGATCCTACAATTTAAAAGGTTAAATGATCAGGGAAGCAGCCTCCTAAAAGCCTGTTCGACAATGTGACAGTTCTTGGGAAGAGGCTGTGTGAGCGGCACGTGCCAATGGAATAAGAGGGGAGTGGCATGATTCGACCGTGTGAAAATGGCCTGAAAAGTCCTTGCTGAGAATCTCTGAAATTGTGGCACAAAAAAAAAGGAGCTCGTCCGAACATCTGCCATAAAAATAGGGATAACACATTAGATTAATAACGTATAGTTTGAGAGAAAGCGTTTACAGGATGGAAAATAATTAATCACGCAAAAGAAAACAGCTTTGAACTCGGCCAAGGCTGGAAAGTGAGGACTCTAGAAAGCTCCGCTTCTGATAGGATAGCAATACTCTCGTCTTGATAGGGTAGCAATACTTCGGTCCTGATAGGGTAGCAATACTCCGGTTCTAATAGGGTAGCAATACTTCGCCCCTGGTAAGGTAGCAATACTCCGGTTCTGATAGAGTAGCAATACTCCGGTCCTGATAGGTAGTAATACTTCGGTCTTGATAGGGTAGCAATACTCGGTTCTGTTAGGGTAGCAATACTCCGGTCCTGATAGGGTAGCAATACTTCGATCCTGATAGGGTAGCAATATTCAGGTTCTGATAGGGTAGCAATACTTCGGTCCTGAAAGGGTAGCAATACTTCGGTCCTGATAGGGTAGGAGTACTCTATTTTCGGTCTGATCTATCTTTTGTAAAGCTAGCCTATCGCCTGAGTAAGTCAGGTACATGTAAACAGATTTTCTAGCATCTTTAGCGATGGTTAGATATTAAAGTTCCGCATGGGGTCTGGAATGAGCAATATTCGAAGCAAGGAACCTGATTAGGGGTATATTTACTACCATTTCGGTGATAAGTTGGAAGGTGCTACTAGGTGCTTGTTTGAATTATTGAATCCTACTCATAGACCTGCGTGACCAAGGTCAGCGGATAAATCAGCTGCCAAGTTCTGGTTCATCTCGGGTTTTGGAGAAGCACCAGTAAACCGTGGTAACGTCGGCATATATATTTTTTTAATGATCTAAGGATATTCTTAGGAAGATCATTAATATGAATAAGAAAGAAAGTAGGACTGAAGAGATAGCCTTGGGGTACGCCAGTATTGATACTGAGTGCTACAGATGACTTATTTTAATGACAATCTTCATGGAATTACCTAATAGGAAGGATTAGAATATATAGAAAACTTTTCCAGGGGTAGTATTTCAGAATACCTACGGACGATAATGGATATGTCCCCATTCATATAAATACACTAGTAAATACTTTATATTGGTCTGCAGTTGGACATTTGTCTCCAACTGTGTTGGTCAAACTCTTTGCCTCCGGGAAGGGAGGGTCCACAGACAAGGCTATGCCGAAGGGCCGAGTGTCGTCTCGGGAAACAGCTACACGACCCAGTTTTATACGGAATCTACCGGGAATTTTTGTCCGAGCCTACGGTCTCGGATATCCCACATTAAATTCGGCCTTGTGCCATATCTAGCCGCGTGGAATGGTTGGTAGATATCCTGAAGTTGGAGATCTCTCTCCAGCTATGCTGGTTAAACTGTCTCCGGGCAGAGAAGATCCCCAGACGAGGCTATGTCGAAGGCAGAGTCTCGTCTCGAGAAACAGCTACCAGACCCCGTTTTATACGGTGTCTACGAGGAATTTTTGGCCGAGCCTTCGGGCAGGATATCCCACATTGTGCCAAATCCGATAGCTTGTGGCGATTAGTAGATATCTTGCAGTTGGAGATTCATTGTGGAATTCACTTGACCCACTTCTAGCTGTTGACTACTACATCGACGCGCCGCTGGCGAATCTTATATGTGTTGTCCTATGTATTATTGTTCTTTACCAACCTTCGTTTGATTATTCTATTCAGTAATCTTCCATATGTTACAACAGCTACAATACTTTGAGTGTCTATGTAACAACCCCTTCATTCTACCCTTTGTCAAATGGTCTTTGTGATATCTAAAACGAAAGTGTAGTACAGACATTCGCTGGCGTATAGGCATAGAAAAAATATATATTCCGTAAACCAAGCAATATATTAAGGGATTAGAGCATAGCAATAGCAACAAAGAAAATAGTGCTGGGCAGCTATGTGATATCGAGCCTATTGCATTAGAAATTAAGAATATCTGGTTTTACCAAATTAATTAAAGAATATCTAGGATAGTGCATGTGACAACATAGGATGCTTTGAGGATCATAGAATCTCTAAAGAAAACTTTGTTAAATTATTAGATAGAACTTCTTCCTTACCAATGAAATACGAAAATAATGTGGATGATTTTCCCAGCATGACGATTCTTAGTTGTGAAGATGTGAACTTGTGAAACTAAGAAATATAGCGCTTGTTAAAACAGCCTCCATGGAAATAGTGATAGAGTATTGAGTGGCTAGCAGTGTTTCATCTTGGTTGTATTGATTGGTTGTAGTGAGAAAAAAAATCCATCAGCCACAAGGCCACGAAGACGATTTTGAACAAGGAAGGAAAATATGTACTGGGTAACCCCAGACCAGATATGTCCTAAATATTCCATTATAGTTATGATCTGACTCTTGTCAAGATAAAACACACCAAGAACAATCGGTTACTTCAATTTTACCAGTATGTTTAGCTCAGAAATTATCTTTTTTTTTCCTTTCTAGATATAAATAGAGGAGTAATTAAAAGCGAATACATTTTGTGGTTGGACCTATCGACTTTACAATTCTAGAGATTTTAAAATTCCACCTAAAAGGTTTGGAACCACAGCAATGGTTGTAATGGCTTTTTTTTTCTGACAGTAAATATGGCTCAGAGATTTATATAAGTGTTTTAATTTTCAACATACCTGGTGATGGAATAGTCAGCTGTAATGTTGATTCATAATCATTCACTGCAAATTAATGCCAAACACATGCAGGCACCGCTGAGATTCGAAATCGCCCAGTTGATTCCATTTCCTATGGCGATAACAGATAACCAATGTTATTTTGATAATGGAGGAGATGATAAAAAAGAAAAGAATAACATAGATAGATAGATAGATAGATAGATAGATAGATAGATAGATAGCGAACAAACAAGGATGCATAATGAACAAACTAACATAGAATGATTGCTAGTTAGTTAGATAATGAACATAGATAGATAGATAGATAGATAGATAGATAGATAGATAAATAAATAGATACTGAACAAGCTAGCATAGATAGATAGATAGATAGATAGATAGATAGATAGATAATGAACAAGCTAGCATAGATAGATAGATAGATAGATAGATAGATAATGAACAAGCTAGCATAGATAGATAGATAGATAATGAACAAGCTAGCATATATATATATATATATATATATATATATATATAGATAGATAGATAGATAGATAGATAGATAATGAACAAGCTAGCATAGATAGATAGATAGATAGATAGACAGATAGATAGATAGATAGATAGATAGATAGATAGATAGCGAACAAACATGGATACATAATGAACAAACTAATATAGAATGATAGCTAGAGAGATAATGAATAAACATAGATAGATAGATAGATAGATAGATAGATAGATAGATAGATAGATAGATAGATAGATAGATAGATAGATAGATACTCGCACACGTATTTTAATGTTTAACACAATGCAGTAAGTTTGGAACTCTTGAAGTTGCCATCACGACCTTGATAAGTACAAATAGCAGTAAGAAATTTAAAATATCTCCAAGTTACGGTCTCGAATGTTACAACTGGAATAAGACAAAACTATCTGCCATAGATTATTGGGAAATGTCGGAGAAATTTGTGTAGGCAAAAATAACTTGAATGAGATACATAAATTGAATGCGAGATGAAAGTTGAGACATTTGATGAGATTTAAATATAAAGAGAATGGGATATGAAAAGAACAGTACGTTGGAAATAAAAAGCGATAGGCATAACGAAATATTTGTAAAAGTTAAAATACTTTCAGTGATAGGGGGAAGAAGATGAAAGAATTGAAAAGTATAATGATTTAATTGACGTTCTTCGTTCAAAAAGAGCTAAAGGTGGAAAGAGTCGAAGGTGGCGAGGCCACCGTAAGGAATATTTAGAAAAAGGAAAGCTGGAGTGATATTAGAGAGTGGGAATGTTTAAAGGAAGAGGGAACGAACAGAATCAAACGAGGCAGAGGAAAGTTTTAGAAAATGAACAGCAGAATAAAGAATGGGGAAAAAAGAGGAATTGAAATAATTTATTCAAGAAAATACGATGAAAGAAAGTAAAAATAAAGGTGAAGGAAAAGACTTGAGAACAATTATAAGAGTGAAAATTAAAAAGAATGAAATAATGAATAGAGAGAAGTTAGAAGCCAAATAGAAATAAATGCATTGAAATGAACAAATAAAAAAATGAACTTATAAATATTCCAACAAAACAATATTAAAAAAAATTTTGGATTAAAAAAAAATATTAAGGAGAAAAAAAGATAATACGATAACAGAAAGAAAGAAAGAAAGAAAGAAAGAAAGAAAGCAAAAAAAGAAAAATTATATCGAAAATAAGAAAGAAAAAAAGAAAGAAAGAAAAAGTAAGAAAAAGAAAGAAAAAAGAAAGAAAGACAAAGAAATAAAGCAAAAGTAAGAAAGAAAGAGAAAGAAAAAGAAAGAAAAAGTAAGAAAGAAAGAAAAAGAAAAAGAAAGAAAGAAAAGAAAAAAGAAAGAAAAAGAAAGAAAGAAAAAGTAAGAAAGAAAGAAGCAAAAGAAAAATTATATCGAAAATAAGAAAGAAAGAAATAAAGAAAAAGTAAGAAAAAAGAATGAAAGAAGAAAGAAAGAAAGAAAAAGAAATAAAGAAAAAGAAAGAAAGAAAGAATGAAAGAAAGAAAAAAAAAGAAAAAGTAAGAAAAAGAAAAAGAAATAAAGAAAAAAGAAAGAAACAGAAATAAAGAAAAAGTAAGAAAGAAAGAAAAAGAAGAAAGAAAGAAAAATTATGTCTAAAATGAGAAAGAAAAAAAATGAAATCAAGAAAAATAATCGGAAATAAAGCGGAAGCTAAGAAAACTTCTAAATGAAAAAAGAAGAAGAAGGAAATTAAGAATAAACAAAAATTAAGTACGAGACTAATCAAGGGATAAAAAAGAAAGAAAGAAAGATCTGATAAATCAGAAAAATAATTTGAAAAGAAAGAATATACTAAATGAAGAAAATGGAAATTGATAGAAAGAATGAAAAAAGAAAAAAATAAGGAAGAAAACCAACATGATGAACCAAAAACGCAGTAGAAGAGGAAAGGACGAAACGGAAAAAAAGAATAAAGAAAAGTGCTTGAAAAGAAGAACTCGAAAAGAAATTAAATAAAGACCCAGAAGAAGAAAAAACAGATCCAATAAAACGAAAGAAAGACCAGACAAATGCAAAAGAAATGACGACAAAAGAGACCCAATAAAAAAGTACTTCAAAGAAATCAACGGATGACGTAAGCGATGAAGAAGTAAGAGACGGAAGGAAAACTAAGAAAGTGAGTATAAAAGAAAGAATAAAAACAAATACTATTTAGAATTAAAAATAATACGAACAGCAGACAAAAAGAAGAAACGAAGAAATATTAAATTTGCATAAAAGCAGAAATGCCAACGCCTTGACATAAAAGATTTTTCCAAAGAGAATTTGAACTCGTCCTAGCAATTCCATTTTGCAATGTGTGCCTGCAATGCCAAAATAAATATCAATCTATCTATGTTTGTTCATTATCTATCTATCTAGCTAGCTATCATTCTATATTTGTTTGTTCATTATGTATCCATGTTTGTTCGCTATCTATCTATCTATCTATCTATCTATCTATCTATCTATCTATCTATGCTAGCTTGTTCAGTATCTATCTATCTATCTATGCTAGCTTGTTCAGTATCTATCTATCTATCTATCTATCTATCTATCTATGCTAGCTTGTTCAGTATCTATCTATCTATCTATCTATATATCTATCTATCTATGCTAGCTTGTTCAGTATCTATCTATCTATCTATCTATCTATGTTCATTATCTAACTAACTAGCAATCATTCTAGGTTAGTTTGTTCATTATGCATCCTTGTTTGTTCGCTATCTATCTATCTATCTATCTATCTATCTATCGCATTAGACGAGAGTTCTTCACTCTCATGACTCACGTTAGTTTCTTTGTGCCAAATTAAACAACTATGTTACCTTACCATGAAACAATGGTTAACAGGATTTACAACTGTTGCAGTTGATTTTCATTCGATGTTACACGGTTGGTTCCTTGTATCAGAAAAGTCTGTGAAGCAACGCTTAAAGTATAAAGCCTGGCAAATAATTTTAAAAGCATCGCAGTTACGAAAGACTGCTGAAATACGGTTGTAAACAAGAAAAAAAAAACTACCAAACCCATCTATTTATGCAGGGAGGTTTTTTTCCCTCACTAGGATGACATTGTGCCAGGTTCTTATGTTTATTTTGGCATTGCAGGCACACATTGCAAAATGGAATTGCTAGGACGAGTTCAAATTCTCTTTGGAAAAGAATGAATCTATTTCTTGTCCTTCAAACTATAGGCATATTAGGCTCTAAAGCAGTGTCTCTAAACCTTTTTTTTTTACCCATAGGCCACTTTTACTCTTAATTATTTTGGTGGGCACCCATAAACATTCGATGGAAAAAGCTGATTTTATTTTTTACTAATAGATAAGTTTAAGTATTGCATTATAGAAATAGTAAATATATAGGGACGGTGTAGTAATGGCTCGGATTGAGTAATTGGAGAGCCGAGTTCGAATTCCAGTTGAATCCGTTGCATCAACTTACGTGCTAATACCCTTAGGAAAGCTAAGAGACCGACAACTTCCTACCGCAGAAAGAAATGGCAATCTTCTGCGGGAAAAAAATCTGCCTCGTCAGTCATGTATCGAAAGATACATGATCACCTAAGCGTGTATCACGCTTGACACATAACTTACTGAAATGTATCTGCTTTATTTTGAAGTAAAACTAATTTAATGAAAATAAACTTGTATTTTATAACTAAATTCAATGGGACATTTATGTACACAAGTACGAGGCCCTTAGAGTGGAGGGTTTTGCCGAATATTGCACCCCCTTTGCTGAAGAGGTTAAACATTCCTTTACATTTTATCCTTTATATATTAATTTAATTGTATTCTTAATATTTTTAATATTACATATTAATTGATTTATATTAATATTTTATTTTATTTCATTAATATTTAAATTTAATATTATTATTATTTAGTATTAATTTATATATATATATATATATAATTTTCTATTATATATGTTATCCTTCTCAGTTGTTATTCAACTTTTACAATCAATACATCCGGTAGAGTAAAAGGGACGCTAAAACTTACATAGCTTGATGTCGCTTTCTGCTAGTTTTACAGTTGTTTGTTTTTTTCTATTTTAATACTTTAATATGGCGTAGAAAATCCAGTTATCATTTGTAACAACCGTTCCGAAATAAATTTGTCCTATGGTCCACTAAAATATTACTGTAGACCCCTAATTTGCTATTATTTTGTGTGTGTGTGTGTCTGTATACCCCAGTAATGTTAGATGGGCCCCGTTTGAAATACAAAAGTTCTCAGCGTGACACGAACCGCATCCCAGTTAGCTTTTTTAATTGCGCTATCTGATAACATTCAAGTCAGTTCGAATGTTTAACAAACTAATTTTGAAAAAAAAAATGAATGGATACATAAAAGTGTGAGGTACATAGAGGAAAAGACGAACTCATCAACGAGAAGGAATGACTGAAAGAACGAAAAGGGAAGGAATTTTATTCTTCATTAAATCGAAGAGCTTTTAAAGAAAAGAATGAAAACTAAATAGAATAAAGACAATGGAATCGTAAACGTCAAATGAATCTGAAGATGCAGATCGAAGGTCGTGCCATCAAAGGAAACGTGCTATATCAGATTTGCAAACAGATGTACGAAGATTTATAAAGCAAAAAAGCGATATATATATATATATATATATATATATATATATATATATATATATATATATATATTTACAGAGAGAGAAAAAAAGAAAGAGGAAACGCTTTTCTCAGATTAAAATTCATTTAATTTTCTTTTAAACAGCCATTTTTCTCGTCTATATTCCCCACAATACATCCTCTTTTTTTTCTTTAAATTTTTAATAGAAATTGCTTCTAGTATCTGTAATCTAAATTTGTTGTTTCTATGGTGTAAGATAGTTGTGTTGTTGATTAGAGAAAATTTCTTGGAAGAACATCGAAAGTACTAGAGAAACGAAAATAAAAGAAATTTAAACATCTATAGCACATTTCTATCATAGTTTAACATCAATACACGGAAGGTTATTCGGGAGTATGAACAGATTTTATTAAAAATTAGCAGATCTAATGTCTGTAATTTATTCAATCATATATATATATATATATATATATATATATATATATATATATATATCAGTGGTGACTTTAGACCATCAATGTTTGGCGTGCTCTTTATAATATTTAATAAAATATACTATTGGTATATGTTAAATGATGCTTTTGCTCTAGCTAAAATATATAATTTTTAAAAATCTCTTAGTGTGAAATTTAAAAAAACACATTTTGGTATTTTAATATTAATTGTAATAATCCTATAAAAATAAACATTTATTTAAAAGAAAATTCCAGACATGTAAGAAAAAATATTACCACGAGTTTGTGTTTGCATGTATGGCCATGCGTGATTTTGTTTATCTATTTCTGTATCTGTGAATATTTTTATTTTATTTATTGTGTTTACAAATGATGACTGACATAATTTTTCCTCAACGCTACCCCAGTCACACTCCTCACACACAACCCTTCAGTTGACGAAATAAGGCTGTCACTATCTTTGATTTTCGCCGAGCTGAATTTCATTTGCCCGAATTTTCAATTGACACTTTTCAATAAAAATCTTTATACTCTACTGAGTAAATTATTTAAAATGGAAATTTGAAAACAATAAGTTTAAATATGTTTAAATAAAAATATGTTGTCTGAAAAAAAAGAGCATATAATCATTAGAAATTTTAAAAAGGTTATTTATAAAATCAATGCATTTGCCTATTATATACATTGCCTATTAAGTATGTCGCCAGTTTGAAAAGGTTCACATATACGCAGCCAGACTAGCCACGTTAATTTTAATTTAGTTTTTTGTTTTTTTTTTTACTTTCTTTTTTCTTTCTTCTTTATTTTGAACAATATCAACGAAATGTATTTCGTTCAATATTTTTAGGCACGAAGTTAAAATAATTAATTTTGGAGACAGCTGAAGCCAAGAATAAAAATGACAGACAACGAAAGATTTTTGTTACTTTGAAATAGATATACAAACTTCAATATAATTATTTGGATCAAACTGAATTAATATATATATATATATATATATATATATATATATATATATATATATATATATGGGAGGGGAGTAGGGAGAAATATATATATGGGAGGGGAGTAGGGAGAAAAGAAAAGGAAAAATGGAAAAGAGAGAGGTAACTTCAGCCTTGTACCAAATCTAAGCTACGTTTAGAAAATCGCTAGATCAGTTACGACGGAGCCCGAACCTCACGAGGTGGCCCTTACTTTTGACATTGTGCCATATCTAAGGTACGCTTTGAAAAGCCCCATTTTAAAACACATAACCAGAACGTCTTGAGTTTTTTTCGCTTATTCTCGGCTTTTGTCACATATCTCTTCCTTCACATCCCCTGAAATACGTAGAAACTATTTTAGCCGTGGAATCAACTCATATTTTCCATATCATTCCGTTGTACGTCACCCGGAAAGGTCGCCTTCCATGATCTTATTAGCGTAAACTTCTGGAAGAATACAGAGAAAAAATATAGTTGTTCAGTTTGTTTTTTAATTAATTTTTTTGTTTTTATTCTGTAGTCATGTTTTGTTTTTCAGCAGTGGCAGCCATCTCAGTCTGCTCATATTACGAAATGGCGGCATCAGTTCTTTTATTCCACGAAATTAGACGCCAGAAGATTACATAATATTTACGTAACTTCAGTTCGGTGCCTCTTCGTCTATTCTCGGCAACGTTTCTTTGCACGCTTTTCTACCTTAGGCGTTACGACTCTATGCAGAGAAGGTTGACATCTAATGGCGGTCTTCCTAATCGCCATGTTAGGCTAACTGACAGGGGGATCATTCACTCCTGCTAAAATACACTTCATTCGATCTGGAACTTTATTGCTTTTCTTGAAAACACACGGGCACACGCACACATACATACACACACACATGCATATATATATATATATATATATATATATATATATATATATATATATATATATATATATATATATATTAGAATTTGAAACTTTTAAAACCATTTATTTTACATTCAACATCATCACTTGATAAGACACCGGAGGTGTTGAAACAAAATGGATATTTTTGTAGTGATTTTATAACACATTTATGTTATAATTTTTAAATAAATAATCATAATGATATATATATATATATATATATATATATATATATATATATATATATATATATATATATATATAAAATATTAAAATCAAAATTATATAATGATCAATTTATGCTCAGCACCGGAAAATTGCGTTGTGCTACCGGTGAGTAATAATAATAAAAATAATAATAATATATATATATATATATATATATATATATATATACATATATACATATACACATATATGAAGGAAAATATACGGAAAAAACAAACAAAAATCCTTACATGCAATTATGCTGTTTTAATGTTAATATAATGTCAACGTCGGACGTTTCAGTCTAATAAACCATCTTCAGGACATATTCATAAAATATAATTAACATTATCAAGTCAACATGACAAAGACGATGGACATAAGAACAAGACTTATCCAAACAGATAACTGAAAGTTTTATATGATCAGCGTTCCGTTTAAACATGGTCACGTTGTCGTCACGTGAGCGACGATGTGAAAACATATTCCTAAAATTTGAGTATTTTGAATGAAAAATGAAAAATGAAAAGAATTCTATTTTGAACTGAAATTTATATGTACGCCTGTCGAGCATTAATCTCGCTAGAAAAGGGGAAATACTAAAGAAGCCAGGTCTAGTATTCACCGTGCGTGAGATGGATATTATGCCTGCTTCATAAATCCCCCTAAGATTTTTATTATGAATTTTTCTTCATACTGTCGGATCTATATCCATATATTTGCTTACATATATATATATATATATATATATATATATATATATATATATATATAAGCAGATATATGTATATATATGCATATATATGTGCGTATATATGTGTGTGTGTGTGTATATATATATATATATATATATATATATATATATATATATATATATATATATATACATATATATAATGGGTGTATAACAATGTAATATATATATACATGCATGTGTGAATAATTGTAGAAAATATTCTTTTTATATATATAATTGTGTGTATGTATGGCGGTATATATATATATATATATATATATATATATATATATATATATATATATATATATATTCTTTTTATATCTTTTATGTATGTAGGTGTTTTGTGCTTATATATGAATGTATATGTATTTAAGGATGTGTATGTGTATATGAGTATGTCTATATATATGTATATATATATAGATGATTAAATGGTTAGATACATTTTTTGATATATAGATTTGTATATAGATATATGAACTGTATATGTATGTATATTTGTATATATATATGTATATATATATGGATGTATATGTGTGTGTATGTGTATGTATGTATGTGTATATATATATATATGTATGTGTGTGTGTGTATGTATATATGTGCATACGTGCATGAATTGATTTTAAATTAAATATTGGGTCTTTCTAATGACATTTTAAATTTACTATTCTTAATTTGTAATATCCTTCTCTTGTAATATTCTATAATTTAAATTTTGTTATCTTCTGAAGGGAGTTTCATTTCAAAATTGATAATTTAAATTTAAATATACCATTCTTTAACTATTAATAATAGTAATAATATTATCTGAATTCCTTTAAAATGAGACACTTCCGAAATCACCTAAAATTAAATTTTACCTATGGAATCAAACTAAAATCTATATATATTTCAAATATTAAAATATAAATAAAGATTGTGAAATGTATATATAGTTTATGTACGAGGATAAATGAATTTTTGTGTAAATTATCTCATGTGTTTCTATGTGTTTTTTGGACTTGTTAATGATCGTATGTATGTAGGGATTCACATGAATACATTTGTGAGACATATATGAATAAATGAAAATTAATATTACCCTCAAATACTATTAAATAATGAAACCTAATCTTTAATTTAGTTTACCAATATAATAAATAAAAATTACATTCATAAATTAATTTTAAATATTAAAATAGATGTTATTGTTACTGATTTTTTCTTTATATATTGTGGAAATACAATTAGTCGGGTGAATAAACTATTAAAATTTAAAATATTTCTTTATGTCCTAGATAAATATGTTTATTACAATAATAGTTATATTTAGTCCCGAAACTATTTACTTAAAAAATTAAAGATTTAAGTTAAAAAAAATTTTTTCAGACATCGAATTTTCTATCAAACATTGTAAGCTATCTTTACATAATTTTGTTAAAATAAAATTATAACAACTCCATCTCTCGTTCACCCCCTATCTCTCTCTTTACCATAAGACTCAATTGTATACATTTTCTACATTTCACTTCCGTTTTATTAACCATCTAAAGAGGTCAAGTTTCTGTCACTCCTCCTACTCCAATATAAAACATACTTAAGAGAGATATAAAATTAACCCTTCCCTATACTTTATATTGTCTGTTTAACTGCCACTCTCAACCCCCTCTATTAAATTACAAAAATTACACTACACACCAATTTCTAATCCGATTTTTCCACTCAATTCGTTGTTGGAAGTTTTATCTGATGATCCTGAATCCTTAAAAAAGGATGTTGGGTGAAATAAATTATCGTAATGGTACCTTAAAGTGGTTCGTTTTTCATTACATATATATATATATATATATATATATATATATATATATATATATATATATATATATATATGAGTTGGTTTTGGGTTAGTATGATGGCTTTGACTTGGTTATTTAGACATTAGAGTGCTTTTTATAACTCTTTCGTTAGGAATCTGACATTTTGTACTTTTTTCTCTGTTTATGTTGCCATGACATATTTTAATCACTTTTTCTGTCTATTTATATATTTTTATTAGAATTTTTTAAAAAAATTCTTTCGTTTGATATTAGAATATATATATATATATATATATATATATATATATATATATATATATATATATATGTATATTTTTATATATATTATGTAATTGAATAAGTCGGACAATTATGTTAATATATTTTCTGCTTATACGTTATTTTATCCCGAAAATATATTAAATAATTGTCGGACTTCATCCATTTCATAATATGTTGTCAATGTTTACGTTAAGGTACGTTTCGTGCGCAAGTATGATTGTTTTAGAATAATCAAGATTTTTAGTTTATAAACAGTAATTCGGACTTTACTAATCCGACGCTTCTTTGCGGCTAAATGTTTCACAGCATATCAGATCAATATATATATATATATATATATATATATATATATATATATATATATATATATATATATATATATATATATATTGCATATATATAACTATTGCAAGGAATAGATACAAATTATTTCTTAAAGGCATTATGAAAAATAAAAAGTAAGAGATGAAAAACACTTACAGAACAGACCAACCGGTTTCGTTCCCACGCTCATCAGGTCAACTGGGAACAAAAATATTGCAATCAATATTGACTCACACAAACACCCTTCATACAATTAAAGCATTAAAAAATGAAATGATTAATGGTATAAGGGGGGGGGAAGAAAAAAAAATTCAAACTTCAAATTAATTTCTTCGTAGATTATTTAAACATTTAAATACAGAAAAAACTTTAACCTCCCAAACATGCCCGTTAAAGTAACGCGAATTAACAGCGTCTAAAAAATTTGAAAGAAAAACTGTCCTCGTGAAAGTAGTATAGCTTCTTCCTTTAAAGTCGGTCTCCACCCCTCCACTCCTTGGCCATCTATATCTTGAGACTAGACACAATAAATTCGTACAACATCTAGTCGACACATTGGAGTTAAAAATTAAAAATAAGAATTTGAAATGCTACATATGACACATTCATATCCTCTTTCCCACCTCACTTCCTCACTTCGTTAATTTTACGTATACTTGATGAGGTCCGTCAAAAATGTGTAAATTTCTTTTCATTTTTCATTTTTCGGAAGTAAAGTCTGATGATCCAGAGCCCTGTTAAAGGGGCTATGGTGAAATAATTTATTACATGGAACCTTAACGTGGTCTGTTTTTATTCAAACAAATATATATATATATATATATATATATATATATATATATATATATATATATATATATATATATATATATATATATATATTATGAAATATATATATATATATGGCATCAAATGACAATTGGAAAAAAATCTTACATTTTGCGACGCGTTTCGTCTTCCGACTTTTTCAAGGCAAAAGTTAAATCGAAATTGTCATTTGATGCCAATCTGTCTTGTCCACAGAATTCATCTGGGAATTTAACTATATATATATATATATATATATATATATATATATATATATATATATATATATATATATATATATATATATATATATATATATATACTATGAAATGTCCCACAATTATTCTAATATACTTTCTGTTTATACGTTATTTTTATAAATACAATTATTTAAGTAAAAGCCCTGTTTATATAAAACAGTAATAATTACATTTACCGAATTTTCTACGAAATTTCCCAGACATTCAGGCCGGTAAATGTAATTAATACTCTTTATTATAAACAGTGAATTTACTTAAATAATTGTATCTATAATATAACATATAAACTGAAAATATATTAAAATAATTTGTGGGTTTAGTCCATTTCTTAATATAAGTTGTCATTTGTTAAGATACACTTCGAGCAGATATGATCGTTCGTGAAAAGATCGTGAGAAATTTTTTTGTTTAAAAACGATAATTTCACATTACTAACCAGACGCTTCCTCTGTAGCTAAATGGTATAGCCCATCAGGTTCGGTGTAGATTACAGGTTCGATTCCTGTCGGAGGATACGTATTTTTTCACGAAATTTCCAGAAGATTCAGGCTGGTAAATGTAAATAATACTGTTTATTATAAACAGAGCATTTACTTACATAAATGTATATATAAAAATAACCTATAAACAAGCAACATATTGACTATATATAAGTGTATCGTGAATATATGTATATCATTACTCTTTAGCGCTAAAGTATATGATGTGTATAATACCTTTGTACATGTAGATAGATTCTTTTTTTTTTGTTTTTTAATAAGTTTTCACACAATAGAAGACCCAATATCCACTCGATACAAGGTTACTGACGGAAGTATGAGCGTTAGTGTAAGAGGTGTGGGGTTTTTTTATGAGGATATACAGGTTAATAACGGTTAATTCTAGACTTGAATAGGTTAAGATTGTAAGGATCGGGAAACGGTATCTCGGGAATCTCTTCCACAAAATAGCAGTTCTTGGGAAGAAGCTCTCCGACTGGAACTTCCTTCTTACTAATGAAAAACGAAGGGAATGACGATGATTTATCAGTGTATACGTAGTATGTTTAGTCTTCGAGGTGAAGGTCTGAACTGATGAAGCTAACGAATGTAGATATTCAGAAATGTTGCCATGGAAATAGCGATAAAGTCGCGAAAAACTTTCAACGTTTCATTCGTGGAAAAGTGATTATAGATCGAAAAATAATTCCTGAAACACAAGGTAGACGCTTTTGAACTGTAGTATGAACGTGTTCAAGGGAAAGGCGCTTTCTTAATTAAGTATAAGAGAAAGAATGAAATAAACTTTTGGTAAATTTTATCTTGCCAAATTCACGGATATATTTTATTTTATTTCGAGGAAGAAAATCTTCTTTTTTGACTGATAATATTTTCTGTTTTTATATTTTCGATTTAACGTCAAGGAAATCGATAGGAACACACGGACAGTTGCCTTCAAAAATGTCAGAATCATTTAATAGGCATAAACCTCTCTTCAATATTAACAAGTGTCCTGACTAGCATCATGTATGTTATGTTGTCAATTCGGATAAACAAGAATTCTTTAAGTATTACGGCTGATATTTTAGATGTACAGGAACGAAAACAAATAAGTTTATCCTGTACACCATTGCCAAATAAAGAACGAAACCACACAAGCTGACTCAGTTCGCTTGAAATGAAAAGAATATTCAAAGAGGTTCTTTTTATCGCTAAAAAATCTAATAATTTATAGACCACTTTTTTTTCTTTTTTTGTCTTTTCCTTTTTACTTTTTTTGGAAATACACATTCACATTTTTAGCTAGATAGCTGTATAAAAGCACAGGTTCTTGCTTGATCACCGAAGTTAAGCATCGTCGAGCCTGCTCAGTGTGTAGTTTGAGACCGCTTGGGAACATCGGATACTGTAATCATTAAATGGGTAAACCACGACAAAAATCCCAACTCTTGGAATGCGGCTAGGTGCTAAAAGATGATTGTGTGTACAATGAGAGGCTGAAGGCACAATAACAAAGTCAACAGAACATAAATATAATTGTTTTATCAGTACCAAAACCGTTACTCAAAGTATCATGTAATAACGGTCATCAAGGGTAATGAGGTACCCAGATATTTTTTAACTTATAGACTCCAGATGTGGCAGGTAACTTCTATCTCAGTATTAACTGCCACCCCTAGTAGCGGAATTTGGTAGTGATATTACATATATATATATATATAATATCACTACCAAATTATATATATATATATATATATATATATATATATATATAATATCACTATAAAATTATATATATATATATATATATATATATACAGGGTGTGGCTGGTATTTGAGGACAGATTTTTATGGATTAGTAAAAAAAACTTGCTGAAGAAATGAATATAGTTATATTTGATTACAAACAAGAAAACATGAAATTTAGCTAACTATTATTTAATTTTATTCAATAAAACCACCACTAGCATCAATAACTACCTGTACACGAGGTCGAAATCGGGTGCAAGCTCTGATTAATTGGTCCTTATTTATATCAGACATTACTCGAACTATTGCAGCTTTAAGAGAGTCTTTGGTGTTATGAGGATCTTTATTAACCTACTTGTCAACAACGATCCACACATAATAGTCTAGTGGATTGAGATCTGGAGAGTTAGGAAGCCAAATGTTGGGCTTGATGCCGTCGTACAAATGGTCAGCCATCCATTCTTGTGTTCGTAGAGCCTTGTGCGATGGAACCGAATCTTCCTGGAATATGTAATCCAGGGCTTGACAACTGTTTCTAGAACCTCGATGTAAACAGCAGCATTTAGACCTTGTGGAAAAAAGTGTGGTGGCATAATATGTCCTTCATTGCTAACAACACCCAATACCATAACACTTGTCTTATCAAGTGATGATGTTCAATTCAACATCATCACTTGATAAGACGCCGAGAGTGTTGAAACAAAATGGCTATTTTTGTAGTGATTTTATAACATATTTATGTTATAAATTTTTTAAAATAAATAATTATACCTGCTCTACTTTGTATTGAGCACTCTTTTAAGAATAGTAATTGTTGGTTATTGGAATTCATTCCATATACACCAATCATATACTTGGGTATATATATATATATATATATATATATATATATATATAGTAGGTTGGTGCAAAATAATGACGTAATAATGTCGTTTTTTGACGTTAAAAATACGTTAAAAAGCGACATTATTACGTCATTATTTTTGCACCAACTTAATATATATATATATATATATATATATATATATATATATATATATATATACACTAGACACTCCCGTTATTTACGGTGTATGTGTGTCAAGAAGCTCAGTTCTTAGAACCAACGCCAAGACTACCCACACATATCTATTGATTATAGTGGTGAAAGTTTGTGGAGAATCAACCACACTTTTGGGAATAGCCGAATACAAAGAACTGGTGTACAGTATGCCATTCAGAGTTCAAACCGTTCGCTATCCAAGGCTAAAGGATCCACTCAGTCCTGCTATTTAATCATAGCTAGTGGGTGAAGAGATGGATTTATACCTTTACTAAGGGGATTAGCACGTAAGTGAATGAAATGAACTCGATTGGAAAACGAACTCTACTTTCCGATTTCCGTGCCTTTATATATGGGAGAAAAAGGAAGATAGATCATAATCAAAGCAAGAAGCACAAAATTTTATATTAGGTAATATCGTCAAATTTTGTAAATTGAGTTGGGTCAGGTATACTCCAACATGCTATCGTATATAGTGTGCTGCGGGTGTTTGAGAACACACATATAGTCTTTCATGAATGGAGAACGTCTTAAAATAATGTTACACAATATGCACCACTTTTAAGATTCTGTTTTCTTTTTTCAGGCGTTGGGATAAATTCAACACGGTACTTACATTCCTGGCCCAGAATATTGATAGTTTCGCCGTGCTCAATACACTAGACTTTAACCACAGTATTTACAGGTGAAACAGCTGTATAAAAATGGAAATGATTTTCGTGCTCATTGCCAAAATCAAGCTGGAAATCTCCGGCAGCATGAGTCATCCGTGGGCAAGAGAAAGAAGTGTGTTAAGCGGTCAGACGTAGTACAGACGGCCGAGTCCATTCAGCAGACCCAAAAGCCAATCAGAACGAATATAGTTAGTTACTTAGCTTAACCTACAAGAGTGTGCAAGTCACTCTAGACTGGACTTACTCTACTTAGTAATTTGGTATTCGAAAAGAGCTTACGGATCTTCTTACCGTGATGATAGGCAGTGTAGGTCATTAGGATTGGTGCAATATCAAAATACAAGACACAGAGCGAGGATCGAACATTGTACCCTTAGGAATCGGCGTGCGAAATCGGCTTGAAAAATGTCATGCCAGCATAGGGATCCATGTGATTGATAGATATTTGAAACGAGCTAATTATTCCACGGAAAATGATAACTACTTACGTTAGTTAAATTTGGCGCAAGGGGGATCGAACCAAGCACTCTTGGAAATCGGTTTGCGAAATAGGATGGAAAAATGTCAGGACAATACTGGAAACCCTGTGATCTATAATCGGGATAAGGTAAGTAACCTGCATTCAGCTGCTTCAAGTTTGGACACCTCGAGGCGGTGTAATGATTAGCAAGCTTGTCTCGCTAGAAAAATAGTAGTGAGTAGTGAGTTCGGTCCTCACTGGGTGACCTATACTTTCGGCTTTGTGCCACATCTAAGCTACGCTTGGAAAAATTCTCCCGCTATTTGCAATTTAATTAAATCTATAGCAAGTCACATAGAACCCAGTATCCTTGAAAATCGGTACGCATAATGGGCTAAGGTAGATTGAACCCAGTATATTTGGAAAGCGGTATACAAAATAGGCTTGTAAAAGATCACGCGATGATAGAAAACCCCATGGTAGATGCTCGGGAGAAGACCATTAACTTGCGTATGACAACTGCTAGCCAAAGATTTGATGAAACAGCGAAAGAAATACCATTAGGAATTCGTGTGTGAGACTGGCTTGCATACTATCAGGAAGATCATTATTTTAAAATGCTGAAGATGGACGCTTGATCAATTTTATGCCCAAAGCGTTTGATAAGCGAAATGATCGATAGGTGATCGAACAGTGTGTCGCAGCTAAACGAAAAAATATGAAATATAGATTCATTAAGTACCAAGTGATAGGAAGTTCCGTGAAAGAAGGCGTCTTCCAATCAAGCACCGATCAAAATGGCGCTTGTCTTTCAAGACATCTGTCATGAATATTTTTTTTTTTCAAAAGATAAGTGGCTTAACAATTTAGAATGATTCTTCCTGCTGAATATCTGTACATGGACCGCAAGTATGTCAGAACATTTCAGTTGATTATGACATGAACGCCTAACAATTCAGCTAGCAAAACTCGACTGTCAGTCTTGCTGCACATTACAGTGGTAACACACATGTTGAACCAACCAGAAGAAAATATAACATGAGAACCGGTGCACAGTGTGCCACGTAATCTCCAAGCAAATGTCCTCAGATTTTGAATTTGGTATTGTCTTTCTAGACTGATTGCCAACTATGACTAAAGAGTTATGTTGCTCTGTTATTTAATCCATAGGTAAGAGGAGAAGAGAAGCATTCATAGGGTATTTGTGTATAAGTGCATGTAAGGAGGTCGGTCGGAATTCGAATTCATCGGTTTCACATTCAAAGTTGCATATTCTACACTGTCATACACCCTCGTACACACACACAAACACACACACGCACACATACACACACACACACATACACATATATATATATATATATATATATATATATATATATATATATATATATATATATATATTATGAAATAGGCAAAGCCCGACAATTATTTTAAGACATAACTATTTTATATATAATATATTATATTAAATTGGACATTGTCATCGATACCAAGCGATAGTCTGTTTGTTTCATGCCTAAAGGCAATCTTCAGATGAAATACACCGCACATGGCCTGACGATTACGTTTATATCCTGAAACAAACTGTCGCCGCTTGATGTTGATATCAATGTCCACTTTTAGATCCCTGAGAACTCATAAATATATCATCCATTGAAACTATATTTTTAAGTTAATTATATATATATATATATATATATATATATATATATATATATATATATATATATATATATGTGTGTGTGTGTGTGTGTGTGTGGTGGGTGGAACGATATATATAAAATATATATTATATTTTACATTTCAACAACAATTTTAGGGGAAAAAACTATGATAAAATGGAAAAAGTTCTCGCGTAACACGTTTCAACCATTAGGACTTCATCGGATGAAAGTAAATATTTCCGTGCGCGTTGGATGATATATCCAGTCAACAACATCGTTTTTGGAGTGATCACTAGTGATGGTGACGCTGTGGCTCCATTCATCTTCCCAAAGGGCCTCAAATGAAACATGGAGACCTAAATCAAGTACATTGAGGAGGTAGTGCTGACCTGGGTCAAGAGGATGGCGGTTAGAAGACTCTCTTTCCGGAAACAGGACTCTGCACCATGTCACACAAGCAGCACAACCCAGTCATGACTCTCAGACAATTTCATTAATGTATTAATAGATCAATATATCGGAAGGAAGTTGATTGTTTAGGCAAAATATTTTAGAATGGACAATATTGGAGAAATGGATGCCATCACTTCAATAAGCGGTGATCCCATTGCTAATCCAAATTTTTATTTGAAAAATTATTATAAAATGCTATATAGCATTGATTGATGATAAGAAGGTAGATGTTTATTATTTTAACAATTGGTAGGGAGAATTTTACTTTTTTTAGAGATTTACGTCTTATTCAAATAAGACGTTGGAGTAAAGTGATTTTATATCTAGACAGGCCATGAGTTTGTCAGTCATGTTCATTTTCCTTAGCTTTTCAACTAGGCTGCCTTAGTTTATTTTATACAAGATGGGTGGATTGTTTCAAGGAGAAGTTTTAGAATTTTTGTTATGGCTGTCTATTCCTGAGAGAGTAGGGCGCATTAGGAAATCTTTTTTTTTTTTTTGGATTTAAAGCGGTGGTTCGTGAATTTGGAATTCACTGGGCCGGACAGTATTTATTTGAATTCGGTGGAAACGGGCGTGCAATAACTGAACAGTAGTGTATAGCTGACTACTTGTATTCGAGCATACCTGTCTACTAGGGCGACTAGCCAATCCCTATTGCAGACGCTTGCTCAGGTGTATTTGCGTTTATTCAACAGCCAGAGTCCACCTGTGGTTTATACTGAAACTATGCTGAGCAGACCTTAGTAAAAGTTTCTGAGAAAAATCGTGTTATCTAGCGTGATCAACAATTTGAACAAGGCACGCTCAAGCCCTCGGCCACGATGACTTGTAACTTTGTGCTAGCACAGTTATCGACTGAGCCCAAGGGTTCTGTCTACCCAATTTAATTCACGAGGCTTGGGTCAGCCCGTGGTATGGTTTTCAGTCACTTTGCAAAGGGGCCGCTTGCTGGGATCCACCCACCTCCAGTCCGATAAGATCTCCTTCCCAACAAATTGACTATGGTGTGATCCGAACCCGGGTCTCATTGCCAAAATACGAAAGTTCTAACCACTCGGCCACGTGCCCATTGAACAGTAGTAAATATATAAGACATGGGCAGTAGAACGTGAACACTCTACCCCCGTAGATTAAATAAATGCTCCAGTTAAGAATACTTTGTATGTTACCCAGATTTATATGCACCTGATGAAGGCCGGAGCGCACAAAGGCCAAAACGTTGAGTTAACAACAGAGATCTGGGCAATAGTCCAAATATAAATAGTGTAAAGTAACTCCAAATCCCAGAAATTCAGACAGAAATTATTGGTTATAAGATCTGAAATTCTCTAAGTACGATATCAGGAATGTTAGACAAAGAATGCGAACACCATCCCTCAATAGATTTTATATCCTTGGAATGTTAATAAATACGATAAGAGTTGAGAAAGTTGAGGCCTCAGTGTAGTTTATATCTAAACACTGCTATAAAGACATAAAAAGAACGAAACTGGCTCAGATGGCTATATGTTCGTAATAATTCTATATCTTAAAATATCAGAAATGTTTTAGATCATTATAGTTTCGTTTTTATTGAAGTGCTTCTAAAATGAGTGATCCATTTCGTATCGAACACCGAAAACGTGATCTCTATCTGTAATTCTATTAAGAAAACCTCGTCCCCAAGTGTCCAATATGTCTTTATCAAGATCTATGATCCCTCTATAGTGTTCAGTCTTTCCTGCTACGCGCTACTTCTGTGTTAAAAAACACGATAGCGACAATAATTACAGTCTTGGTAGATTCCACTTTTTACGCCGACAGACAATGACTCTTCTCTGCTTTTGCTTACGCTCTTTTTTTTCTGGATTAAAAACGAAAGGAAAAATACAACCCTCTGGTTTATGTAGTTAAAACGCGCAGAGTTGACATTGCAGTATAAGCATGCACCACAATTCTGTATTCATAAAATTACATTTGAGACAAAGTAAACATTCACTTAGTATTTATAACACTGCATTACTCTTGGCATTCTGACTTCCCTAATCATATTTCACAGTGAAAACTAATGGAAATGCTAATGTTCAAGCGAAAACCCTTTCAACAGAATAGAATCTTTATTGCAGATTGCCTATTGACCAAGTTAACCGTCGCTCAATGGTTAAAGCAAAGAGTTTCCGGCAAAAGCGTATCGAATATCTGTTGCATAATTCAGGCCAGTGATTTAAACGTTTATTTAGTGGATACATTTGTTTGATATCTGTCTATATTTCTGAGATGAGGTAACTACTAACATCGTTTCCACTGTCGTCGTTATCTTTATTACCATTTTCACGACGTTTCAGCCGTTGTATGCTCCAACCTTCTTCAGGTGATATACGTTGGAAGTTCGAACAGATTACTTTATTTAGTCCACATGAGTAGATTGTTCTAATTCCACGCACCTTGCTTTTTTTTTAGACATTTCAGCTCCAGTGAATGGCCCACGGGATAAATGCGCTGGATGAATAATACAAAAAGCGACTTGAACCAAAGAGTTGTGAGTTCAATATCTAGCCACAGGAGGGGGGGGGACAAAAATTTGGGGGACTGAAGGGAATTAATGCGTATTCTAGTAGGGTGCGAACTACCGTCCTACTTTTAGGAAAACGACCGTCGAAATCAGTATGACTCATCAGCCTTGATGAGGATTCGAACCTGCATCTTATACGGAACTGTCATTTAGCTTGACGTGCCTAACCGCTCGGCCGGAAAGGATCGTTCGGTAGGCAAGGTCGAATTTACTGCTTATAAACTTCAATCTTCTATGAATCTCGTACATTCATAACTGCTCATGGCGTATCAAATGTAAACAAATGACGTCATACATTAAGAAATGGACAAAGTCCGACAATTTATTTATTAAAGACATTTTTTTATGTTTAACGTTCTTTTTATAGCTAAATGACGGTTCCGTATAGGATGCAGGTTCGAATCCTGTCAAAGGACGAATATTTTCTATGAAAATTTCTCGGACATTCAGGCCGGTAAATGTTATTTAATACTGTTTATTATAAACAGAGCATTTACTTAAATACTTGTATCTATAAAAAGAACGTTAAACATAAAAAAATGTCTTTCATATATATATGAATAAATATAGTTTTAAGGTGTGTTATATTTATGTAATACAGTGCTCAATATCAGGGCTAGAGCGTATGCAAATGCAAAAACGTAGAGCGTGGTGTAACGGATAACGGCTCGGGATAAGAAACTGGAGAGCCAAGTTCGAATTCCTTGCATCCACTTACGCTTAAATATTATTGAGAAACGGATTAGCCCTTCTCTTCTCCGACCAGCTATTATGCCACTGGCCTAACGCCTTAGTTTGGCAACCAATCTACCACAGAATCGGTAGCCTACTGCTGGGTATCTTCTGCTTCGTCTGTCTTCAATCGACCGGGACATGATAGCCGAAGCGTGTATCACATGAGGTTGTTAACTTTTGTGGTGTCAGTTTACGATGAATTTTCATGGCAAAATTGACCAACAACTTTTATAAGGTTTAACATATTCGTGATCTGGAGTGATTAATCTGAAGTAATATGAAAAAAGAAAATGTAAAATTATTTCTTTTCGGTGTCTATTGCATGCTTCCAACCAGAATTTAACATATTAACTACCAACCACGTGTAAGACCTTTGGCTTGAAATTTTTATTGTAACATCGACTATGATTTATCTCGTGTCAACTAAAAGGTATTTCCTATCGAATTCGAGTTTGTTTTTGTGCTCCTTATAATTTACTGATACATTTTCATCTGCGGACGCACACGACGAGTTTAATTCGCAATCAAAATTTTAGTGTGAGAAAAAAGTTAAGACTTCAAAGATAGTTATAAACCAACTCTTTATTTTATTTTTTTTTTTTCGAAGTTGGCTATTCAAAAGTTGGCGCTTGTAGTCAGATTTCGTAATTGACTTCTGGTAGTTAGTAGGCTAATACATTATATTAAATAAACGTTTCATTTCGAAATTCTCTGATAGCTAACAATATTGTCCCTTGAAAAAAAATGCAAGCCGAAACATACCAAGTAACAACATACCAAGTATAACAACATACCAAGTACCAAAAAGTGGAAATTAGTCCAACAGTATATAATATACGAGATACGGATACTAAAAAAAAAAATTCGACTCATTATAAATTTGACATTTAACCTCCTTCGAAATAGTCTACTTTTGAGATCAAACACTTCATCCAGCATCGTTTCTATTGATGGAAAGATTCCTGGAACTGCTTTATGTGGGATAGCCAGCAACTGCCTTGTCACATTCTCTTGGATTGCCTCGACGCCTGGAAATCTTGTTCCTTTCAAGTGAGATTTGATTTTTCAAGAGGAAAAAATCGGAAGGACCAAGATCTTGGGAATATGTTCGTTGTCGGACCTCGAAGAATGTCGAAATCTGGACAAAAAACTGCTTCAAAATCGATGGTCACTGACGGAACCTCTGTGGGGCAGTGAGACGTGCAGATACTACACACTTTCCTTCCATGAACTTCTATAAACAACGAAAGTAAGCGAGAACGTTATAACTTAGTCTGTATGCGCAACGAATCCCAAGGTCACTCTGTTCGAAGTGGCTTCTCCCTGCATACATCAGCTCCGTTACCATAGAAACAGACCCGATACTTTTTGATCAAACTTCATGAATAAGCATGACTCCTCACCCCAGATATTTATGCAGATACTACTACTACTACTACTACTACTACTACTACTACTACTACTACTAAGGAATATTTAGAAAGGTTAACACATATAGAAACAAGACGGACAGAGGAAACAGGTTGTAAAAGAAAACGCAAATTTTCGGCTTTCTTCAAGTAATTAGAATTTTGAACCCACCCCTTTATTTCGTCGGCTGATGTAGATTCTTCTAGTTCCACGTGCCATACCTCTTTCGAATGTCTCCGTATCAGTTATCTCCATTTAACTCAACTCTCCAACTTTTTTGTTCCCCTCCTCTGTATCCAGGTATTGAACCCTGAGCTCTTCAAGACAAGTCACTGGTGGACGAAATAAAGGTTTCAGTTTGAAATTCTTATCATCTGAAGAAGTCCTGGGTGTATAACGGCCGAAACGTTTTGAATATGGTAATAAAAATGAGGATAACAGTCTGAACAATGAAAATAGTTTATCTAAAGTGTTTGTGAAAATGTATAGCTAAACACAGGTCGGGATGGACAAAATAATCATCGATAAAATGTACTGGAAATCCCAGTTGTAGAAAGCTATTTTCACGCACATACTGAGGGGACATGATACACAGAAGATGATTAAACAGTTTAATAAATATATTTAGGACACAAATTGATGGTTAGCAAGTACTACTTGGAAACTGGTTGACCCGTGTTTCGAATTATCGACATTAATTGTATCTGATGTGTAATTAATTTCTTAAAGGTCTGTGCTTGATAATGTATTTGAATGTTTAACTATTTGAGAACAAATTTCCCAGTTTTTTTGCGATAGATAATTATCTCTCGCCAAAAGTTTGTTCGAAAATTTATTATAATGATTTATAATTTATTATAATCATTCATAATTTATAATGATTTATAATTTATTATAATCATTCATAATTTTTTATAATGATTTATAATTTATTATAATCATTCATAATTTATTATAATGATTTATAATTTATTATAATCAATCGTAATTTATTATAATCATTCATAATTTATTATAATCATTCATAATTTATTAAATCATTTATAATTTATTATAATTTATTATAATGATTTATAATTTATTATAATCATTCATAATTTATTAAATCATTTATAATTTATTATAATCATTTATGATTTATTATAATCAATCATAATTTATTATAATCAATCGTAATTTATTATAATCATTTATTTAGCTTAGTCTGGATGAAGTCAGCAAAAGCATGATAGCCAATGTGAAGAGAAATTATTCGTAAATCTGTCTTTTGAAACAAGAATGATTATCTAATTAAGACTAACAATGCGTTCCATTGTTAGTTTTGACTAAACACATTAGCACAGGTTGTTGTGTGAAGTCGAACTCTTAAATATCGGTGTGTTAACATCAAGGCAATTGTATGAAAGTTAGTGATAGAATGTTTAATAAAAAATAAATCATAATCAGACAGTGATTAACTATATTGTGTATGAGACCCAAAACGTACACCATTTTAAAAATTGAATTAAGAGTTAACCATCAGGGTGTTAGGCTCTCTACCCTTAGGGGTCAGCTGTCAAAAGGATGCATTACACTGAAATCAAAACTCTGAAGAATGCAATGTCCCACACTCGACTGTGAAGGAGCTACTCAATCTTCAATTTTCCGCTTCTACAGTGTTCAAAAGCCTCACCGTGTCCTTGTATGTTACATTGTATTCCATTGTTAAAAAGGAATTTCTTCTCAAACAGCTTTTTTTCTGGACAATCGCCATTTTGTGAAACAGACTCCTGTAAAAGATGTTTTTAAAATCACTACCATCTTAAACTCTTTAAGTATTGAGTCAACCGTTATCTATTGTTAACCCCTTCATTCGGTAACACTCTAACTTGAGGAACTCTTGGACGAAAAACAATAAGAAATATTTCCTAAAACGTCATGGCGAATCTAGTCCTGTGTATGACGATAAACGCCATCCGGAAGCAAGAGTCGGATCAGGAGACTGGAGGTTTTTGAGAAGCGTGGAACCACTTCTTATTTCCTATTCTTTCAAGATCTACCCTGACCTGAGGTAGTAGCACCTGTTAGGGTCCCAGCTATGGGCAAATAGTGAACTCCCAAACAAAACATTATGAAATTATAATAATACATTTTCATAGCAAAAGTACATGCAATACTTTTTATAGAAAAAAATTACCAAAAATACTTATTTATAGTAAACCGAACAACAATGACTATTATTAGTAAAATGACCAACATTTCCTATTTACAGTATTTACATTATTCGGACTATTGTCCTCATCTTTGTCGCCATATTTATCACAACGTTTCAGCTGTTGTACGCTCCGGCCTTCTTCAGGTGGTTGGAATTTCGAACTGAACCCTTTATAAAAACATGCAATGATAACAGCAAAATTGCAATATGAGCACTGATAAAAACGGTTGCTGAAAACATTAGGTTTATAATAGCCAGAAATTCATACCCAGATGTCCTCAAGGACACATGGCACAGTGGATAAAGGCGTTGGTTAGATCCAGTGACAGACCCAAAGAGTGTGAGTTCAAGGCAGTGGAGAGCTTTCAGAGGGAAAATTAGCAGGAAATAACTGATAACTGACATTCATCAAACATGGCACGTGGAACTAGAACAGTCTGACCCCAGTGATCGAAATAAAGGGTCGGAGCGTACAACGGCCGAAACGTTGGGATAAATATGGCGACAATAGATGAGGACAATAGTCCAAATAATGTAAATACTGTACATAATACCTCATCTCAGAAATATAGACAGATTTCCTATTTATATTAAAATTACCAACAACAACTATTCAAATTAGAATTACCAACAATACTTATTTATAATAAAATTAATAACAATACATTTTATAGCAAAATAATCAACAATGCATTTTATCGGTATTTCAAGGCATATAATTACGTTCAAAATGTATTTAGTTGAAGCCATGTGTTTAAAATATTTAGATTTCGGCATTAAATAACCTATATAGAATGATATGCCGTTAAACAAGATCAACCAATCATGTCATCTTTTCTAGTTATGACGATAAACTATATCCACATCGTGGGTAAGACGATAAACTACATCCGACTGAAAGGCTTCTGATCAAGAGGTTTTGAGGAGCGTGGAACTACTTCTTAATTGATGGTGTTCCCCGGTTCCCCTTGATCCGGGGTGATAGCAGCTGTTAGGATCCCAGCTATGGGTAAATAGTTAACTCCACACTGGTGTCAAAACACTATTAGAGCGTAAAAATAGCCTTTAATACCAGAAATACATTTAACAGTAATGAATATTTGAAGAAAAAATACTACCAGCAATAAAAAATCTTTTTCAGCATTAAATAACCCATTGAGGTTGATATGCCGCAAACCAAACCAAAGCAAACCAAACCATCTTGGCAAATCATAGATAATAAAGGAATTACTGGAGAACCACAATCGCCTACGCCCTAAAGGGAAATGAAAAATTTATTTTTTACTCAATAGTCGACTGTTTGAATCGATCAGGAGATCCGTAACCCATTAGCGTGGTAGCGGTAGGAATCTTACTGCAGCCGCAGCGGCAGTGGCGCGTCCTGGGTAAGATTGCCTGTCGGAGTACATGCCTCTCCGGCATGGTTTCGTATTCAGAGGTTTTACTTCTCCTGAGGCTATAGGATGCAATCTGTCCTGCTATTTACACATAGCTGAGCGCGATGGGGGTTCTGGGAGAAGAGATGGATTCATGCCTTTTCCAGAGATGACAACACGTAAATGAATATGAAGAACTTGACTGAAATTCGAACAAGGATTCTCCAGTTTTCAATTCAATCCGCTCCGCTATCCATTATTTATTTGAGCACCAAGGCATTAAATCTCCCATATTTTTCATTGACGATAGAAACACTTTTCGGTGTTGAATATAACAGAACAAATTATCCCAATTTTTACGAAAGTCATTCAGTCTTTGAAATAGATATTCTTTTTGTAGGTTATTCGATATAACAGTATCACACGCACACACATACATATACATACATACATACATACATACATACATATATATATATATATATATATATATATATATATATATATATATATATATATATATATATGACTGTACGTAAAAACCCAGTTGATGGGTAATATTTGTTGATCTTTTATTATTCATCGAGTCTGGGCTGGTGACCTTTCGTCTTGAAACAGAAAGTGATAATCTCATTAAGTGAGTAATGTATACATAACACATGAATATACATTGCTTATTATCCTGTGTGTTGTTCCAGTGACATTTCGTCACTTACTTTTTGCCAATTTTCCCCCTATACAAGGCCCGAGAGCCAATCGATTTAGAGGGTTACTGATGGAGGTTGTTTTAAGAGGGGGCTAAGGCCGAGGTTTAGATTACAGTGTTCGTAACATCGTGTTGGGAGTCGGTTCCCCAAATTAGC
This sequence comes from Acanthosepion lycidas, assembly GCA_963932145.1. Classification (NCBI taxonomy): domain Eukaryota; kingdom Metazoa; phylum Mollusca; class Cephalopoda; order Sepiida; family Sepiidae; genus Acanthosepion; species Acanthosepion lycidas. The sequence goes on from OZ010589.1 coordinate 38,171,507, forward strand.
GGTTCGTGTGGAGAAGCTGATCAAGTGGAACTTGCTCCATACTAATGAAATAGGAATGAGATGAGGATGGTTCGCCTCAGTCTATGTGGCATACGGGTCTTAGCTGTGCGGGTTAGAGTTGGTGGGGCGGATGAATATCGCTCGTCAGAGGATTTTGCATGTTTCGTCTGTGGGAATCGAGTTATAGGGTAGAAAAATAGTTCATCACTCAGAAGGTAGCGTAGACATGTTTGAACTTCATATAGACTGGAATATAAAGACAGTAGCTCCAGCCAAGATACGACAGTGCTACTACATATATATTCTGACCATGCCCTCGTGAGCATAGAGGTAGCAGGATCGAATCCGGTTATTACTGGAGCGATACAGCAAACCGACCACAGTCTCCAATATTTTAATGGCGAAAATAGATGCTATGTTCCCTGCTAGAGTATGTCTCTTTTTTTCTGGGGATTTCTAACACAACCAGACAAATGTATATCCAAGTGACATCATTCAAGGTACAGCATGGCCGTCGTGAGGCGGCCATTCGTTTCGTGTATAGATGGCATTTCATGACAAAATAAGACTCGAATTTTGCCTTGAACTTTAGCTCGAACTTTTTCTGACTGCATCTTATTTACCAATGAAAACTACTATATGCATACTACTTCATGTTAAGTTACTTGACAATGGATTTAGAATGGTTTGTGTATCCAGTATTAACTCAGCAGATGATGTATTAAATGGATGGGAGAGTCCATAATATATATATATATATATATATATATATATATATATATATATATATATATATATATACACATATATATTTATATATATATATATATATATATATATATATATATATATATATATATATATTTATATTAATATAAAAGTGAACATAGAAGTCAACACAGAAGCGACGGTCTGTTTCATGCTAGATGCAATCGTCAGGCCTGACGATTGCATCTAGCATGAAACAGATATATATCACGCTCTATCTCTGATATTGAGCTCTTTATCCCATAAATATAGCACATCTTAAGACTATATATATATATATATATATATATAAAATGTGTGTATTTAGGCAGAAATCCTTCTTTCATGCACATTTTATTGAATACGACAGACAAGGTGCTTTTATTTTTTTTTTATACAATTTCTCATGTAATCTATTTTTTTTTTCTTCTCGGGGGATGAATTAAATCAAAACTGTCCATCTGTTCTTTTTTATCCGAGCGCTTTCGGCTATACATTTAGCCATTTTCAAGGTTGAAATATATTAACTGTTAAGAAGAAATAGATTGTCGTACGTATGTATTTATATAATGTTTTCATTGTCAAAACACGGTCATTTGTTCATGTTTAGTTGATGCTATAATAATAATAATAATAATAATAATAATAATAATAATAATAATATAATGGAAGCTTTATCAATAAAAACAAAAAAAACAACACCCAGTAATATCAACTATGAACAAGGAGACATTCATCATCCGAAAAGAAAAAAAAAATAGGTCACATGAGAAATTGTATAAAAAAAACTAAAAGCACCTTTCCTGTCCTATTCAATGAAATGCACACACACACATGTAGAGACACATACACACACAGACACACACACACACACACACACATATATATATATATATATATATATATATATATATATATATATATATCGATTATAACAGGAAAATTGTCTAAAATGGGTAACAGATTGGGATAATTATCCATCCCACAAAATATTTAATATTTAAAAAAAACATTAATTTATTTTCTTCTTTCTTGTTTTTCAGATAAGACGTAAAAATCACTGAAAAGTCCTTTGAGTTATTCAGCGAGAAAAAGAACAAGTTAAAAAGATTTTGTGTCAGCGCAAAAGTCTCCCAACTGAGCAATGGTGAGAGGAAAACATCATTCAGGCCTTCAGTAGCGGTACCAAAATTCATCCTCTGACTTCCATCTTAAAATCTCATTCAATAAGTATCAAAAGAACGGTGAATAATTTTTAAAAAAACACTAGAGAGGAAAACTGACCTTGAGTTCACAACAGGAAGATGGATCATCATTTCAAATTAGAACTAAATACGTTTCTATTATTCAAAATAGAGTCCAATAGGGTTGCAAAAACCTCCGAAAATTACAGTAATATATCTTTAATCATTCCTAAGATACAACGGTTCAAATAATCTTAATTTAACAATTGGACATTTTTGCTGTTACATGACTTGGACAATTTTGCTGTTACACCCGATATGTGCGCGCGCGCGCGTGTGTGTGTGTGTGTGTGTGGTGAACGCCAACTCATGACCGAGTTCGACTAATTCATAGACATACTGTATGTCAGTTTTCCTGCAACAGCTTGGCTTTCAAGATGCTGATATAATGCCGAGTGAGTCCACTTTGTTACTGAGGTTGTCAAAGAAATCAAACTGGATGCCATATTAGTAGACAGCGGCGTTTCTATGACGTTGTTTCTGCCTAATGAGGTCTGCCTTTGAAAAGTAAACACGGTCACATTCATTGCACAAAAGAGATTATATATATATATATATATATATATATATATATATATATATATATATATATATATATATATATATTCATACACGTTTCATTAAATAATATAGACAAGTGTTGTCTATTTATTTTATGTACATTTTTTTCGTAACATCTGATAAATTTAATAACATTATCGTTGAACGAAGAAAGAAATTCACAATATTGATCCATACTTTTTTAATACAATCTAAGCTTTCGGCTTACTTAAGCCATTATCAAAGATGTCAATTACAACATATTAAGCAATATACGGACAAGACAGTGATGATAGTCTGTCATTGTTTACATAGATGATTTCTAAGCAACAATAAACACGTGCATATAAGACGCTAGAAGCGAAAATCGCACCGCATCTCATGACGTCACACATGACCACACGAGAATGAATTGGAGAAGTATGAAGTATGGAAAGCCGTTGGTATAAACCAACGGGTTCTGTTACCAATTTTAGACATTTAAGAATATTTGTAGAGATGCCATAATTGTTTTTTGTTTACATAAAATAGACAACACTTTATATTATTTAATGAAACGTGTATGAATGAAAAGATGCTGCCTAAATACACACAGTATATATATATATATATATATATATATATATATATATATATATATATATATATATGAAAAGTTTAGGAGACTAGCTGACCACCATATCTTGGTATCAACCTTTCGGTATCTTCAGGTAATCCAGGCTAAATAATTTCCTAACACTTTATTATTTAAAAATAAAATTTCAAAAATCCTAGTGCGTTTATTTATTTATTTTTAATAGGTTTGCATGTTAAATCAATATTTCTATTTTATTTTGATTTATTTATACGTGTATTGTGTATTCAACTCAGACTGACAACATTTTTTATAATTATACATACATACATATATATATATATATATATATATATATATATATATATATATATTTGTTTGGATTGATGTGAGTTTGTGACTCTGGGTTTCACGCATTTGCGATCGTCAGAAAAACTGAATCAGTTTGTCTGACGATCGCAAAAGCGTGAAAATCAGTTTCACAAACTCACATCGATCCAACTAAATATGTTAGCTCTATCCCTGATATTGAGTGCTTTCTACTAAGTACCGCGCATATAATATATAAATAATAATATATATATATCACACACACACATATATATATATATACATATTTATATTTATATACACACACTTTTCACACACACACACACACACACACACACACACACACACACACACACACACACACACATATATATATATATATATATATATATATATATATATATTTTTGTGTGTGTAGTGGAATATCCCGACGTCTTCGACAATTCAGCTTGAAGAAATTAACAAACAAACCGCAGAGTATATATATTTCTAATGCTCCTTGAATATCAGCCACAAGATCCGCTCAAGGTAGAAGGTTACTAAATGTCGGTGTAGGTGTATGAGATTAAGAAGAGGAGGTAGGAAGTGAAGTTTAGGAGATTATATGGGAGAGATAACGGTTAACTCTAGATTTGATGTGGTTAAGATTGTAATAAACGGGAAGTGGGACGTCGTTTCTATAAAGAAGAATTTTCTCGGGCAGAGATTGTATGAAGAAGATTCTTACTGATGAAATATGAAAGGGATGAGGGTGATTCATTCCAGTCTAAGTGGCCTGGCGGGACTTGTCTGCAAAGGTCAGGACTGGTGGGACAAGCTAATCAAGGCATTTTCTATGTGACGTATCGTCTGCCCGAAAGGAGTTGTAGAGTGGAAAATAATCACACGGAACTCTTGTGAACTAGTACACATAGAATAAGATGTCTCCAAACAGTGCTCCCCAAGTTTTTATATTCAGAATTATCACTATTTATCCTACTATTTAACCCATAACCGTGAGGGAAGAGGATGATTCAAACTTTTCTCAAAGGCATTTTCCTCAGTAAGTGAAGTCAATGAACTTGACTGAAAATTCGAAATAGAAGCTCCTATTTCTCATTCTATCCATCGCTATCTATCACACATCCGCAACTGCCTGCCTCTTCATATCTTTATATCTATCTATATCAGCCTCTTATTATCTATATCTCTCTATCTCCCTATCTCTCTATCTATCTCTATCTATCTCTGTTCATATCTATCTCTCTATCTCATTCTATTCATATCTATGTCTTTAAATATCTATCTATCGCACTCTGTTCATATCTATCTCATGATCTGTCTGTCTCATGTTTTATCTATATCTGTCTATTTATATCTATCTAGCTGTCTTTTCAATATTTATCTATTTATCTATCTATGCGTGTGTGTGTGGGCCTGTGTGTGTATTGCGTGAAAATTGCTTCATTTTCAAAAAAGTGCTCAATATCGTGTGTTTATATATAGAAAAATTACGGGCATAGACCTATTTGAGGAGAAACAAAATTCGCAGTCAGTGAGTAGTAATAAAAGAAACTGACTTGTATATTCCTAAATTAACATAGGCGCTCGATAAAAATCTAGCCTGTAAATTAAATAAACACTTCAGTTCGAAATTCCCTGGATCGTCAGACACATGAAGAGTGCCGGAGGCCACAACAGCCGAAATTTGTGATATTCACAAAAAAGATTAATCCAACTAGAGATACCGTATATACTCGTGTATAAGCCAACTTCATTTATAGCGCGACCCCTATTCATGCCAAAAGCATGAATTTTAAATCCTTTAGAAAAAATTACCTGTGTATATTGTAACTGGTCACCTCTTCAAAAATATTACCTTTGTATAGTGCGACATAGTATTTTTATGTAAAAAACTGACCATAAACTCTCGTACTATACTCAAGTATACCATGTTGATGCGTATTCAATGATATATATATATATATATATATATATATATATATATATATATATATATATATATATATGTCATATCCGAAACTCTCCACATATGTTTATATATGTATGAGTCCCGACGGACGACCAAGTATGTATATGTGTCTGCATACATCGATGTTTGCGTTAGTACGATGACAAAACGACGAAGTTTCCCCCACAACTTCCACAATAACACCAATACACGCAATCTACATAAAACCAAATTTTTTTAAAAAATTAATCAGTTTGTCTGACGATCGCTAAAGCGTAAAACCCAGGGTCACAAGCTCACATCTATCCAACCAATATATATATATATATATATATATATATATATATATATATATATATATATATATATATATATATAATAAAATATAGCCTTACGTTGAGCTATATTTATGAGTCAAAGTTCTCAATATCAGGTATAAAGTTTATGTAAATATAAAAGGGGACATTGATATCGACATCTAAGGACGACGATCTAAACGGAATCGTCAGACTATGTGTTATCTTTTTGCTCGACTGTTTATATATACAAGCCATTAATGCATTGTGGGTCGTTTCTTGTATCATAATAACGATTATTTTGGTGGGTGGTAACGGTTATATTTCAAATTATTCTAGGGACTATTGAGTGGGAATAATTGTATGCCCAGATGCAGATTTTTGACAATCTATAATGTTGATTGTTAACATTCGATTATTTATATTTGATTGTAAATATTAATTTTACTTGTCTCTGTAGGCGCGTTCTTTTGTTTAAGATTTATTTAGTTTATCTACGACCTCTAATAAACTCTTTGCAGTAATAATTCTTAATGTCATATTTGATGAACACTTTATTACTTTTCTTAGGAATATTTTTGAACCACGAAATGCAATCTGACGTGCTCTTCCACTGGTTTGGCTTGAGCGGCCACCCTTAATATGTTTGCAAAGAACTTTGTATTCTTGAAACCCGAACATATGAAATTAATTTCTACATTGCCGTAAATCAATTCTATTTCATAGTGGTGAAGCATGAATTACAAAATCTCAAACTGGTAGTTTTGATGACGCCAAGGATCATTCGATGGGGCAGAGGTGGCTGATCTGATTGGAATATACAGTGCTGTTCGATAAAAGTGACTCACCTGATTTTTTTTACTTCAAACTTTTTTCGCCTATTGTTTTTGGGGTCAAACTTATTTTTAATCTTACTAATATAAAGACCGCTTCCCGACCACCTAGTAAAAAGTTTACTCACCTTAAGGTATTCTATTGATAATTATAATTTTGGATATAAATGAGATTTAGGGAAAAACTCTGTGCAAAAAAAAGTGACTCACTTATTTCCTGCAACTAGTAATCAATAGAAACATAACCGAACAGCTTTAAATAAAGAATAATAGAGGTATAATTTATTTATAATTGGTAATATAGTCCGAAATATTTAATAATCTATAGATCCTCCTTTATTTTGAATAACCTTTTCAACCCTTTTTTGCCATTGACTTGATTAGGTTCTGGCAAATCTAATCTCCAAGCATTGAATTCCATTCGGATATGAAATTCACAATCAAATCCTCTTTGTTGCTCAACTGCTTCGTCGTGAGCCTGTATTTTATAATGTTCCATAAGTTTTCTATGGGGTTGAGGTCAGGAGATTGGGGCGGCCATATCATAACACTCACCTGCTTCTCATCAAAGTATTCCTTCATCAATTTTTATTTGTGACAGTGAGCATTATCCTGCATACAAATGAGCTTGGTGGGGTCGATTTTCACCCTTTAAGCAGAAGGGTGCAGACAAGACTCTAAAATTCTCTTGTACTGCTCTCTCCTGAGGATCTTTTCAATAGGTTTTAAGAAAACAGTTCGATGAAAAGAAAAGCATCCCCAGAACATTATACAGAACGGATGCTTGACAGTATTTACTGCTAAATTCAAAGAGCTTTCAAAGCTTCTTCTTCGGATTTTAGATCGTTTATCCTTTGAATTTAGCTCAACTTTCCTTTCATCGGAGAAGAGAACATTTAGTAAAAAAAAATCAGGTGAGTCCCTTTTATCGAACAGCCCTGTATATCTTAATTAAAATAAATGAGATCGTCCACATCGACGACATTGGAATATAAAGGGATGATGGACTGATGGTGGTGCCCTATAAGAGAAGAAACAACCATTCCATTAGGAAAAGCCTACCCAGAATATTTACAGGTCTGAATTTTACTATCACTGTGCAGATCAACAGAAAGTTAGTCCAGTTTCTGGACTCAGTTTTAAACTTGTTGACAGGAACCTTCTCATCTTTCATAAAACCTAATACGGTTTTAGGATATATCAATACGGCAACCAAACACCCGTAAGTTATAATAAACATATGTCGTTAGGCGTACAATACAGATTGTCAAATAATTCTCCAAATGAAGACATATTCAACTAAAAGAAGAAAATACATGAGAGAGAAGGGGTATAACGCTAACTTCTGTTTCAAGGACAAAAAAACTCAAAGAACAGAAAATATTAGAAAAAGAAAAAAGAACATCATATAGTTCAACCCACCCTTTACATACACATAAAAAGAAATATAGGGACGATGTTTTTCATCTACTGAATAAGCACGTCCCAAAAGCGTCCGAACTGTATAGGTTATTTAACCGAAATACAGTCAAATGTAGTTGCACTAGCAAGATAGGCAATATCATCAAGATTCAACAAAAAAATTCAAAGCTTGAAGAGGACGTGGGAGGTGAAAATAGCTTCCTTTGTAATTGTCGGATAAAAATAATTGTTCATTAAATAGTATATGTTGTACAGAACGGGTCGTGTATTATACCGAAGTGGAAAGTGAAAATAGCAGTGTGAAAAATACAAATTGGTTGCACTGAGGGCCAGTTTAACAAGAGGTGGTATAACCATACCTCATCTTTTAGAATTCCAGAACGCATGTTCAATAGAAAGCTGTCAAACCACTATTGGAACTTTAGGGTTACGCATAACAGAACCCTGGCCATTAAATGGAGTATTTTACGAAATGTAAAGGCCTACAAAGTGAATGGCATCTCGTGTAGTCGGTGTCAGGAGGAGAAGCTAGGTATAGCAACATACAAAGCTGACACTTAGTTGTTGAACGAAAAGAAGTTTGAGATCATCGCCAAATGTAGGCACGTCAGAAAGTTCATTTTGGGACTATACGAACGTGGATAAAGTTGGAATAATGATTTTTTTCCCATACAACTACCACTGTCATTTCCGGAGTCGAATGAATGCATTTAAGTTGGGGCGTTGCCTCTGATTGATTCACAAAACGTACCACCTGACGAGACCTCTGCGGTCGAAAGCACGGCCAGCTTTTTTTATCTTTTTAAGATATTAAATCGCTTTGCAAGTTTGATTTTTCATACTTGAAACTGAGCACTTTTAACCTGTACGATTTTAACAAATTATTCAGTTTGTTTATTCTGGGATATATATATATATATATATATATATATATATATATATATATATATATATATATATATAAATATATATATATATATATATATGTGTGTGTGTGTGTGTGTGTGTGTGTGTGTGTGTGTGTAATGAAAAACAAACCACGTTAAGGTACCATTGTTTTTCATTACATATTAGCTCTGTCCTCACATTGAGCTCTCAGGATTTCATCCTCTTTGGATTTACCAATTTGCAGTAGTAATTTCTGCTGCGTGTCGCTAAATACCTCGCTAGTCTTTCAAGAAGATGCGCATGCGTTATGCAAAACAAATATAAAAATCAATCGTTAAAGTCGGGTGTAAAGGACGACAAATCTGGGACAGCAAAAAGAAAGAAAAGATTAAAAACAAATCAAGCGGACGGAGAGAAAAAAGAGGCAACTTTCTTAAAGAAAGAAAGAAAGAAAGAAAGAAATTAAAGCACGAAGAGGGTAAGCACACTTCAGGAAGACGAGAATGAAACTCAAAGACAAAAGAAAGGCAAAAGTATATTTCTGGAAGACAAGAAAGAAAGAAAGGGGGAAAAGACGAAGAGAAGAAAAGAGCACATTTCTAGAACAAAAGAAAGAAAGAAAGAAAGAAAGAAAGAAGAGGACGGAGAGAAATTTCAGGAAGTAGAGAAAGGAAATTAAAGATGAAGAGAGGAAAAAGCACATTTCTGGAAGACGAGAAAGGTACAACAAAAGAAAGAAAGAAAGAAAGAAAGAAAGAAATTAAAGCACGAAGAGGGTAAGCCCACTTCAGGAAGAAGAGAATGAAAGTCAAAGACAGAGAAAAGGAAAAGTATATTTCTGGAAGACAAGAAAGAAAGACTGAAAGAAAGGGAAAAAATGACGAAGAGGAGAAAAAAGCACATTTCTAGGACGAACAAACGAACGAACGAACGAAAGAAAGAAAGAAAGAAAGAAAGAAAGAAAGAAAGAAAGAAGAGGACTAAGAGGAAATTTCAGGAAGTAGAGAAAGAAAATTAAAGACGAAGAGAGAAAAAAGCACATTTCTGGAAGACGTGAAAGGTACAACAAAAGAAAGAAAGAAAGAAAGAAAGAAAGAAAGAAAGAAAGAAAGAAAGAAAGAAAGAATGGATTGCTGAAAAAATACTTGTGCACTGATTTGAAAATTGATCCCAGAAATTGTCAGTTTTCTTGTTAGCGTTCGCGGAAACTTTATCCCTAATAAATTATGTATAGCATTTAGCAACTGCTTTCCCTATGGTTAATTGTATTGAATTCTTCTGTTATTTTTGTTGTTAATGATATAAAAATTGTTTGTCTGCCTCGATGTAAAAATAACACAGAAACAATTATTTTTGTTCTTAGAATTCTTCAGCTTGGAAAAAAAAAATCTTATTTGATTGTAAAAACAGAATTTCTGATTAGATTAACAAGAAAAAAAGAAGTTATTTTTTCCTCAAATTTGTTTTCAAAGATAAGGCAACGCACATGAATAAAAAAAACTGTTTCTACCTAATTTGATATTTAAGTATTTTGATCTCATTAGATGTTTTCGATAAATGAGCTCACCAATTTCGATTCAAGGCTTTCCAAAAGAAACCATATGGTGATTTCTTATAGTGCTAGAAACCGAACGCTTCAAATAAATGACTGGGAAGACTTGGATATAAAGCAGTGTTCAGTTTGGGGTTTTCAATTATTTAATTCATTGTGTTATTTGCTTATATCTACAGATTCATTGATTGATTGATTTGTTTTTACATGTTATCAACACTTAGCAGGTTATTTAAAGCCAGAAATTATTTTTAGAATGTAAGAATATTTTGGAGATACAAATTATTTACTGAGACAATTCCTACAATTTATCCTATAGCCTGGGCAAGAGGAGGTGGATTCATACCGTTCTCAAGAGTATTCGCGCGTAAGGGAATATAACTAGACACACTGGAAACAGTCTATCTTAATCAGGGGACGGCTCCTCAAGAAACTGCCCCGTTGTAATTAGGAGGACTTTAAAAAAGAAAATCAAAGCTAGCCCCTTCAGGCAAATTCAGGCTCGCAAAATTTACCCATCCCTATCTATAAAAGGCAGGATGTGTGTGTGTGTGTGTGTGTGTGTGTGTGTTTTCGACGGATTTGCACCAAAATTTACATGCACATGCTCCAAGTTAGCAAGAAGTCCAAGACTGACTTTGCATTTCCCAACTCCCATCGATAGTAGAAATAATCATACTACTACGGCAGTTTTCATGTAGTTTGCGGCCATTTTATACTGGCCAGAGTGAGAGCCTATAGCTGGCTGCCACGAATAGGCAGGAAGATTCTTTTGGCCAGCGTGAGAGCCAACAGCTAACTGACACGAATGTTAACTAGCATGCAAAAAAATCGATAGCTGCATTCGTCACAAGTGGGAAAAATTTAAATCTGCATGGCACTTTACTCCAATTGGCTCATTCGCTTGCTTAAACTCAACGTTGATTCTGATTCCGCAGAACTGGGTTGGGTGTGAAAAAGTAATTGTTGTTAAGATTCTTTTTTCATTCGGTTATCCCAGTTACGAGTCCTTTTTTTTTAAGTTGATCTTTTTGTGTTCATTTTGTTTAGTTCTTTTTTCGTAACAGATTTAATGTTTAGTATAGAGCTTAGAAAAAATTCGCAGTGTGAGATAGGCAAGAAGTAAGGCATGTAGCAACATCAGCACGGCAAAAGGCACTCCTTTAAAGGCAAGGAAGGGCAAAAATATTTTAAGTCAAGTGATAGCCATTGCTGTATGAGTTGTACGATTTTTGAATCAAGCACGGGCAACGCCGGGCCATGCTGCTACTCTTTCTTTGAAATCTGTCCATACCAACCGCATTCTATCAGTTCTAATCTTCATACAGAGTAGATGCTGAAAGAATCTGATCAGACCCTGATAAGAATAGCGATCGAATCGCAAAATTGCTTCCATTCACGTCCTCCAAATCGCCATGACCAGTAGCGTCAGAAACACCATCCGTTTCACCCCAGAATACGGGGACGATATATTGTCACACGCGTATGCGCGATTAATGAGAACGAGCTTTTGGGGTACGATACTAGCCTCAACTCTCTGAAATCGTTTTTGACTTATGCCCAGCGGTTTTACCGCCTGTTTTTAGAAGAATGGCTATTTTCTTTTTTTTTCTGATTGGTTATAAACGAATACCTCTGAAATAGTCGCTAGCAAAAGAGGCAGCTTCATATAGGGAACATCAATTTTAAGCTAGTGCAGAAATTTAAATAAGTGCATTGCATCCTAAGAAACGATAGAAAATGTAACATAGAAATACCGTCCTGTGTATGACGATAAACTACATCCGCGTCCTGGGTATGGCGATAAACTACGTCCAACAAGGCCTCAGATAATGTTTTCGGAAAAATAATGTTGCCAGCTATACGTTGCTATACGTTTTTAAAATAATAATGTTGCCAGCTATGAGTTTTTGAAACAATAATGCTGCCAGCTATATGATTTTTGAAACAATAATGTTGCCAGCTATGTGTTTTTGAAACAACAGTGTTGCCAGCTATGCGTTTTTTGGAAAGAATAATGTTGCCAGCTATACGCTTTTGAAACAATAATGTTGCCAGGTATGCGTTTCTGAAAAAAATAATGTTTTTAACGCCAAAAAACGACATTATTACGTCATTATTTTTGTACCAACCTAATATATATTTATATACATACCTTAATTTGGCATTAAATGACCCACAGTGGTCGATATGCCATAAAACCCAACCAACCAAGATAGAAATACAACGGCGCATACAAACGGTAGCATCTCGATACAAAATAAAATAATAAGATACAGAATATTTTTTTAGAAAGAAAGACAAGAAGTTTGAATTCTTATATAATATCTAATATCCTATAAATATAATGGATGCTGGACAATTTACTTAAAGATACGAAGTGAAGCAACAGATTCGTAATGCAATCGACGAGCGGCAAGAATACCAGGGACAATGCACGTAAGAAAAATAGTAACAACAGAGAGACATTGAGTATTGCTATCACATCTCGTCTGGTGCTTCTATTTAGAGATTCAAGATAAAACGCAAAAAAGAATTTGCAATGTTATCGGTCCTGATCTAGCGTTTCGACTCAGTCAATTTCCCACCGTTGTAACATCGCTTCCCAATGTCTTTTTATATAAGTATTATTATGCTAATTGCTCCGATGAGCTTTGCTCTTTCGTTCGTAGAGTTTACGAATATAAACGCAGTACTAAATTGGCAGCTAGGTCTCAGCATTTTACAGTTAAAATTGCTACACGTAACCGCAAGTTCTAGGCGAAAACTTTCTTCTTTCGCAAATTTCGATCTCAGAACTGGCTTCCGGTTTCTTGCTTTTCAGTCTACTTTGATCTTCAAAATTTTAAATGCAATGTCAATCATTATTTTCTATCTTCTTAATTTATTCTTTTCTTTCTTTAATACTGTTTTTTTTTTTGTTTTTTTGCTTTTTTTTTCACAGTATTTCACACTCAGTATCATCTTTGCGTTTTAGTGGCTTTATTGCATTGCATGGGATTAAATGCTTAAAAAGAAAACTTATGACAAGAATCAGAAAGAGGCAGTTTAAATTGTTATTCAAAATTGCTGAATAGATAATGAGCATAAATTGTACGCACTTTCCATTAGTTTTACTATTTGTGATATTTTTTTTTAAATATTTTTAGTTTATGTGAACAGCACTTTTTAAGGTAATTCACCCCAAGCAAGGCTGTAGTGTCACTAGAACGCAATGTTCTACAGAGGACTGAGTAAAGAGGAGTGTTTGAGGAAAGGATTCAGAGAAGGACGGGGAACAAGCACAGCGTGTCAGATGTCGATTGACATTACACTTAAATATTTGAAGATCATAGTCGTCGAGGAAACAAACGCTTCTAAACTCGGTAGCAACCCTTCTACTATTTATTTTCATTCAATTAACGTTTGCAGAATTTTTAAAGTATTTTTTCGCAATTCCTACGGGCTTTTGGGATTCCTGTGTCTCACCTTCCGTTGTCTGTTGCAGCACAAACCAAATTTTGGTATCTCTTTGATTCTGAGGTTTTCTATATCTTTAGCTGTTATTTCTCCTTTCAACCATGCATTGAGTCCTCTTATAAGTAAAGGTTTGCTTAACTCGAATCTCATAACAAACGTAATCTATGTAGGACGGATACTGTCAAGGATGTATTATCAACGGTCGATTCCTTAACATCATGCATGCTAAAGAATCACCCGTTGATAATAAAGCCTTGAACAGTATCCGTTCTTTTTGTGGACACTTAAGAGTATAAGTAGGTTTCGCCGATCTTTGAACATTGTTCAAAATTTCCGTTTGCCATTGCCTCTACAGTGATTGACTCTTTGGCGTTGTATCGGGCGAACATTAGGATGAAAAGAAAGGAACCAGATTCTTACTGGAGTGATAATATATAACAGTCCGTTTTCCAAAACTTTTAGCGACGGGTCGTATATACAAATTCCACTTGAGGTTTGGGGTGAGCTTCAGACCCTGTAAGTGTACAAAGCATTGGGAATTAATATTTTCGTGATATAGGCGTGTAGAAATGGTAAACAAACTCTTGCGTTTGGCTGTTACCTCCTGTGAGTGAGTTTTATCCTCTTCTGTACCTGGTACTTGTGGCCTTGTGTCAAACATTAATAGGAACAAGTAGATGCTGCATTACTGTCTAGAAAACCATATTTGAAGATGTTAACGTTTCTTTTTTTCTTTTTCAGAAATATATATATATATATATATATATATATATATATATATATATAAGAACCATTTATGAATACTTTGTAGTTCTTTCGAGAGTAAACATTTGCGTGTTCTACTGATTGAAATATATTCTTTTAAATGATCTTCTTTTTTCTATTTCTTTTATTCGAAATGAATGAAAAATTTTCAAGCAACCAACTTCCAGTAAATGTATCACGTGGTCACTTGAAAATCTTATCCAAACATCCGTCCTGTCTTCTTGTCTTCGCTCACGGCATATAAATACACAGAAACGCGCGCTGTTCTTTACAAAGACGCTGCTTTTCTTGTCAGCAATGATCTTTTGTATGCAGTTACGTCATTATTTGCAGAGGGAATGAATTTTGTTCATTACTCGATTTTAGCTTTTATTCTCAGGTGTGCGTGGGCACGCGGACATTTTCAAGAGTTTTAATCCAAGCAAATATTTACTGAAGTGGCGAAAGTTTTGAAAATTATTACGATTTCTCTGCAACGATATCTACAAAAAAGTCAGAGTCGTTGTAGTCGTCAGCTTAGGTCTTTCTTTTGAGCATCAAGAAGGAAAAGAATTGCTATGGCAAAGACACCGCAATTCGTATGGTTCGACACAGGAACGAGACGGCAATTCGTATCGCTCGACACAGCAGAGACCGCAATATGTATGGTTCGATACAGCAAGGAGACCGCAATACGTATGGTTCGATAGAGCAAGGAGACCGCAATACGGATGGTTCGATAGAGCAAGGAGACCGCAATACGGATGGTTCGATACAGCAAGGAGACGGTATTTACGTATGGCTGGATACAGCAAGGAGAGAGCAATTCGTATGGCTCGACACAGCAGAGACCGCAATTCGTATAGCTCGACACAGTAAGGAAGCCGCAATTCGTATGAGTCAACACTGCTGAGACCGCAATTCGTATGGCTCGTCACAGCAGAGACCGCAATATGTATGGTTCGATACAGCAAGGAGACCGCAATACGTATGGTTCGATACAACAAAGAGACCGCAATACGTATGGTTCGATAGAGCAAGGAGACCGCAATACGGATGGTTCGATACAGCAAGGAGACGGTATTTACGTATGGCTGGATACATCAAGGAGACAGCAATTCGTATGGCTCGACACTGCAGAGACCGCAATTCGTATAGCTCGACACAGTAAGGAAGCCGCAATTCGTATGAGTCAACACTGCTGAGACCGCAATTCGTATGGCTCGACACAGCAGAGACCGCAATATGTATGGTTCGATACAGCAAGGAGACCGCAATACGTATGGTTCGATACAACAAAGAGACCGCAATACGTATGGTTCGATACAGCAAGGAGACTGCAATTCGTATAGCTCGATACAGCAAGGAGAAAGCAATACGTATGGCTCGACACATCAAGGAGATCACAGTTCGTATGGTTCGATACAGCAAGGAGACCGCAATTCGTATGGCTCAACACAGCAGAGACCGCTATTCGTATGGCTCGACACATCAAGGAGATCACAGTTCGTATGGCTTGACACAGACTGAGACAAAATTGATTTTATTTTTATCTATAATTTTCTGAAGAGGTTTACTAAATGAGAGTGTCGAAAATAGATTCCGATTGACTTGAAGAAATGCAAGATTTTAATGATCAAAGAATCATCCTCTCAGGAGTATGTTTCACAAAGTAGCTGCTCCCAGGAAGAAGCTATCCTAATCGAACTTCATTTTTACAAATGATATGCGAAGGGAATAAGGTTGATTCGATTCTGTGCGTGTGATATTGCGTGTTCTGGCTGTAAAGGTCTGAACGAGTGTGATTATGGAAGCCGTTCGTCAGAATATTTCCCATGCAAATAGAGTCAGTGTAACGAGAAGCTTGTGACGTTTCGTCTGTGGGAAAGGGCCTGTCGGGTGGAAAATAATTCATTAGCCACAAGGCCTCGTGAACTTTTTCAAGGCAAGAAAAGTGAGGATTAAGTAGCTCTAGTCCAGATATGTCAATAATACTCCATATTTGATATGACACGACTCTTTAAGAAATATAAAAGTAAAGATACATACTCAATATTATTCTGGCAAATAAACAAACTCCTGCTATATAGCTATGAAGCTACAACAACTTTTCCGCCAATCCGTTCTTCATCCCTGATCATGTATATACTGTTAAAAAAAAAACGTCATCCAAGAAAAAATCAAAAATGGTTATGGAAATGACCATTAAACCCTAAACAGTGGTTATCATCAATTGATTTTTTATAGATTATTGGATACGAACAAGTGATGATTTTTTTAAATTTTTTTGCAAAGGTGCGGATATTATTCGTTCATGATTTGAGTTTAAATCTCTAAATGACAACTCTAGAATGAATGAAGTTGAAGCATTTCCTGAAATATTTGCCTACGAGTAAAGCTGCATGATCAAAGCACACACAGTGCTATGTCCACATGCATGTTTCTCAGAAAGATAACAGGCGAAATATGGCGAAAAATATGCTCAACTCCATTGTGCATGAAATGCATTAAAGTACATATTACCGTTTAAAAATAATAAATTTAGAAACTAAACTTTTTTTTTTTCTTTTTTTTTTCTTTTCATAAGCTAGAAGTGTTCGTGAGACAATACCACATCATGTCTGGCTCTAAGTGGTGTTTGCGACTACGCTTGGGTGCTTCGTAGTGAGGCCGTCTTGTTTGTGTCTTCACGTCTGTCTTCAAGCCAATACAATGTACTGTCTCTGTTTCATACTGAAAGTTAAATCAGCCGATTTTTCAAGAGGAGAAAGGTTTACTTGTAGTAATATCACAAGGCATATCGTCTTTTATTGTTCCCAGTAGGAAAATTTTGCTGACTACTTGTCAATGACGTTGAAACACTAGTAAGTGACAGAAAACTACCATATCCTAGATTGGAAGGTACTCTCCCTACGCGGCGAAGATTTTCACTTCTTTTTTACAGGAAATTTGTCCTTCTTGCCATGTACTTATTCGTCAATTCATGGCCCAATAAAAAGACACCGACACATCCTGTTTCTCTTTTTTATCCACAGGTTTCATGGTCGTCAACTCTTGACTATCAAATAAATCGTATTTCATAACTAGGATATATTTCTAACAAACTGTGTCGTTACGGTTGTTGTTTGTTTTGCCTTTTTTTTTTTTTTTTTTTGGAGATATTTATTTTTTCCTGCTTTATTCTTAAATCATTCTCATCTATTTCAAACAGACAATATCTCGTTAGGATATCATATTGAATAAGATTAATGCAAAAATAAGGATAAAGAGTACCATTTAAAAAGAATGTTCTCGTTATTTACACGTTCGTGCAACTTTTTGCCTCTGTTTGAGAGTCAGCATATTATCAACCGAACCAAAGCGCCAACATGAAGGCAATAATAATGCGGATTGAAAATGAATAATATAATAATTCATATATATATATATATATATAATTAATATATATATATATATATATATATATATATATATATATATATATATATATATATATATATAATATATATATATGTGTGTGTGTGTGTATAATTCATATAATATTCATGTCTAACAGACGCTAGATCAAATCTCGCTAGAAATTATTTCTTTATAGCCAGAAAAAGAAAGTAAAAACGAGTCAAAAAATAAGATGTTAATGCCCATGGTAATATTAGCATTTTCCTTATAAGGAATCATCATCATTTATTGATCGAGCAGCCAGTGCTATTCGAGTTGCGCCTTTAATCTCTCCTTGCGCACGAGTTGGGATCAAAATGTAGTAACTGTTCTCCTTTTCTCTAATTGTAGTAGCAATATTAGCCGTATCCTTAACAGGAAATATTCGGTGTTCCGTGCAGCCAGTTCTATGCGAGTTGCGATATTTTTGTACACATCTCCGAGAGTAATGGTAATAGTAATCAGTTCCTTATAAAGAATTGGCTAAGCAGCAAATACGAGCCTCTATTGAAATTTATTAAAAAGAAGTTTTATTTTAATGTTTTTTCTCAGTAAAATAGGTTCCTCAGCTCGGGTAAATGTTATTAATCTTTCCTGTGTTGATGGCGTTTTTCTTCCTAATCTTCTCTTTGAAGTAGTGGAGAATGATTATGTCAGTATTTTCCCCTCTAGTTACATTTGATTTTAACTGCTGCTGAAAGCACTCAAAGAATGGAGTTTCCGTTATTTGGTATCGTTCTTTGTTTGTGATTATATAGCGCCAGTTCAAAAGGTTAGAAAAAGGATAGTCCTCACTAAAATCTATAAGCTTTTTTTAACAATTAATCTGGAAAGGTGGTTGTTTGCAGAGCGATAAAAATAGTTTGAAATTAATTATTTATAGAATTTATTTTAAGGAATTATGTCTTAACAGTCTTAAATTTAAAAAGAAATCTTACATTTTAGGCTTTTTGTTTTTTGGGTTTTTTTTTCTTTCAGTACGACCTTTATCGGATACTGCTGACAGCATGGGACTAAGATGATTTATGTAAAAATGCTTTACGTTATCTAAAAATATCAGTTCTTCCAGAAATAGATTTTTAAAATCCTGAAAAAGAGATGCCAAGAGGTGGATAAGGCATCATGGGAGAACAAGCGAGAAAATAATTCACACTGATTTATAAAGTTATTAGGTGCTGACAGCTAAATATAACATTTCCACATTTCTTTTAGTATGACTGCCTCGAGAGATATAAAACCAGAAGTCTGTCAGCACTTGATAATTATCCAAAACTAATGGAACCATTGCAAAAGTATACGAACAATCAGAGTAAGATGCAAACGATCAAAAAGAAACAATCCCATTATTGCATAACAGCACCTCTAAATGTAGCATTTCTGATTAATCTGTTTTTACGGATTATCAACTTTTTGAAGGTTATTTAAATACAAAACATTTCGGATTGTAGGAGGTTGCTCACAGTTACACGGTGTTCTCAAATGGTCTCCTATATAAGTACTGACTTTACAATGCTTAACTTCGGTGTTTAGTTTCTTCCTTGACCTTACTAACATTAGATATGCGATGTAGTGATCAAATCTATTGGGGAAATTCTCACTGCTAGCATAACCGAGCTGTATGTGTTAAGGATACAAAATTAGTGAGGTTTTCCGCATGTTTCATATAAGCTAATTGAGGATTAAATCTGGTGAGTGGTGGCTCCACGTGAATGCATAATAATTTGCTTTAAAGGCAAATTAAATTGTGCTTGTTTATGAAGGCCTCTGTAGCCGAGTGCTCAAAAGCACGTCGGATCAAACGACGTTTTCTTCTGTAAAGGAGAACACAGGTTCGAACCCTGCCGGAGAGTGCATTATTTTAATTTCTCGAATGTTCAGGAAGATAAACGAAATAAAATAATGTTTAAAAATAAACGGAACGTCTACTTTTTATGATGCCAACGAACACTCGTTGCCTCTTTTGTAATGCCAAGGAACACCCGTTGTCACTTTTCGTAATGCTCGTTGTAGTGGAGACTTTGTAATCGCAGATACAACTATAGTAACGCGGTTGAACAATACTGGTGTCAGACGCCTTCGAATAACGCACTAATAGTACTTGCTCGATAATACTCATTCGAACAGTAATCTATATAGTAAAATAGTATAGTGTATAGAATAGCGGTCCATATAGTAATAGAAGATAGAGTAGAAATATAGCTATCGTTTAGACTTCACGCAACCTCCTACGTATGCGTTTCATTTATGGTCACGTGGTCTATTTAATTCAGTATTCGGATTGACTCATTGTTTTCTCATTGGCGATCTATGTTCAAATTCAAGCGACACTTTATTCCTATATAATACTACTCAAGTATTTTGGGGGATTTTTTTTAAGCGTTTCACCCCAAGCAAGGCGAGAAGCCACTAGGATGCAAGGGGTTACAGAAGATCAGACAGGAGTGATAGAAGAAAGGATGAGGAGAAGGGTAGTGGATAGATGAAGGAACCTGGAGATGTCGATTGACATTACATTTGAATAGCTGGAGATTATAGCTCTCAGGGAAACTGGAATAGGGAAGGGAGTTCCACAGGCGAGAGGTGCGAGACATGAAGCTATTAGAGTGGAAGAGACGGCTACATTTATGAGTTTCGACAGTGAAGGGGTGAGAGCGGGATGCCAGCCTCGTAGGGCGCTTGAACTCATGAAGTCTGGGAACCGGCGAATGCAGCTCCTCGTGCAATTGCCATGAAAGTATTTGTAAAACAGACGGAGAGAGGCGACGGCGCGTCTGTGAGAAAGTAACTGTAGACGAGATGACAGAGCAAGGCCAATTATATTGCATATCCGCCTCTGGAGCCTATCAAGAACCCCGAGGCAAAACAGAAGGGGCTCCAGACCATATATGGCAGCAATAATCCAAGGGTAAAAAAAAAAATATATATGTGTTTGTCAATAGAAAAATGGACAGGCCAACAGAGAACATTTCTTTTTTTTTACAGCCGTAAAAAGTGAATAATATTGTATAGAAAAATGGTGAAATTTATTTGAGAGATGATTATATAGAATAATACAGTTGCTACAGTAGATAATGCAATTAATTCTAGCACTATATCATTTGGCTTTAATATTGCCTTGAAGCTAAGTTTTAAACTGCTCTACACCTGATACTGAACAATTGTACACATAAATAGAGCATAACTTAAGACTATATTTTTATAATACACTGATGCACATACACACAGACATATATACATATTTATATATATGTATTTCTTCCTTTTACTTTTGTATGCCTGCCACGACTGTCACCGTTTGTCAGCACTTGATAATCATCCAAAATTAGTGGCACCTGTCAAGGCTCTCATTAGCTACGCTCTCAACTTTTGGAGATAAAATCTTATGATTATTTATGATTATAAAAATTACTACACCTGACACGTCATCATGATCAACCACTCAGAGAGCATTTTAAAGAGATAGTAATAGAAGCCACCTTATTTTCTGCATAAAACGGAAAGAATTCTCCAACTCCGGTCAGATGCGAAACTCATCATGGCATAGCCACACGTCTGTCTATCCCAATTTATATTTTTTTAATTACAGAGTTGTCGAACCCTTAAATTTGCTGTAAGTAAATATTGTCGAAAACTCTAGTTGCATTTTCAACTTTTTCTCACATATATATATATATATATATATATATATATATATATATATATATATATATATATATATATATATATATGGGGAAGCAATATCAATTTTTATATATCGTGAACAATTTTAAGGTTAAAAAGATGACAAAATGGAAAAAGGTTTCATGCAACGCGTTTCATTCTTCAGGGCATCATTAGACAAAAGTGATGTTTACGCTGATACGACTACACATGCGCACGAAGGAAATGTGGGTGTTGTGAATTTTAATTTTTGTTCTTTCTTATTATATGTTTTGGGTATATAGTTTTAATTTTGATTTTTTTTTTTCTCTTTTTGTTTATGTTAACATCACTTTTGTTATCCCACATTCTTATAATCTATACATATGTATATGTATATACTGGGCGCGATAGGTAAATTTTATATTTTTAATTTCGCGCATGCGCGTTGTATGTTTGTGTTTTTATCGTCTGCACAGTATAGTAGAGTTAGTTGGGCAATGTCTGCGAGAAAAAGATCACCATAACGCAATTTACAGAGCAAAAGTTTTTTGAAACGGTATGCTATACTGTTTGAATTTGGCGCCGGAAGGTCCAATATATTTTAGAATGTTTGGGTGTCAATCTGATGACAGTTCATAGGATTTTGACAGCGTTGAATGAATCTAATGACGATTACGAAGGTGTTTGGAGTGATCACTAGTGATGCCGACGTTATGCCACCATTCATCTTCCCACAGGGCCTAAGACTCAACACGGAGGCCTACTTCGAATGGCTTGAGGAGGTAGTGTAGCCCTGAGTCAAGAACGTGGTTTCTGGAAGACCCTATGTCTGGCAGCAGGCCTCTGCACCATGCCACACAAGCAGGAGAACGCAGTAATGGCTCTCAGATAATTTCTGCGATGGCATCACCCCTTACATCTGGCCACCTAAATCCCCAGACTCCAACCACATTGATTATTATGTGTGGGGCACAGTTGAGCGAGAGGCCAACAAAATTCGCTGTAACACCAAAGATGAACTGAAAGCAAGGATTATGGCAGCATTCACCAACTTAAACAATGGAATCGACCAGAAGTGTTGCAAGAGATTCCGAAGTCGTCTGGGACCGTGTCTGAAGTCAATGGGGATTTTATTGAATAAATGTATTCTTTACCATTCCAAGATATTTTTGTGCAATTTTATTATATATATATACATACATACATATATATATATATATATATATATATATATATATATATATATATATATATATAGAGAGAGAGAGAGAGAGAGAGATAGATAGATAGATAGATATCTGTTAAAATGAGATATCAGTGACATTTTCAGTATTGCGTAATGTAGATGATAATTTATCCATCGCACCATATATATATATATATATATATATATATATATATATATATATATATATATATATATAAGCTGTGATACAGTCTCTCTGTGGATGACAATATGTACGCACTCGAAAAACTTAAATTCGGCTGTTCACTCTTAGAAGATAATTGCGAATGTGTAAACAATGACTATTACTACTAACTTTACAAGGCTCTTCCTCGTCACTGAATTGAGTTCTCTCAGTAATTGGCGTATTTATTCACAGAATAAGTACGTAAGAATTCGCCTTTCTTTCAACTTTGCGCCGTTGGCTCAAGGAGAAACTCTCCGTCTTTTGCCAAATTAGTCGGATGTCGATCACGGCTTGAAGCAGTCGGATGTCTAGCCACACTGATGAGCTCTGATATTCATCAACAGTCTGTATGTTTATATATATATATATATATATATATATATATATATATATATATATATATATATAGGAGCTCTATTTGCAGACATTACCAGCTGAATACATACGCTGTGTTCAACACGGACCAATAGATTTCAAGATATAAAACATTTGAAATAGGCAAATTGCATTTTTATTTATTTATTTACATATAATTCTATTGAACGAACTTTTTTTTATCTCGCACTTTTTTTCTTTCTTGTATGTGTTTTAGTCTTCTTTCATTTTATTTCGTTTTCTGCCTATTCTTTGTAAATATTAGTCCTCGTGGCTTTGAAATACTTCCAGGGATTAAATTACAGTCTCTCTCTATATATATATTGCGTTTCAGTTTTTAAACAACAAAACATCGTAAGTATATCAATCTACCTTTTCACAAACAAGAGGTGCATTGATCGAATGAATAAAGAAAGCGAATACAGAATTAAAAATACATATTTATATCTGTGTAGATTTTGCCTTTCGCCTAACGTTAATAGACAAGCTGACGTGTAAATATTTAAGCATTTTGTCACAGAGGACACTGCTGATTTCTTATAAGAAAAGAATTTCCCGATTGGAACGAGAATTCCCTACTGGAGGCAACGTCAATTCTTTGTGTGTGTCATTCTCTGTGTAATCCGTTTTATTCAATCATTTTGGATTTTTTTTAAAAATCATATTTTGGTATTTCAGTTTTTCTCGAACTGATTGAGTTTAAACAAAATGGCGCTTCCCGGTTGTCTTGTATGCGCCATATTCAACCTTTTGTACGCTTTTCTCGACACCAACCCGTTCCATGTACGAATGATTAGCACGGAAAGGAAACCTGGTTTATGAGTGGTAAAAGAAAAGGAGGTAGAGAAGGATGAGAAGAAAAAAAATGAGAAAAAAGAGAAATTACAAAAGTAAGCGTGGCAACGAATAAAAATAACGCGAAAGAAAATTATGCCAGGATATGTTTCCCAATAGATGTTAAAAGAGTGTCTCACGTATTCTAGAAGCTATGCTTAACGTTTTAAAATCGTCATGTATTATTATTATTATTATTATTATTATTATTATTATTATTATTATTATTATTACTGTTGTTGTTGTTGTTATTGACGCTTTTCTATCTATTTGCATGTTCAGCCATATTTCTAGTCGTTTTCAGTCCAAATGAAAGAATATTTCTTTAAATATCAAGTACCTTATGCAGTATCCCCTTTGATTCCAGAAAGACAAGTATATATATATATATATATATATATATATATATATATATATATATATATATATATATATATAGATATATATATATATATATATAGATAGATAGATAGATAGATAGATAGATATACTAGGATGTCCTGATGTTATATGGACCGCAGATATTTTGTATTTTCTCTGATAAACCCTTCACAATAAGGCAGATTATTTTCTGAGTTTTGTTGTCCTCCTGGGTGTTGTTGTCCAGGCCGCCCCCTTACAGAAAGCTGTAACACGAGGGGAAGTGGAAAAATCGAGCGGGGATTACAACATAAAGGGGAAAAGTAGATCATCGCCTTTTGTGGGATCAGGTTCAGATCATAGACAAAGAACACCACTGGGAAATACGTAAACTTAAGGAATCAGCACATATGCTAGGCCACAAAAACCTCCTGAGCCGACCAAGCATAGAAATGAATACAATATGGGAATCAGTATTAAAGAGCGCCAGAGTAAAGCGATGATAACAACAAAAATTGCAATATGAGTTCCGGTAAAAACATGATTGATAAGAGCAAAAATTGCAATATGTGCACTGGTAAAAAAATGGTGCTGAAGACATTAGGTTTCTAATACCCAGAAATTTATACACAGATGTCCTCAAGGACACATGGCACAACGTTTGTTAGATCCAGTGATAGGAGTCATTGAGTATGAGTTCAATACCTGGTTAAGGCGGTTAGAATTTGGAGAGTGGAATTAAATGACAACTGACATCCATTAGACATGGCACGTGGAACTAGAACAGTCTACACCAATGAGCGAATTAACGGTTCAGTTCGACATTTCAACCACCTGAAGAAGGCCGGAGCGTACAACGGCCGAGACGTTGTAATAAATGTGGCGACAAATAGTGAATATGTAAATAGTGTACTTAATAGCTTATCTCAGAAATATAGACAGATACTGTAGGTCAAATTTGTTATTCGTGTACATTTGTGGCTTATCTGTCTTTAATGTTCAACGTGTGTTGTAGTGGATTAAGCGAGATGTGTCCCGTTTAACAATGGCAGGATATTCATATCGTGAGCTGGCGGATATGATTTTACATACGGCCGAAGGAATGGTAATTCACGGCTGTATCAGATTTCGCTTCCGGAACGAAGGCAGCCGAGTCATCCACACTTTTATGCTGTTTAACGCCGCGTTGCTGAGACAGGATCCATGGTATCACAAACTATGGTTCGAGTAAGACCGATATCCGCTAGTACGCCTGAACACAAACAGAGTCTCCATGGCCTTTTAGACATATGTTTATAAGTACCTTTTACCTTGTTTTTTTCTGTCAGGAACTCGCTCCCAAAATTTGTGATAAAATGTTAAGTAGCGTTCTGGTTTTCAAATTCAAAATTCACGTGTGTTTTCTCAACAGCATAACGAAGCTAAAAATGTTTTGAATTTACAGAAATACACATCCACATTCACAGACAATTTAACCCCCTGAAGATTGTGTCAGATGAGATTCAAAGTACTTGGGAAAATAAAAATAATTTGTAAGAAACTTTTGGTAATTCCTTAAATAGTTTTTCACGGCTACCAAGAAATTAATCCGTGAACTTGAAAAGATCGAAACCAAAATAAATAGACAGGTTTGGTTAAATAAATTATTTAACCAAACCTGTTTGCACCGAAGGGAGAAAAAATTGCTACACAATAGAAAGAAAAACGAGAATATCAATCTGTTAAGCGTCTGTCCTTTTTATGATAGTAAGTTATAATGCTCGAGAAAGTACCTAACTTCAGCTGTCATGATCTGTATTCCCAAGAGTCATATCAGAACAAAAATGGGAAATTGCTACCATGTTTTGTTCAGAAAAATCTACGAATTAAGGGGTGAATTATATTTCACGTTCTTAGATCCAAAGGTACACATCTTTATAGCTAAGATCCCACTTGTCATGTAAACAGATCTGAATCATTCTCATTTCCATGTCATTTCACTGGTAGAAAGTTTCATTCGGACAGCTTCTTCCCAAGAACAGCTACATTTTGGAAGAGACTCCCGAGAGAATGCTTCCTCGATCACTAAATCATTAACATCTTTCAGTGGAAGGTCAATTGTAATCGATTCTCCTATATATTCTCATAGTCTACCCTACTTGCTTTCTCCTTTTGCGAGCATAAAAAACTCATTCAATAACCATCTACCTTGAGTAGATTTGGGGCCATTCCTTGGGTGAAAAATAGTGGAAAAATCATGGCTAAGTAGATAGATAAGATTACATTAAGACGCACATAGACAGACTGATTGATAGATAGAGAGAGAGAGAGAGAGAAAGAGAGATTGTCGAACAATCACGTGGTCAAGATAAACACTCAGTTGTGGAGCAAGCTGAGGTAAAAAGTAATCCAACCTTGAGGAAGAGAGCTATTTATGGTGCAATGGAGCATCTCATTGTGCTAAAGTGGGATAGTCCATTGCTTCGGCTGTGATTGCCTGCTGGTACCTGAGTGGAGATATTTCTATATAAATACCAGCTTGATTCATCAGTTAGTTTGCAGGGTTTGTATTAAGTTACAACCTGCTTTATTTTTGTCTGCCAGCTGGACGCTAGCTGGGACTCTTACGCCGGTAAGTGCTGTTTATTGTCTTGTTATTCTACATCTCCTTTCCCCCCATCACGTGTGGGTAGTGGCCTTTGGGGAGGGATGAGTTCCTTTAAACCTGGCTGGTTGTGTGGAAGTAGTCTGGACAATGCCCGAGGGGGTTTTGTCCGTGTTATTGTAGACGGCTGAGCAGTGTTTGATGTTATTCCAGCGTCGAATGTTTGTGTCACTGGTGTAGGGGTCTCGGGTAAGGCACTAGGTCTTGGAACTGGGATTGTTGGTGTATCCAGTTTCCTGAGAAATCGGCGATTTCAAAGGTTATTCTACCTGATCCGTCAACTCTGATACGGTATTGGTATTTGGGGAGGGTTTCAATGACCTGACCTGTTGTGTCCCATCGGCGGGTTGTTGGTCGTTGTAGTGCCACTATTTGTCCTTTTTGAAGGGGGTTTAAGGTGTGTGCTGTTCTGTTGTATTGTTCTATGAGACGAGCGTTCCGCCGGGACAGACTTAACTCGCGATTTTGGGCTGCGGTTATCCAATTCGCGTGTGGCTTATAGAGTGTGGGGTGGGATGGTATGTAGTCACGTAGTCGGCGGTGGAGTAGTAGTTGAGCAGGGGATAGCCCAATGTTTTGAATGGGCGTATTCCTGTATTGGAGGATGGCTCTTGCTGCACGGTTATTGTCCAACGATCCTTGTGCTCCTGTGTTGCCATTTACGATTCTCTTGGCCGTTTTGACAGCGAGCTCTGCACGACCATTGGATTGTGGGTAACCAGCAGATGATAACCTGTGTTTAACAGCCCAGTCTTGTAAAAATTGCTTGAATGGAAGAGATGTGAAGGGTGGCCTACCATCACTGCTGAGTTCCTCAGGAGCGCCGTAGGTTTGAAATATGTCTCGGCAAATCGAAATAATCCTTGAGGCAGTCGCTTCTCCGTGGCTCAAGTGGTATAGATTCAGCCAGCCTGTTAACCTGTCAGCGCATGCTAAGTAACCATGGTTCCCAACATGGAAGATGTTCATGACGATTTGCTGAAATGGCCAATCAGGAGATGGTGACAAATTGATTGGCTCTTTTGGTTGACTCGGGGCAATTTTTGAGCAGAACGTACAACCTGCTCTAATGTTCCGAATTGAAGCATTCATCCCGGGCCAATATACAGATTCATTGGCACGTGCCTTCATGCCAACTTCGCCTTAGTGTGCAGAATGTAGGCTATGTATTACTTTTGCGCGTTGTGAGGTGGGAATAACGATTCTTTGATCTAAGAGCACTAATCCGTCGTCAACACTTAGGCGGTGCCTCACTTCCCAGTATTCGCGGATTTCAGGTGCAGTGAGGATGCGCGTCCTTTGGAATCCATTTTGTATTACTTCAATTAATTTTTTGTATTGCGGGTCGCTGCGTCCCGCCGCACGGATAACGTCTGGTGAGATGAGCTCCAGGTTGTCGTTTGTACCGAATGTTGCTAATAGGGTTGTTGATTTGACCCAGTCATCCATGTTGTCAGACTCTATGATGTCTGATTGAGAGGGTTCAGCAGTGAATACATTTAGGAGTGCCTGTGAGATGTCTGCTGGGTTACGTGAGACAGCATCGGAGGTTCTGTGCCATTTCCCAGGGCAGTGCTGAATGGTGAATCTGTACCTGAGTGTTTTCTCCTTTAACCTGAATAATCGGGGGTTTTGGATTTTACTAAGGTCTCTATCTCCGAATAATCCTTTTAGTGGTTCATGATCTGTAACCACTATGAGATTCGGGCAACCCATTACAAAAATGCGACATTTTTCCAATGCCCACGCAATTACTGCTGCCTCGCCTTCAATAGGTGCATATCTGCGTTCAGCATCAATGCAGAATCTGCTACCAGCAAATATCAGGCGCCAACCTTCAAACTGGGGCTTTGTCAGTGGTGCATGAGCAATACTTCTGTAGAAGTAGGAAGCCCATTCCATCTTTGCTCCAATCTGGGGCAAGGCAGGTTATTAGTTCCTTTTGAAATGTTGCGATGCCTTTTCGGACTAAGTCAACTATTACCTTCTTTGACTGCTGAAATGCATCCTCGAGGCTTTTATTCCATGTAAAGTGAGAGTCTCGTTTTACGAGATCACGAAATGTAAGCATGACTGGGCTCAGTGAGTATGCCCAGGCGACTTGGTTGACCAGACCAAACCATGATCTGGCATCGGTGAGAGTTTTTGGTATTGGGAAGCTTAATATTGCCTCCAGCATGGATTTAGAAGGGGTTACACCAGAGGATGTTATCTGGAGGCCACCAAACTGCACTGTGTCTTGGCAAAATTGGAATGTTTCTCTATTTAGTACGATGCCGTTTTTTGCACAATGGAGGAGGAAATCGAAGGTGTGAAAAAAGGCTCCGTCAATGTCAGTGTCATAGAGTAGGGTGTCATCTACGATTTTTACTTTGCGGGGGATGTCTTTTATTACTTCATCATACCTTCGAGTGTAGGCATCTCCAGATGCTAGGTAACCTTGTGGCATCCTCAGGTACATGAACCTTCCCCATTCTGTGATGAAGGTGGTGAGTGGCTGGGACTCTTTATCTAAGGGGATGGAGTGATATCCATCAACAGCATCCAACACTGTTTTCTTTTGCTTAGGTGGCACTTGTAGTGCTAGCTGGAATGGTGACCCTGTATGGTGTGTTTCCCGTTTGCACTGTGAATTCAGGTGTTGGTAGTCTATGGTTCTTCATGGTTTGCCATTTTTCTTGGCGGTAATTACCATAGTGCTACACCAATCAGTGGGCATGCCGACGGGTACTGGGGTTATGAAACCCTTTTTCACATCTTCTCAAAGCGCCTGCCTTACGGGCTCTTTGAAGTGAAAAGGCACAGGAATTGGGTTATGTCTGGCTTTGGGGACTGCTCCTTCTTTGAGGTGTATATGTGCAGTGGGGCCAGACATTGGTGGGAGTTCACCATTGTTCTTGAACACCGTTTCGGCGAATTGATTCAATAGCCATTTCTTGAGTCTATCAATGTTTTGTTCTGTTGGGGGAAAAGGGAGTTTTTTGGGGCGCGTTGGAAGTTGTCCCTCGACTTTGCATTGTTTAGTGCTTGCGTCCGATTTTTTATGTGTGCTTGTCGAGGGCATGTGTTGCATTGCTGTTTGGGGTAATATTGTAGTCGTCGGCTTAGGAAAGTCTTTGGACAGTATCCCTACATCAATGCAGGCTGCTTTGCTGAAGTATAGCCCCTGAATCTTTTTGCATATGTATAGGGCTTGTTTAGTTGTTCTTCCTTGGACGATGAATTCCACAGGGAGCCAACCCCGACATACAAGTGTAAAGCCTCCCACAGCTCGAACGACTTTTTTTGATGGAATGAGGTTGTTGGTAGTGAACCCCATATTCAGAAGGTGCTTAAGTCCCCCGAGACATATGGTGGCCCCACTGTCGGGAAAGATCGTCATCCTAGTGCTGTTATTTCTGGGGATATTCTTAAATTGTCTGGGATCCGGTTTTGGTGAGAACGGAACAACATATGCATCAATTTCCCTTACCTGGCCTGTGTCTTTAGATGTATACGTGCCTGTCGTTTGATTTAATGTGATGTGGGCAATAAGTGTGTCCATGGCAGCTTCATTAGCCTCTGGGCTTTTCCTGACCGCTTGAGCCAGTTTCTTAGCCCGGCATACCCTCGATAGGTGATTGGGCTTCCCACAGTTACTACATGTTTGTCCCCATGCTGGGCATTTTAGCCGGCGGGATCCAGTTCCTGAGGTGCTATGCTGGTGGCTGCCACAACCTAAGCAAGCCTGGTGGTTTGGTTTAACATTGCAGTTTCAATAGGTGCTGGTACGGATCCCCTCGTTGGCTTGTGGTGTACCCTTTTGTCTGCGGTATGTTGATAGCCGAGCAGCAGCTGTATCTGAAGCGCCGGCCATTGAGGTTTGGTCTCGCAATGCTGATTCGAATGCCTCAGCTTGACGGATATTTTGCTCAAGGGATTTAAGTGCCCCAGCTTTGGCCAGTAGGTCAGCCTAGAGTGTGTCATTTGCTATTCCACGGATGATCTGGTCCTTGATGTATATATCAGACAGGTCATGCTCACATGAGGGGCAGGTAAAGTTACAATCAACGGCTATGGCTCTGAGGCGGACAAGGTAACTTTGTATTGGCTCATCCGCATCCTGAAACATGGAGGCAAAAGCAAGGCGATGGACAATAGGACTTAACCTCTGGGACTATCCCACTTTAGCACAATGATATGCTCCATTGCACCATAAATATCTCTCTTTCTGAAGGTTGAATTACTTTTTACCTCAGCTTGCTCCACAACTGAGTGTTTATCCTGTTCACAGCGCCATGTCGAACAATCACGTGGTCAAGATAAACACTCAGTTGTGGAGCTTGAGAAAGAGAGCTATTTATGGTGCAATGGAGCATCTCATTGTGCTAAAGTGGAATAGTCCATTGCTTGGGCTGTGATTGGCTGCTGGTACCTGAGTGGAGATATTTCTATATAAATACCAGCTTGATTCATCAGTTAGTTTGCAGGGTTTGTATTAAGTTACAACCTGCTTTATTTTGTCTGCCAGCTGGACGCTAGCTGGGACTCTTACGCCGGTAAGTGCTGTTTATTGTCTTGTTATTCTACAGAGATAAGAATACATAGAAACAGAAAAGAATACATTGAGACTCACATACACAGACTGATAGATAGATAGATAGATAGATAAGAATACATTGAGAGATATAAGAATACACTGAGATAGATAGATAGATAGATAGATAGATAAGAATACATTGAGAGAGATAAGAATACACTGAGATAGATAGATAGATAGATAGATAGATAGATAGATAAGAATACATAGAAAGAGATAAGAATACACTGAGACTCACATACACAGACTGATAGATAGATAGATAGATAGATAGATAGATAAGAATACATAGAAAGAGATAAGAATACACTGAGACTCACATACACAGACTGATAGATAGATAGATAAATAGATAGATAAGAATACATTGAGAGATTAAAGAATACACTGAGATAGATAGATAGATAGATAGATAGATAGATAGATAGATAGATAGATAGATAGATAGATAGATAAGAATACATAGAAAGAGATAAGAATACACTGAGACTCACATACCCAGACTGATAGATAGATAGATAGATAGATAGATAGATAGATAGATAGATAGATAGATAGATAATATATTGAGCCGGATAATACATTGGGATAGATAGATAGATAGATAGATAGATAGATAGATAGATAGATAGATAATATATTGAGCGGGATAATACACTGAGATAGATAGATAGATAGATAGATAGATAGATAGATAGATATGATCAGGTTGAGCTAAGTTAATTAAGTTCTCCTGCTGAATTTTAAGGTTCTTTTAATTCTTGAAGTACCAGGCATTGAAGCAAAACACTTATTTTGAATCGATATTTGTAAGTCGTTTTCTTTTTCCCTTCTAGTTCACAATTTTTATCTTGAACAGAAAGTCGACGAAACATCGCCATTAAGAGCGATTATCGATACCTGAACTGTTACCTTTAATTAGTATTTATTGTATACATTGCCTCGGTGTTAGGAAGAAGGATATCTTACTAAACGCGTGACCTGGCCGTCTATATATCGATTTCCACGTCGTTCTGTCTATCTTTTAAACTGTGTTTCCAAATTAAACTTACGTTTTGAAATTCATCCTCGAGATTTTAACTATCAGCATGAGCATAGATTTTCGAGAGTTATTTTCTCCTGGCTTTTAAAAAAATGTCACCAAATGCATGGCCTTAGAGCCACTCAAGATAGAGGCTTACATTTTAAATTGCAATTGCGAATTAAGTGTAAGCTATGAGTGGAAAGGAAAGTAGTAGGAAGTGAAAATGATGAAGATAAGGAGGATAGATAAGCGACTTTTTATGCAAAACTGCGAGATTTGGTATAAAGGAAACGCTCGAGATGAAACCCCGACTCAAACATTAATATCTGGAGAGCTAGTCTTTCAGAACTATGCTTTAACCAGTTAAGCAGTCATTGCTTTAGTCGTGAACACTTCTTTTCATCATCTGCCACTGTTTTGAAATCCTGACTTTATTCTATGTTGTAATGTTAATTGCCTAGGCGTGTTATAAACCGTAATTGTGAACACTAATGGGTATGTCCCAATCTTCATAAATATGCTGCACACTATTGTAATTGGGGTAATATGCTGTCTAAGTAGTCCATTTCTAGGAGTGGTTTACCTACTTCACGCCGCTGGCGAGTATTGTATTTTGTTGATGTTATAAAAATTACCATTTCATTTCCAACCTCCGTTTTGGTTATTCCTCATTCAGTAACCTTTTCTAGGTTACAAGTTGTGA
>OZ010589.1:38210097-38222597 GCA_963932145.1 Acanthosepion lycidas
ATAGATAGCGAAGGATATTGAATTTGGATTTTTGAAGAATTAAGTTGACTGGAAAACATGGAGCCGGCTTTAAATAACCAACAAAGGGTTGATAAGTATTTAAAAAATAGCAATGACATTTTAGACACTTTGGAGGGGTTTAATTGTTAAACTGACTAGTCTGGTTGACTACTACTCTCTTCAATGGGTACCCTATATAAAATTAGGCATTTAATATCAAATTATCTAATTTCCGGTTCCTTCTAAAGTCTGCTTCAGCTCTCTACTCCTAGCGTCTCCACCTGAACTTTGAAAATTTATTCGCCAACTACTTATTTCATTTTATTTATTTCTCTCCTCCACAAATTCCATTTCGTCCTGTTTACACTCCTCCCAGTATTTAGGACAGGAGAAGAGGTATATCCCTTTTTCCTTTTTAGGATTGGGTTTCCGGTTCCTTCTGACGACTGTTCTATACTCCTAAAGCTTTATCTTTCCTACGCAAATATACGTCTACACATTAAGACTCTAGCTCAGGTGGCACTTGGGCCTTGTATTGGGCGACCATTAGTACAAAAATATGATATACACAAACGTCATCATTCCCTTTGTATTCCATATTTAAAGCGGACGTTTCATTTGACCAGATTTTTTCCAGGGGCTGCTAATCTGTCGAAGAGTTATTCATGAGGATTCTTCCCCGAACACTACAATCTGAACCTCTTCCAGATTAGATTTAACTATTACCTATCGTAAGTGTACTCATAATCCTTCCTTATTTACCAATTCTTCTCCTACGTTCATACAATAACCCTATTTGGTGACTCTTCTATAGAGAGTGACTCTTGGGAATTGTATCGGGCGTGCATTTAATAGAAAAATATTATACTGTTAATCAGAACATGACATTCTTAAGCGCGTAATTTTCGCTTTTTTTTCTTTCTTCTGGCTAAAGGGTTTATTATTGCGATTGTCGATGAAAACGTCGTCACTGTTCTTTAGTTTTGACTACAACACACATCATGGCAGCAACACGCTAATATAAACACAAACATTCCCAAGTTTTCAATCACTTTCTTACCATAGTTTTATTTCTTTCCAAACTTGGTATTTCATCTTTGAATAAACGTATATATATGCATCATGTAACAAAATATTAACCATTACAGGTACTGCAGTAGCTCAACTGAATATCTGAATTGAATTTTGCGATAGTGATTTTTCTGTCAGCTCTACATCTTAGCCTTATTTTTATTTACAACAGCAGTTATCCTGCTACTACATGTAAATAAGGTCCCTTTCTATTTTCTTTCTAGAGTTGGCGTACACTCTTTTGAACCTTTCTTTTACTATGCTTGAATCCACTCCATAAAGATTCACTAGTGATCTGTGAACATTTGTTGCACTCTTTACATTGTTTGAATTGTCCTCCTCCTCTTTATTGATATATTCACAACGTTTCGTTCCTTATATATCCGGTCTTCTTCAGGTGACTGAAATTTCGAACTGAACCCTTTTTCTTCGTCCACCGGGGTAGATTGTTCTAGTTTCACGTGCCATGCCTCTTCCGGATGTCTCACTTATCTCTCTTTAACTCAACTCTCCAAGTTTTGTTCAACACTGCAGTAGCCAGTTATTGAGCTTACGATTCTATGGGTCAAGTGACAGGTGAACAAAAACCTGGAGAGTTAAGTAACTCTAGAACTACAACTAGAATAATCTAAATAAAGGATTCAGCTCGAAATTCCAATCACCTGAAGAAGGTCGAGGTGTACAACGGTCGAAACGTAGTGAATATATCAATAAAGATGAGGACAACAGTTCAAACAATGTAAATAATGCAACAAATATTCACAGATTTCTAGTGAATCTTTATAGAATTCATTCAAGCATAGGAAAAGAAAGGTCCAAAAGAGTGTATGCCAACTGTAGGAGAATATTATATAGCTAATCAGAATATGACATTCTTAAGCACGTAATTTTCAGTTATTTTCTGACTCTTCTGTAGAGAGTGACTCTTGGGAATTGTATCGGGTGTGCATTTAATAGGAAAATATTATACTGTTAATCAGAACATGACATTCTTAAGCGCGTAATTTTCTTTCTTTTGGTTAAAGGGTTTTTTATTGCGATTTTCGACGAAAACGTCACCATTGTTCATTTTTTTTATTTACAACACACATTATGGTAGCAACACGTAAATATAAACACAAACATTCCCACGTTTTCAGTCACTTTCTGAGCATAGTTTTATTTCTTTCCAAACACGGCATTTCACCTTTCAGATTCACAAGACATCTGAAGGACAACAGTTAGAAAATTGTAAATAATGTAGGTAATTACAATACCTCATCTCAGAATTATATAGGTAGATATTTCTTCCATTGTTTCCTTCCAAAAACGGTGATTCCATGGCAGTAGTTTCCTTTCAGTTTTCAATCTACATGAGCAGAAATTCTAAAAGCGAACTTTCAAGTAGGAAAAGAGAATGTTATTTCAAAAATTCTTACACTGGGATTCCAGACATTAAAAGACGTATAGCTTAAATAATGCTAGCAAGTCTCACACAATGTCTGGAGTAAATCAAAATGTCAAATCCTACCGTACTAATCCGAACGTTGACGATCTGAACTGATTCAGAATGATTTTAACCCGTTGGGCGTGGATTTCTGACAGTGATGGATTGTGCTCGTTTTTATAGTAAAAAAAACACACACACACACCAAGACAGTACAGTAGTAGCAATAAAAGTGTGAATACGCCAGTACAATCGTAGTGATAGTAGGGTGAATACGCCTCTCCGCTCACAGATTCCAAAGCTTTCAGAAGGTGGTGGTGGCGATTGGCTGATCGACTTGTTATGATCTGTTCCTCCAAAAAATGATGAAAACACCCCGAAGTAAAACGCGGAAAAAAGAAGTGAAAAATGTTCCCGTCGTACATACTGTGATGCAGCTTTGGGGACTGAGGAACTGCCGAAGGTCTACAAGCAGACAGGGATAACACTCATCATAACATATTTCATATTTATATTAGAACACGCATCGATTCTTTCGCTAATCTTTTCATTAATACCATTGTGTACTCTTTGTATTTGTAGTTTATACTAAAAAAAAAAAAAAAAAAAAAAAACGCCTCCATTAACGCTTTCTTTTTCGCCCGCCCATATTAGAAATGTTAGTCAAAACAGAACGTTAACTATGCCCTTAGGCTTTTTTTTTCTCCAGAGATCATACAGATAATTCTAACCATAGCAATAAAATTTCCCCCGTGATAATACAATTCTCCACAGTTAGTCCTGTGTCCACTTCACCGTTGATAGCGTGTGGCTCTTATTCACATATACCTCGGTGAATGCGCTTCGATTACACAAAGTGCTATTTCCGGCCGGCAATAGAAGCTTTTGAAGTTGACAATAGACTTCAACTCTGGGTAGTTTCTTTCCTGTTCAAATCGTTGCTGACTCACTCGCCCGAAGACTATTAACATTTTAATTACAAGAATTCAACGAGTTGAGAGATTTTCTTTAAGTTGAAACGCATTTTACGTTTTCTCCGGTTACAGAAACGTAAAAGTCGAATGAGAAGCCAAACCGTCCATTTTATTGCTTGGTTTTGTATTATTTTAGTTTAGCTTCCTTGTGTAAAGATCTGATTCAGATTTTTCATGCGTCACCATGAAATCACATCAGTTCAATTCGTGAGATGTAAATAATAATGTTCACCCAGTGGAGAGAGACAATATACTGAACCCAACCCAATAAACTAGCGGAATAAAAAGCAAGCGTTTTATATGCCGAAAACCATACCAAGTGTGGGTATTTTTCAGTGTGCGCATGTCGCTACTAAATGTGACACAAGGTCAGTTTAAAGTGAGTAATACCGTGAAAAAATTGGCCATGCCCTCTCGACATTTCACCTTTTGGAGATGTCTCAGGCGCCAGCTAACAGACCCAGCCCACTCCCGAAGGAGAGGTACTTCCTCGAGGGAAGGATCCCTCGAGCCTGGACTTAAAATAATTTGAACATCACCGAGACAAAATGCAAACCATACCAGCCGAGACAAAAGAGTGTTGTCTAAACGTATGAGGTAATACTGACAATAATACATCTAAAACTTCAGACAGCTCTGAAATGTCCATAAATAGACTGGTTGAAATTATAGAATAATACTAGCTAGTAGGACTACTAACTTTTGTCAATATTTTGATGTAATATATAATAATATTATCTTATAAAATGTTTTATTAAAGAAGCATTTTCAACTAGTATTTTTACTATTAAGTTGGTGCAAAAATAATGTCATTTTTTGACGTTCAGCTTCAAAAGACAAACGACATTATTTTTGCACCAACCTAATAATACTATTGCTATCATATTTTAGTCGTTTTTCATCGCATCTTTTCTACACTGAATACATTTCCACACACCAAACGTCCAAAGACAATTGCTACACTATCGCTTTTTACATGACAAGTATACAAACGAGCTACTTTTCGTCATTCTACCAGTTCCTACCTTTAGAGCTAAGACTCATTCTCACCTTCTTCGCATTCCAAAGCCAAGAATGATGTTCCATTACAGTAGATTCATCTCTAAAACCGATACATCATGGAACAGACTCCCGAGAGAATGCTTCCCTTATTATTACATTTTTAACCTTTTTCTAATCTCGACTTATAATAATGGCTGTTCACTCATATCCTAGATAGCCCGTCTACTAGAGTGGCTAGCCAATCCTTGTTACTGATGCCTATTCAGTAATATTGTTGTGTTTGTTCAACACCCATGTTCAACACCTAATAGACCCAGCCCACTCCCGAAGGAGAGGTACTTCCTCGAGGGAAGGATCCCTCGAGCCTGGACTTAAAATAATTTGAACCTCACCGAGACAAAATGCAAACCATACCAGCCGAGACAAAAGAGTGTTGTCTAAACGTATGAGGTAATACTGACAATAATACATCTAAAACTTCAGACAGCTCTGAAATGTCCATAAATAGACTGGTTGAAATTATAGAATAATACTAGCTAGTAGGACTACTAACTTTTGACAATATTTTGATGTAATATATAATAATATTATCTTATAAAATGTTTTATTAAAGAAGCATTTTCAACTAGTATTTTACTACTATTGCTATAATCTTTTAGTCGTTTTTCATCGCATCTTTTCTACACTGAATACTTTTCCACACACCAAACATCCAAAGACAATTGCTACACTATCGCTTTTTCCATGACAAGTATACAAACGAACTACTTTTCGTCATTCTACCAGTTTAGAGCTAAGACTCATTCTCACCTTCTTCGCATTCCAAAGCCAAGAATGATGTTTCATTAGAGTAGATTCATCTCTAAAACAGATACATCATGGAACAGACTCCTGAGAGAATGCTTCCCTCACTATTACAATCTTAAACTTTTTCTAATCTCGACTTATAATAATGGCTGTTCACTCGTATCCTAGATAGCCCGTCTACTAGAGTGGCTAGCCAATCCCTGTTACTGATGCCTGCTCAATTATATTGCTGTGTTTATTCAACAACTATAGAGCCAACCTGTGATATATATTACAACTATGCTGAGCAGACCTTTGTTACAGTTTCTAGGAGAGAGCTTGTTATCTACTGTTCTTAACAATCTGAATAAGGCCAGAACGCTCAAACTCTCGGTCATGATGGCTTGCTATTTCCGAAACCAGCAAAAAGTTCCATTTATCCGATTTCACTCACGCGGATTAGATCAACCAATTGCATGGTTTTTCAGGCACTTTCCAAACGTGCCGCACGCTATGATCGGCTCCTGAAAACCTATAAAACCAAGAAGTTGCCTTCCTTCTTAATCGATCATGGTGAGATTCGAACACTTGTCTCATGGTCAGAAATTGAACGTACTAACCATTATTTAACCTACATATCCACATAATCCGAAGTTTTCCTGAAGTTTTCCTTCTCATAAGTCTATAGAACAACTTCATTCAATAATACACTACCTTGAATGGATTTTGGGGCTTGCATTGGTTGACTATCTAGAAAAAATAAACACAAGCTTTTTAAATTATTATTCATGTTTGACTTTTATTTCTTTCACCTTAATATTATTCATTTATTTATCGCAACTGTTCCGACAGTCAATCTACAAACATAATTAAACATAATAGATTGGAAATCGTTTTAATAATATATATATATATATATATATATATATATATATATATATATATATATATATATAAGTGAACATTGAAGTCAACACTTAGAGGCGACAGTCTGTTTCATGCTAGACGCTATCCGAGCTCATTTCAAAATGCAGACATGAAAACAAATTTTTGCTACGTTACTTAAAAATCGAAAACTGAAAAGATAAAATAAAAAAAATAAATAAATAAATTACAATAAAATAACTAAAATAAATTAACCCAAACAAATTACCAAATTAATGAATTATCCGTTAGAAGAGACGAAATAGAATAAATAGATAAAAAATAAAAAACAAAATCAATGAATCCACATCAATAAAGTAAATAATAAACAAATTAACAAACCATTATGACCAAAATATTAGTTAGACTATAAAAATCAAACCAAAAATCGGAAGAAAAACATAGCTATAACTGTTATATAACGATGAAAAATACTACGTTACTTAAAAATCGAAAACCGAAAAGAGTAAATAAAAATATACAGTATAATAAATAAATAATAAAAAACAAGTAAAATAAGTTAATCTAAATTAATGCAAATAAAATAAACTGACAATGCGATCCCGATAGATTAACCGTTAGAAAAAACGAATAAAGATAATCAATCCAAATAAATACATGAAATTAAAAACTGCTCCCACCAAAAATAATAGTTAGAATAAACTACAACAATCAACCCCAAAATTGAATAGCTTCCCAAGCCAAAAAAAGTAAATAAGAGATAAAAACAAATTTTTGCTACGTTAATAAAACACCGATTAAAATAAAAATAAAAAATAAATATATAAAATAAGAAATAAAAATAAAAAATAAAAATAGAAATAAATAAAGACAAGCAAAATAATTTAACCCAAATAAATAAACAAATAAACGACTTCCGGCAAAATAACCGACAAAATAGACTACCCACAATGCACCACTGACCCGTCTATATAAATATCCGAGAAAAAAGCAGCACCCGTGGCTTGACGATTCCGTTTAGCATGAAACAGACTGTCGCCTCTAAGTGTTGACTTCAATGTTCACTTTTATATTTACACACGCTCTATCTCTGATATGGAGCACTTTATCCCATAAATATAGCACACTTTAAAACTATATAACTATATGTCTTGATATATATATATATATATATATATATATATAAGGGTGTTCCAATAAATTGGACCGACTTTAAATGTGAATTAAGTTTAAGTTTCTAATTTTTTTTCATTTTCTTTCAGATTTAACGACTTAAGTCTTTGGCAGTTTCAACCATGGAAAGATTAACAATCAATCAACGTGTTAAAGTTATCGACGCCTATTATGAAAATGGGCATTAAAACAGAAATGCAATGAGAAGTTCACAGGTCGCATCATCTTTCGAAACAGTGACTTGACGCCTTTAGATTTCTTCCTTCGAAAGCATCACAAAAGCAAAGTCTATGCCAACAAACCAACAACAATTCAAAAACTGAAGGATCAGGTAATAAGGCATATCGGTGAAATCGAAAGAGACGCCATCAAAAATTTTGACCATCGAGTGGAGGTGTGCCGTTGAAGCCTTGGCGGATATTTGGGCGATATTATTTTCTTTATATAGAATTGCCATGACTTAAATAACATAATCCAATAGAAAATAATATAATTTTCGACAATAACACAGATTTATTTACTGCTGACTTTGATCTGTCTTAATGAAAAACCTTTTATTTACACTATTTACATTTACTGTCGTTCTTATCTTTATTGCTACATTCACAAGGTTTCGGCCGTTGTACGCTCCGACCGTCTTCAGGTGATACACGCTGGAATTTCGAACCGAATCTTTTATTTAGTTCACGGTGGTAGATTGTTCTAATTCCACTTGCCATGCCTTTTTGGTGGTGGGAGGGGTTATCTCAATTTCTGTTAATTCCATTCAGTAACTGAACTCTCCGAGATATTGTTCACCTCCGCTGTGGCCAGGTATTGAACACGCAACTCGGTCAAGGTACCTTTTAGATGACTCCACTAACGCTTTTATCCACTGGATCATGAGTCGTGAATATGACACTAAAGATGATGACAACGGTACAAACGATGTAAATAGTGCAATTAGTTACAATACTTCATCTCAGAAATATAGACAGGTATTTTGAATTTGTATTATTATATTATATGTGTAGCTGGCCACTCGTGTTTGAGGAAACCCGTCTATTAGGGCGGCTAGCCAATCCCTGTTGCAGGCGCTTCCTCAGGCGCATTTTTGTTTATACAACACCTACAGAACCCACTTGTGGTTTATACTGCAACTATGCTGAGGAGACCGTAGTTACAGTTTCCAGGAAAGAGCGTGTTATCTATCATGATCAACAATTTGAACAAGGCAACACACTCAAGCCCTCAGCCACGATGACTTGTGACTTCGTGCTAGCCCATCTATCGATGGGCTAATTTTACTCACAAGTCTTGGGTCAACCCGTTTTCATTTACTTTCCGCGCGCTGGGATTGACCCTTCCTCTCCGATAACATTAGGAAGTAACCTTCCTGACAAATCGACCATGGTGAGATTTGAACCGGGGTCTCATGACTAGAATGTGAATATTCTAACCACTCGGCAACGTGCCCATATTATATTATAATAATATTAATAGTAAGGATTTGTTGATATCGACAGAGAAATGAACATCAGCGAGACAGATTAAAATTCAAGACTAGTCTCTTGCGCACACTTTTTTCCTTATGAAAAGCATAAAACTGTCTCTTCTTGCCATCAGCTGTGGGTTAAATAGCGGGACAGAGTGGGAACTCTAGCCTTGGCTGTTGTCCAGTTTAAGAGAAAGAAAACACTGAATTCAAACAGTGTAGATTGAAACAGTAAACTACTTTCCAAAACTGCTTGGCAATTCCTAAATAATAAAGAAACGGAATCTGTGGAGAGCCGTGACCGCACTCATCCTAAAGGGACAAGGCATTTTAAAAATATTAAGATTATCTTAAAACGTCTTTTATCAGTTTATTTTTAAATATTCATTTTTGGCTCGTATTTCATTCATCTTTACACCGGTTGCTTACCATACAGTCAGTATAAGCGTGATACACGCTTAGGTAATCATGTATCTTTCGATACATGACTGACGAAGCAGATTTTTTCGCGCAGTAGGTTGCCATTTCTTTTTGCGTTAGACCAGTTGCCATTCAAGGCTATAGAACCCTGTCTTCCCTGCTATTTACCTATAGCAGGGGGGAAGAAGAGGATTCATACCTTTCCCAAGGGTATTAGCACATAAATGAATATAATATTAGGTTGGTGCAAAAATAATGACGTAATAATGTCGTTTTTTGACGTATTTTTTAACGTCAAAAAACGACATTATTCGACTGGCATTCGAACTCGGCTCTCCGATTCACCATTCGGAGATGCATTACTCCACCGTGCTTATCATGCAGTCAGTTTAAAACACAAATCAGAAATACTTAATATGAACTGATCATTTCTTTTATTAAATCACTCATTATTGATTAATGACTATTGATATTTGACTAGTTTTTCTTTCATCTTAAATTCTGTTTCTATTTTAATCGTATTTGTTCATACGGCCAATAATTAATGAACAAGATTCTATTGAGGATCGAATCAGGATTCCTTTACCTCGAGAAGTTTGGTTAAATATAAAAGTTGCTGTGTCGTTTCAGCCTGAAAGAACATTAATCGTAACCTATATGTAGCCTACATGAACATGTAACATTAACTGCAACCTACATGTTGATGCTTAATTATAGAAGAAAGTTGGTATTTCGTAATACACCCTGCTAAACGAGTAGGACAATGTCCCATTATGGCTTTTTTTTATTTATATTTTCCTTTGTTTATACAGGCAGGCGACATAAATTATATATCTTAAGTAATGATAGATTATTTTCAGATTGTAGAATCCGGTTTAAACAGAATTTTTAAACTATTTTCACTCTGTAGGTCTTTTATAGCTTTGGCGTACTAAAGCGAATTAATGTTAGCTACTATTACATCTATCATGTAATATAGGTACTTTATTTCATGATCAAATTTAATATAAACTATCTAGTTTGTCATACGTTGCACTATGTAAGGTATACGTTGATGGTGATACGATGAAAGTATTACCGCCTGTGTTAAAATT
This sequence comes from Acanthosepion lycidas, assembly GCA_963932145.1. Lineage (NCBI taxonomy): Eukaryota > Metazoa > Mollusca > Cephalopoda > Sepiida > Sepiidae > Acanthosepion > Acanthosepion lycidas. The sequence goes on from OZ010589.1 coordinate 38,220,403, forward strand.
ATAAGACCCTAGCATTTCCAAAATTTTTTTAAACTTATCTTATTTGCTGGTTTATAAAAATAATATTGAAATTATAAATAGCAATGCAAATATTATACTGCATCCAAAACACACAAATAGGTAAATAATTAGGTTGAATAAAAGGAATTTTCTTATCCTGCCATCAAAGAGGGCTAACTCGTGGAGTTATTGCTTTCGTAACTACAAAATTTCGTACAGAAGGTAGCGACGGAGGGTGAGAAGAAAGGATTAAATATAAACTATAAGAAGACATGCATAGTTATTAGTAAGAGGAAGAGTCCGAAATGGGATTATCAGGTCGGAAACACTAGAATCAAGTAGATGCGGAAGTTTAAATATCTGGGAAGCGTCTTGACAGAAGTAACTGCGACACTGAGATCCGTAGGCGTATTGGGATGGTCAAGGACGCATTCCGAAAGCTGGGCAGAGTATTGCGAGACAGGAGGATTTCTTTGGCAACAAAGAAAAGAATACTGAGCTGTCACGTGACATCTGTCGCTTACGGCAGCGAATGTTGGACGATTTCCTCAAAGATGAAGAAGGGAGTCGAGGCCACGGAGATGTGGTTCTACAGAAGGATGCTAAGGATATCATGGACCGAGCGTGTGAGCAACGATAAGTTCTTAGAGAGGTCGCAAACAAGGAGGAGGCTTATACTTAACATGAGGAAGAGGCAGCTAAAGTTTCTGGGACACATAATGAGGAAGGATGACCTGGAGAATCTGATACTCACGGTTCGAATAGAGGAAAAAAGAGACAAGGGAAAGCAGCGCTTGACAAACCTGGTGAGGTCGAGCAGGTGGAGGCTGCAAGGGATAGAGGGAGGTGGAGAGCCATGACCGCTCACGTCCTGAAAGGACACGGCACATAAAGAAGAAGAAAAACTGTTTATTCGTGAGATTCAGCCAAATACAACACTTTACTTTCTTTTCAAGAAGAATTCAGGACTAGCTAGTTCTAGCCCTGGGGTCAAAAACACATGTACGTCAATTTTCAGCTCGGTTCATTTCGTAATTTTCCTGTCTATATGGTTGAGATATTCATCGACGCATGCGCACAGTTTTCTTTATTCAAGAGATTTTTAAACTTAAACTTCTAAAGGAATAAGATTTTTTTTTATTTTGAGTTTAGTGAAGTGGGTATTTAAAAAAAAAAAACGAAAAAGAAATTTTAAAGCACACGGAATCTAAGATTTTTTTAAAAAAAATAATGAAGCCTGAAAAAATGTTTAGCGTCCAAGTAACCAAGGAGATATCACGTAGGTAAGTCGACTGATGTAAAATTAAATTAAGTGCTTCATTTGATTAAGAGTTGAAACTATTGATCAAATTCTCAACCGGTTTGGCCAAGGCCAGTATCTGACTCGCTACTTATACCTGAGACAAGTATTCTGTCTCTAATATTGATTAGCTTTTATCAGTGAAGACAAACCCAATCAAACACGGAAATAAATGAAACGCAAGTGTTTCTTGGTGAGGGGAGGAAGGTAAAAATATTCTTAAGAAGAATAGTTTCTATCCAGGCAAATAAAGTTGTTAAGTATCAGACTACGTCAATCGATGAAAAAGTCTATTGAATCGAAATTAAGTTTAAAAATTATTTCTGATACTTTTGCTGAATACAGATCGCTTTGCCGTCATTTTATAAAATTAGATTATCTGATGCGCCTGTCGAAGAAACTTCTGTTTGTATATACTGGGAGAGGTCGGGGGCATCGTCATACATTTTTCCAACTCGTTAAGCCCGTCATATACCTAGTAGGAAACATGGAGTTTTTTCGACTGCTATAATAAATGATGTTTATTCTTCGTTCAGGACGAAGGCAACCATGGCTCTCCATAGCTTTTCTTGTCGTTAAAATATATGAATTTTCTTGATTTTTTGGAAAGACATGAGTGCTGTCGACCGCTACCTTATAAATGCATTGGAATTCATAATTTTCATCGCTTAAACTAGTTGCCAACCAAAGTTAAACAGTTCAGCCTGCCCAACTATTCCCTATTCCACTTATTCTCCATAAGATTGACCAATTCGTTTTATAATAATGGTTTAGTGATGCAACAGAACACTAAAACATTATTATCTTATTTTTATTAAAGTAAATATTTGTTTTCGTGTCTGCACTTTGAGATTAGTTCTGATCATTTAATTAGTGGTTTAATTTGGTCTGGGAA
>OZ010589.1:38230097-38245097 GCA_963932145.1 Acanthosepion lycidas
TGACAAAATACTGACTAAATACTGGCAAAATACTGACAAAATACTGACTAAATATTGGCAAAATACTGACAAAATACTGACAAAATACTGACTAAATACTGGCAAAATACTGAAAAAATACTGACAAAATACTGACTAAATACTGGCAAAATACTGACAAAATACTGACAAAATAAGATTGTCACTTAACTCTAGAACGCTAACTATCAATTAAAGTTACACCACTACTAACCATGGGTATATCATACCCGATTTTGAAAATATCAAAATAAATATTAATCTGTATTTGAATTATTTTACATGCAGACACTTCAAACTTTGTATTTTGAGCTAACATTAATAGGAACTGAAAAACATATTATTTAAGTAAGAAAATCAGGTACTGATAAATGTAATTAAAAATAGGAAAATTTGCGCTGGGTACTATATACCCATGGTTGGCGTTCTAGGGTTAAAATACTGCCAAAAAGCTCGTTAGGTATATTACGCGCAGTATTCTTCTACCCCTTCTGTATGACACGTGAGTATTAAATTCTCTAAACCGCATTTCCTCATTATATGTCCCAGAAATTAAATTTAACTGTCTCTTTATGATGGTAACTGTCATATCTTTTCTACAACTGTCATTTTCTTTTCCATTTTCCTAAAAAAACTTCCTCATTACACACATTCCATCCATGATATTCTCATCATCCTTTAATAGAACCACATTTCTGCCACCTGAAGTCTCTTCTACATTTTTGAGGGAATTTCCCAGCATTCGCTTTCACATAACAATAAACACTGTTTTCTTTTTTTTTTTTTGCTAATGACATTCTCCTATTTCTTAATATTTTGTTTAGTGCAAAGTTTAACATACGTACTCCCTCGGCAACTTGTATTGTTTTAAATTTCTGTTTTTAGAATTTGAATAAATCTACACACATAAAGCTGGACGTATGCATTCTCTTTTTTTCAAACAAAAGGTTAGGATGTAAGACTCTATCAGCACAGGAAAGAGCGATAACATTAACTGTACTTGAGAAACCTATTTTCCTGGAAAATTGTGTCAATAGAGAAAATTTATAAATTTGAAAGAGCAGTGCCATTGACGGCTTGTTAAATGAATGCTGAATATCAGGAAACGGATAATGTCACCATTAGCTTTAAGTTACTAGGGTAATTATTACTCCATTCTGCTGGAATCGTGTAATGTATTACAGCCAGATAAATGCTATCTGAAGTAAGTTATACCTCTGATTTGATTACGAATAATATTGTGTATATCTCGTTGAAAGTTAAAAATCGCCATCATCACCATCCTCATTTGTGGCCGTTGACAATGGGTGCCTGAGCAGTTCTCTCCACATATCTATTTACATTGAACCCCTTGATAGGTCAAAGGAAGAATCTGCAATATTATTGGTCCTAATATGGCAATAAGGTTGTCATGAGGTTGTCTCTCTGTGCGCTTTCTATAAATACTTTCTTGATAATTGTTCGGGTGAGCTCTTTGCTATGATACCTAGACTTTTTTTTATCATTTAAGCGCGGTATTAGACTGGCGTCTCTATGTCTTTTTGTGTAAATAATTCCATGCTAATTTTTCGGATGAGCTCTTTGCTATGGTACCTAGAGTTTTTTTTTTGTTTTGTTTTTTAATTTATACGTAGCACTAGACTGGCGTCGGGATCTCATCAATTTACAGTTGATCTGGCTAGATGCAGCCGTAGGTTCTATGCTAAATTACTTCTCTCGCTTGTGGAACTCCCTTCCGGCTCCACGATTCCCAGCTAACCTTGATCTGCAAAAATTTAAATGCAATGTCAATCGCTATCTACTGTCCACCTGATTACTCTCTTCTTTTTTTGCTCATCATCAGACTTATTATAAAACCCAGGTTGTGTGTGTGTGTGTCTTTTTGTTTATATATTGGATCGGATTTCTTACATTTTTCAACCGATTTCAACAAAACTTCACAGGACGACGTCAAATTACCTTACGGTGGTTCTGCCAGCGCCAAAAATTGGTAAAACCCAATTGTTTTTGCACGAAATCAATTTGAAAACACGATTAAGAGGCATCGCTGTCGCGAGAATGAAAGGGGAACAACTCATATCGAGTTTTACTTATTATAAAACCCACGTTGTGTGTGTGTGTGTGTGTTCGTTTACATATGGGATCGGATTTCCTACATTTTTCACCCGATTTCAACAAAACTTTTTGTTTGGCAGGTAGTGTTTCTTATTGTTTAGCGGACTTTTTTCTTTATTTTTACATTCAGAATGCTTTAAAAATTCCATTTACAAGACAATTGTTTATAATAAAATTCTATTCATAACGATTGAAAACAATGTTTTTGTTTGAGTTTGGGTTTGACCAATTCGTAAAAAAACAACACAAAACAAGATATAGGTGTCCGTCAACCTTAAACAATAATCTTTGTCAATTTTAGTCTTCAGTCTTTATGATGGTCGATACTTATCTATCTCTTACTGTTACATCCCCGGGCAACGCCGGACTCTACTACTAGTTATTAATGTTTCGGTTCCTAATTCTTCCACGCCCTATAAATCTTTGTGTTTTTGTGGCATTACTGCCTTACTTAGAGTGATTCCAATTAAAACAAATATCGACATTAAAAGCCAGAAATATAATCATGTAGTCTTTTGCAAGTAGAGCTGTCGGAATATATTTCATTAAAACAACGTCCTTGGCATGGTGTTAAACTACATCTGGACGCAAGGTCTCTGATCGTAAGATTGGAGTATTTGAGGGTCATGAAATCACCCCTTAACTTCTGTTGTTCCAAAGTCCACCTTGACCCGGGATGGTAGCACTTGTTAGGGCCCCAACTATGGATCGGTTGTAAAACCTTACACAAAAATGAACAGTACATTTTTATGATAAAATGACCACTAATACATTTCTTATAGCAAAATTACAATCAATACAACACAAAAAAAAATCTAAAAATGCATTTATATATTAAAATTACCAACAATACATTTTATTATCTACAAATTATATATCTAAAAAAAAATAACATACCTTTACCCAGAGGGTATAAAATTATATACAAGATATCTGTAATTGAAAACATTAAGTTACTTACAAAATATTCATATTTCGGCATTAAATAACCCATAGATGTGTTGATATGCCACTAAACAAAATCAACCAAAATCGTTAGCCTTGAACGCCGATTGCATATGAGGGATCATTTTCATTTGAAGCGATCTAAAAAGGGTAATCATTGGTTGGTACAAATTCAAGTGTATATGTGGGATGGGGTAGAACAGACCAACCAAGTTAAAAAAAAAATCAAATAGTGTTGTTTTGGAGAAGAACAACATTATTCCTATTGATGAGAATACGGTGGAGGGGAAGCCAAATGTTTATGGACACATTGTAGCTGGTGCAATTATAATTTTGGAACTCTCAATGAATAATACCCTAACGATCCTACCACACGCCGAACATTAACTTTCTTCCATGGAGCACTGTTTTTGGGGGGTTGGTTCTGGAGATTTATTGTTGTCAAACCCACAGCCTTCCTTGAATGATATTTTTTATGTAGTATATTTTCAATCAACTGTTAAGATATATTTAAAGATCGATTTGTTATAACGATACATTCATCATGAAAACTGGTTTCCAGAAACGGAACTTGCTTTTGACTCAATATAAAAATTATCGTGGCTTTCAAGAAAGGATGCATAGTCATTTTGAAAACGGTTGTCACACAGTACACAAACTCACTAAAAGACGTCAGAACTATTTTTTTTTTTTTTACATGTGAAGTATAGTCACCGCTGCTTCATTGTTTAATTCAAGACTATGGAGCTAGTTCTCAAGATAATCAATATATATGGATACTTTCCGAACATACGTTGCATATAAACTAATAAAAAAAAAAGAAATAATTAAATGAATTAACTCAGTATATTATTAGCAAAATGGCAAATTACCAAAAACGTCCACGTCTGGCGGAATGTCATATTTGTAAATCGTCGAGTAAAAATCCATGTTACTTCCCTAATAAAGTTATTAAAAATTGTGCTTAACCTAGACCGAGACTATACCATATTCGTAGGAGACTAAGAATCGTACTTGTTGCATTCCAGGAATCAGCCTTTTTTAATGGTATGTCTCTTCAGGACTCTCCGCAGTATCTCTTTCTTCATTATCTGTGAATTACCATGCATTCCTGGGAAAGTTAGAAGAGTTATATCCCGTTGCTTTCTCTAAGGTTTGGAAATTAGTGTTTTAATTATTTAACTCTTATTATTCAATGCTAGAGAAATATATTTTTATTGCTAAATTACCAAGAATAGATTTTATGAATTATTAAGCTGGTGCAAAAATAATGACGTAATAATGTCGTTTTTTGACGTTAAAAAATACGTCAAAAAACGACATTATTACGTCATTATTTTTGCACCAACCTAATACAAACTATATATAAAAAATCATATCTTTACCACGTAAGCATACAATTACGTACAACATATTTAGATTCTGGCATTAGATAACCCATAGAGGTGTTGATATACCACTAAAGAAAATCAAATTAAACCACAGTCTATCAATACTCACCGTGAACACCAATTCGATCGGAGAAATTCTTTTCACTTAAAGCGATCGAAATAAAGGTCATCATTGGTTGGTACAAGATCAGGTGAATATGGGGGATTGGGTAGAACAGACCAACCGAGTTTTAAAAAATTCTTCTGTTATTTTTGCTCTATGTGGTCTTCCGTTGTCATAGAGAGGGACATCATTTTTTTCCTGTTAATGAGATGGAGGGTGTTGACCAAGCGTTAATGGACACCTTGCTATTATTAGGTTGGTGCAAAAATAATGACGTAATAATGTCGTTTTTTGACGTAACGTCAAAAAACGACATTATTACGTCATTATTTTTGCACCAACCTAATATAAAGCATAGCTAGCGGGGATAAGAGATAAAACCATGTATCTCCCAAAGGCAGTAGTGTGAAAGTAAAAGTAACAGCCTGAAATTTGAACTCGGATCCCCATTTTTATTTCCTTTGACGATTTCATTTATGCTAGAAGGACGAAACGAAAATCCGGCAAAAAAACGAGTATGGCAGATTTTCCCCCCACAGACTATTACAAAAATTGGTTGACCAAGATCACATCTACATTTTGTGTATGACTTTCTCCTCATGAACAAAACTGGTTCAATTAATGAGTCGCTTTTAGTGCCCTTGCCAATAAATGACCCAATATAAATGCGTATTAACGTGTATTAATTCTAGATTGTATGTGGGCGTTTCTTTGGTCGGCTTTATCTCTCTTAATTCATCTATTTGATTCGGCTTTGATCTTAGCGCTGAGGCGAAATTATTAGACATTCTTTGTTGCAATCTGTTTACGATAACATAATTCATAAAAGAACCAGATCTTAAGCGGCATAATTGATTCAAAATTAATGAGACACGATATAAATAAAAAATAAGGACAGTCCCGATTCTTTCATTTCATCGACCAAAATTCAATAGCCATCAATTCGGTTATCTCATGTAGAGAAGATATTCAAACTCAATCGATCATTTAGAAAGACTATTTTTTTTTTGTTTTTATCATCAATGGGCAGACTCTGGAATTCCTCCTCTGATGATGAATGGTTGACTTCCCAATGAGGTTCTTCGCTTTGAATCCTCATTAGGACTTTAATTCCATCCTAGATTTCAAGTGGAATTCCTATATACGATCCATCGCTGAAGATCCTGTAAAAATGGTCGGTCCCTTGTACCACTCCAGAAAGTACCTGACTCAACTTGCCAAGATAGATATTTAAAAGAGTCAGATAAGACCAGACATAGAGCATTGTTTCCAGAATCAACCATCCGTCCTTGCATGGAATGTTGCTGTCATATATGGTCTGGTTCTCCCGCTGTACATCTTCAGGTCCTTTAGATAATCCAGAGACGAATATGCAAGTTGATAGATCAAGATCTTGCATCTAGTCTACAATCGCTATCCCACAGACGTGCCGTTGCCTCCCTCTGTCTCTTCTACAAGTATTTTCATGGCAATTGTTCCAACGAGCTACTTTCGCTGGTTCCTGGACTACATGAATTTAAACAAGGTACCAGGCTGTCATCTCGATTCCATCCTTTCACTGTCAAAACGTTTAAATGTAACATTTTCTTCTTCTCAGACAGCTTCTTCTCCCGCAGCCCGCGTCTGTGGAACTCCCCTTGCTTCCCCAGTGACTATAATCTTCAAATATTCAAGTGTAATGTCAATCGACATCTGACACCGTGAGCTTGTTCCCCGTCTTTACTCTTGTTCTCAATCCTCTGTAACCCCTTGCGTTCTAGTGGCACTCCCGTCTCGCTTTTAGTGAATTGCCTTAAAAAATGATCTCACCTGGAGCTTTCCAATTCCCATTTTCTAGCTTTGAGTTGAAAAGCATTTTACGCGCTTTTGCAAGCAACGAATTATCGATATATTGTCTTATATAAGAATCATTTCGACTAAAACAATGTTTAATAGTAAACAATACTTTATCTCAAAAAGAGACATTTTCAGAATTATAGTCTGGCAGCTGATCAATATCCTGATCTTGCTCACTCGGTTCAGTTGGTGGAAAATTGGCTCGTAACATTCAATACTTCCCAAATCAACCTAGTAATGTTTCATTACCACTGAGCAATCCATCAGTGCTCACCTGTGATGATGAACGCTTGAACACTTAATGCCACTCCTTGCATTGGTCGTCTATTGCAAATCAAGCTCACCCCAGACTTCCAGTTAAACACTTATATAAAATTGCTAACGATTCTGGAAAAATGTTCGGTTTCTTGTACCGATCTAGTGAGAACATGACTCAACTTTCTATGCTTTCTTTACAAGAGTCTAGTCATACCAGAAATGTAGTATTGGTGTCATATCTGGACTGGAGCTGTCGGTATTTATCTATCCACCCACGAGGATAAAATGTGGCACAAGGCCGGTTTAATGTGGGTATCTCCGAGCCCGTAGGCTCGGCCAAAAATATAGCCTTTTTGGACTGGAGCTGTCTAATTCACAACTGACAGCGTTTAAAAGTGTTTTCACGAATTTGTGGTTGATGAATGGTTTTCAGTCCTACACAACATTTCCCCACAGATTGTTGTAGCATACCTACGGACGATAATGGGTATGCCCCCATTCATATAAATACAGTAGTAAATACTGTACGTTAGTCTGCAGTTAGAGATTCGTCTCCAGCTGTGCTAGCCGAACTCTCTGCCTTCGGGCAGAGAGGAACCCAGTCGAGGCTATGCCGAAGGGCAGAGTCTCGTCTGGGGTGGTAGACAGCTACCCGACCCCGTTTTTTACGGGGTCTACGAAAAATTTTTGCCCGAGCCTACGGGCTCGGTAACCCCACGTTAAATTCGGCTTTGTGCCACATCTGACCGCGTGGGACGGTTGGCAAATATCCTACAGTTGGAGATTCGTTTCCAGCTGTATGATCAAACTCTCTGCCTCCAACGAGAGAGGATCGCCAGATGAGGCTATGTCGAAGGGCAGAGAATCGTTTCGGGAAACAGATACCTGACCCCGTTTGATACGGGGTCGACGGAGAAAGTTTATCCGAGCCTACAGGTTCATATACCCCACATTAAATTCGGCCTTGTTCCACATCTGACCGCGTGAGGCTGTTAGTAGATTTCCTGCAGTTGGAGATTCATTGTGGAATTCACTTGATTCATTTCTAGCAGTTGACTACTACTTCTACGCGCCGCTGGAGAATCTTATATAGGATGTTCTTGTCCTAAGTATTATCGCGTATTACCAATCTTTGCGTGATTATTCTATTCAGCAACCTTTCCTAGGTTTCATCACAGATGAAACGTTCCCAACGTCTCACTACTTTATGACTATTTTCAGAACAGATAATCGGGTGAGCTACATTTCCTGGTTCCATCAGTACAGCCATTCAGAGCTAGGACCCGCGATACCACGTACACTGAATAATCATTACTTTTATATTTCGTTGGTAAGGAAAACATTATAATTCCCCAGAACTGTTCCCTCGAAAGAGAAAGCTTTACTGATCAGTAGAATCGTAATGTCTTCGGGTTGAGAGCGACCCAGCCCGGAGGCCTCATAAAAAAAGATATTGATTTCAAACATTGGATCAGGCAGTGGAAATCCATATCCTCTATTTCAATGCGAACTAACAAAAATAAAACAAGAGTAAGCAATGAAATGGCAACCATATCAGAACAACAGTTTTGACAGAGTTCAAAATCGTTTACACGACTTTGTGTGTGAGTAATTATTTTCAACCCTACAGCCCTTTTACCGCAGATAAAAAGCCGAAAGCCTTACTGGCTGTAAATAATATCACGCTGGGTTGGTTCAGATAATGGCGGCTCTGTGAAAGAAAAGAATATTCTCCCATTTGCACTTCCCCTATTAAGGTCATTATTATTTTATCAATGATATAAAAACACCTTATTTCACGGAATAGCTAAAAGAGAAATCAATGACATCCATGTTTCGTTCTCAGAGAGAGTTTTATGCCGCTAATTCGTACGCAAAGTTATATACAGATATTTACATTTAAACGGATAGAAACTATAACATGAAACAAAAACCAGAATGAAAAGAGGGACCAAAAGAGATTTACACATAAATAATTCCCAGGTGAAATGTTGAACTGAAGTTACTCCCGTTCTTCAAACCCATAGTCATATGACCGCATAATTGCATCCAGTATTTTCAATATAAACAACCATCCCAGAGAGAGGTCAAACACCTAATGTGTGGGCGAGCGAGTGGGGCCCTCATGCGTACATTACATTGTATATTCCTTTATGTGAGAGAAATACAATTCTGAAATAGTCGTTACCCAGCCTAGCTATAGTCATCATGTTGCACGCTGCTCTGCTCATAATTCATGACATTGTCACGACAACATCTTACGTGATTAAGAATGTGGCTGGAAAGGGTTTTTGACGAACAAGTCAAGGCCATTGTTCCTTGTGTGGACTGGATCAGCTGATAATAGTCGATAATATTTTTTCGGCTGTCTTCAGTTTAATGTAACAAAGTCTGTTTCTTACTTAAAATCTAGTCAACCAGGAGAAAGGTTTCTTTTAGTGACATTAAATAGCACAATCGCACTTTTTTTGTTCCTGGTAGTAACCTACTTCCAGCTACTTGTCAGTGAAAGAGATAGATAGATAGATAGATAGATAGATAGATAGATAGATAGATAGATAGATAGATAAGAACAGAATTAGATAAGAATAGAATTAGATAGATAGATAGATAGATAGATAGATAGATAGATAGATAAGAATAGAATTACATAGATAAGAAAAGAATTAGATAGATAGATAGATAGATAGATAGATAGATAGATAAGAATAGAATTAGATAAGAATAGAATTAGATAGATAGATAGATAGATAGATAGATAGATAAGAATAGAATTAGATAGATAGATAGATAGATAAGAATAGAATTAGATAAGAATAGAATTAGATAGATAGATAGATAGATAGATAAGAATAGAATTAGATAGATAGATAGATAAGAATAGAATTACATAGATAAGAATAGAATTAGATAGATAGATAGATAGATAGATAGATAGATAGATAGATAGAGAGAGAGAGAGAGAGACTTATCAATTCTAGAATTTTCAAACTCGCGTATTAGTTTCCATGTGAATAATCTCATTAAACATTTTGGAGCGAAGGACTCCTTTTTCATCCAGGACATCCCGCCCATTCACCTGTTGCTAATTTGTTCATTCATGGGCCAATCAGAAGACACACAAACATGTCACACCCTTCTTTAATCCTTTTTTAGGGGTATGTGATCGTCAACTAAAATGTGATATATTTCCAATATCTTGTGTGGTTGTTTATTAGTAAAGGGATCTTTTCTTCTTTTCCTAATTCTTAAACTATCACTGTCACATGAAGTATCATAGACTGCAATGTTCGTATGAGAGCCCGACGTGGACGCCAACACACTTTAACTGTTCGAATTCTTTCTGGAGTTATTTTTTTTTATGTATCTATATTGAAACACCGAGTGCAGCTGTGCAACGACATGAATATGCGTTCAAAGGGCGGGAGTAACTTCAGCTCAAAACTGCACCTGGATCTCTTGCTAGTTGCGCGTGATATTGAATGCAAATTCAATTCTGGCAAGAAAAAACTCATAATACTTACTAGAAAGGAAGAAAGAAACTTACAAACAAATAAATGTTGTAATCAAATGTCATAAAAGAAAGAAAGAAAGAAAGAAAGAAAGAAAGACAGAAATTATCATATTGGAAGGAAGGAAGGAAGGAAGGAAGGAAGGAAGGAAGGAAGGAAGGAAGGAAAATATATTGTGAAGAAATAAAGAAAAAGAAATTATCCTATTGGAAAGAAAGAAGGAAAGAAAGAAAGAATGAAGGAAGTAAGGAAGGAGGGAAGGAAGGAGGGAAGGAAGGAGGGAAGGTAGAAGGGAAAGAAAGAAGGAGAATATATTGTGAAGAAAGAAAGAAAGAAAGAAAGAAAGAAAAAAGATAGAAATAAGGAAGGAAGGAAGGAAAATATATTGTGAAGAGAGAAAGAAATTATCATATTAGAAAGAAATAAAGAAAGAAAGAAAGAAAGAAAGAAAGGAAGTATGAAGGAAGTAAGGAAGGAGGGAAGGAAGGAGGGAAGGAAAGAAGGAAAATATATTGTGAAGAAAGAAAGAAAGAAAGAAAGAAAGAAAGAAAGAAAGAAAAATAAAGAAAATATCATATTGGAATCAGAGAAAGAAAATAGCACACTGGAAAGAAAGAAAGAACAAAAGAAAGAAAGAAAATCTATTGAGAAGAAAGGAAGATAAAAGAAACAGACAAATAAACAAAAAATATCATATTGGTAAGAAAGAAAGAAAGAAAGAAAGAAAGAAAGAAAGAAAGAAAGAAAATATATTATGAAGAAGGAAAGAAAGAAAATATTATACTGGAAAGAAAGAAAGAAAGAAAGAATAAAAGATAGAAAGAGAATATAATGAGAAGAAGAAAGAAAAAAGAAATAGACAAACAAATAAACAAAGAAAATATATTGGAAGAAAGAAAGAAAGAAAGAAAGAAAGAAAGAAAGAAAATAGAAAGAAGAAAGGAAATATCATATTGGAAAGAAAGAAAATATATTGGAAAGAAAAAAGTGAGAAAAATAGACTAAGAAGAAAATACTGATTTTTTAGGAGAAATGTCAGAAAATTAAGTCTTGGAAAAAAAATTGATATATTTAATAATAAACCACAGAAAAAAGACCATTTCAAGAACTAAATAGTTGCGGGAACGAACGATAGACAAAATATAAACAAAAATATCGGAAATATTTAAAAATAAAGAAAAAGCGAAAAGTCCAAGAGAACTATTTCAAAACACAAATAGTTTTTTTTTTTTTTTTTTCTTCTTGATCTTACCAAACTACTTTTTGGAGCCAGCTTCCGGGCAAATTCACTTTTTCGGCGGTGAGGTGAATGGGAGGGCATAGCAGAATTGTTCTCCGTCGTTCTGGAGAGCAAACAAACAGGGAACTTGATTTGGAGAGTTAGATTAGCTTTCCAAAATGTGGGTTGCCTTGCGGCGTCGAGGGACATGATATTTCCATTTGCCGCGTTCCTAACCACCCAACCAGCACCCGAAAACCTCTTCCCAGAACTACGCATTTTGATTGCAAGAGACCATGGCTGAAATGGGTAAACTTCGTTTCTCTTGACGAAAATGAGAAGCGTCATTGTGGACTTGGAGCATTAATGGCACGATTTCCATTCGGGAAGCTAACGATCGCTGCTAAGGAATGAGATATTACTGATATTTTAGAACGAAACAAAACAAAACTATTGCCGTTGTAGCATTCAGTTCAGTTCATGATTTGGGGCTAGAAACACAGCTTAAAGAAGTATGCGTGTGTATGATACTGTATTATTTGCTATCTTAAATAAGTTTTAGTGGGGGATTTGACATGCTTCAGTCATGGCTCATGTGGATATTTTACCGCACTTACTCATATTATTAAGAAAAGGTTCCGCTCTCTGCTGAGATGTATTTAGATAGACATTTCTATAGACAATTCTATACTTACCTCGGCTTAAGTAGTTTTCGAAGATACGTCGGTTTCTTTTTTTAATATTATATGGAAAGATAAAACTCGACTTATGTTGTTTTACTCAAGTTTACGTCGGCCATTAAAAATATTAGAAATATCAAGACACTAAAATAATACTAAACATATATGAAATCTTATTTAAATAAATTTGAAAATATATTATATATATATATATATATATATATATATATATATATATATATATATATATATATATATATATATATATATATATATATATATATATATTAATTGATTTAAAATATGGTTTTTATATATATATATATATATTATATATATCTATATATTATAAATTAATTGATTTAAAATATGGTTTTTCCGCTACACAGTTCTAACCATGTTTCAAAAATGGAGGTCCGAATTTAATTTTGTAATTAAAATTACAGCGCGATGGACCAAAGCAGATACGAGAGCAATCTTGTGGGCGTTAGGAACGAAAGAGTTCCAACTATTATACAAGCCTGTGAATGTAGGTTTACAAAAATACTGCTGACAAAAGCACCAGCATTGCGTTCAACGAGAACATCTAAGAAGTACCTTTATTCTCAGCATCAATAAATCAAATAGACGGATGGAGAGAATGGAGTTCTGCTATCAGTGTGGGAGTGCATAATGTTGTCGAAATTGAAGTCAACACCCTCAGTGCCAGACGCATGCATTCCAAAATACTAGCGGGATGTAAATGACATCTCTTAAGAGCATCACACGATATATACAGTGCTGTTCGATAAAAGTTACTCACCTTATCCTTTGAATTTAGTTCAACTTTCGTTTCATCGGAGAAGAGAACATTCTTCCAGTCTTCTACGGTGAAATTTTTGTAATAGTGAGCCCATTCAAGTCTCTTGGCTTTGTTGGCTTTGCTTATTAGCGGTTTAAACCTTCGTGTACAAACATTGTAGCTTTGTTCTAACTGCCACCGACGGACTGTTGAAGAAGCAAGGCTAACACCTTCCTCTTCGCTGCAATTTCTTGTCTAGTTATAGTCCTATTCTACGCAACTTCTCTCTTGATTACCCTGCCAGTTTTATCATCAATCTTTTTCTTTTGTCCCCTTGTTTCCTTCCTTGGAGCAGGAGTGGCATCATTATGTGCCCTAAGCACTCGAGAGACAGTTGATTGTAGGTTATAGCAATTTCTGAAATTTCTTTCGTAGACTTGCCTGCTTTTGAGAGGGCATTAATAGGTGCCTTAAGTGGTTCTGAGTGGCTATTTCAAGCTGTTTTTATACTGTATGAGGTTTCTTGAATAATCTGGAATACTCTAGATTTAATTTAAGCTGTTCTAGAATTCTCTAGAATATTGTACTGAGTTTATTGCAAAATAGTTTTAAATTTTTTTGTCAAAAGCTATTTAAATTTACCAGTTTAATCATTAGAATACGATATCTGAGTCACTTTTTTTGCAGTTTTTTCCTGAATATCATTTACATCCAAATTTATAATTATCAATAGAAAACCTTAGGCTGATTAAACTTTTTTCTAGGTGGTTAGAAAGGGGTCTTTATATTAGTAAGATTAAAAATTATTTTAGCCCCAAAAACAATAGAGAAAAAATATTGTTAGTAAAAAAAATCAGGTGAGTCACTTTTATCGAACAGCACTGTATAGATAGATAGATAGATAGATAGATAGATAGATAGATAGATAGATAGATAGATGCATATTTCGTTGCATACGATAGACAGAGTGGATTGATTTCATTTTTTATACAATTTCTCATGTGACCTAATTTTTTTTTCTTTCCGGATGATAAATTATATAAAAACTGTCCAATTGTTCATTTTATCCGAGTGCTTTCGGCTATACATTTAGGTATTTTCAAAGTTGAAATATATTAGCTGTTAAAGCAGAAAAAGATCGGATAACGACTGGAGCAATCCTTATGAACTTTGAGTAATCTATAAATTGAGAATCAACAGGTCTAACTCTATTATACACTTCTTTAAAAAATTATGTAACTCTTATATACTGAAAGCAATCATTTCTAGGCTCTCCACTTCACCTTGCTAGTGTTATCCTATGTACGAGCAGGACCCATTGTCTGAACTTAAAGGAATCCCTTAAAATGATTGCCATCTTGTCAATGTAATATTGATGGTTAAAAATAACTACCTCGAAACCCTTGTCAGGCTTGGTTGTGTAAATGTCATTTCTAAACTTCAAAGATTTAATAATCCGGAAATGCACACTTTGCCATGAGAGAAAATCCTGTTCCGCAATGAGCGAGAAATAATTGCTAGATAAATCTAGCTTTAATTACAGAAACCTTACGTCATGGGTCCTTACCTATAACTACAGAATGAACTCGTCCTAACACATTGTATACTACGCCTCTCAAGAGAAAGGGTCGAATCAAGCCGAGCTTCTCGGCTTGACGGTCGAACTCTCTGCCTCTGAGCAGAGAGGAACTCGCACGAGGCTCCGCCGAAGGGCTGAGTCTCGTTCGGGGAGGTTGACCAACCCGATGCCGTTTATACGGGTTCTACGGGTATTTTTGGCCGAGCCTACGGGCTCGGGAAACCCACGTTAAACTCGGCTTTGTGCCACATGCAACCCTCGTGAGGGGGTGGCTAGATACCGAATCGATTCGAGCCGCGAGTAGTTCAGTCCAAACCAGACTGGCAGTCATACCAACACCTTCAACATCTTGTATTATTATTTCGTGTAATATACCTTCGTTATTTCTACTCTTGTGTTCGTGTTGTTCTTCCTTGGTCCTAACCTGGACCATAACACCTTATCAAGAGACTATTTTGATTTAACAGAGAGAACATAAGTTCAAACTCAGAAAAAGTCTGTTCCTTGCTAATTTTTGAAGGGGGAATGCAGAAGACAAGTCCACGAGAGAGAACCATCTGTTC
>OZ010589.1:38250097-38277597 GCA_963932145.1 Acanthosepion lycidas
TTTTAGGTATTTCTGGATGTGCTTGGCGCTATGAATGGCATCCGCATGAAATTCTCGAATCAGACAAAGTTTTTTTAAGAACCGAAATTGAGTTCTTACGTTACTGTTTTTGTCTTTAGCATCTTGTCTTGTTGGAGAAAACTACCTCTTGTGTTGTCTATTCTATGATAATAAAAAACTTATTATAATTTATACATACCACTAGGTATTTGCATTTTGATTTTTTTTTACTGTGATCTCCAACGTTACATTTTGACAACTTAAGAATATTCAGGAAAAGAAAACACTGGTCAATACGACTCGTAAAGTATGAGGAACGGTAAAACCAATCTTATATACCAAAACCGGTCGATCCTCCCTGTCAGTAGAAAACGACACAATTTCCCAGACATTGTACAGTGATTGCTCCTGATGTTTTTGTTTTTTTTATTCTAAGCAACAAATAGAATTCTTGTTCGTCCATATTTGATCAAATATTTTCCAAAGTTCTTATTTTGTCGATAACACAATCTAATCTGTGTAAAAAAAAAGCAGATGATTATTTTTTTCTATATTTATTTTCCTTTTTGGTCCGTATTGCTTTCTTTTCTTGTATCCTTCTTAAAAGGCGAAAATCCAGTCCGTTAAGCTTCCTTTAGTCGATAGGTTCGTTTGTTTGTTTTAAATTTTATTTTGTAATTTTATTTTTTGGTCCGTCGCCAAACGTGGATGGT
The DNA here is from genome assembly GCA_963932145.1 of Acanthosepion lycidas. Taxonomy (NCBI): domain Eukaryota; kingdom Metazoa; phylum Mollusca; class Cephalopoda; order Sepiida; family Sepiidae; genus Acanthosepion; species Acanthosepion lycidas. The sequence goes on from OZ010589.1 coordinate 38,250,811, forward strand.
TCATATCGTGAGCAATAATTATCGAGATGCTACTTCCAATTTATGGTCGATAAAAGACACGGGTTGATTGATAATCAAATCGATGTGGTCGTTCAATCACCATCCCATGCTGCAGCCCCTCCCCATCAACCACTATATTGAATAATGAATCCAGCCAAATTGGCAGTTGTAGCTTTCCAGGTAACATAAACGCGACACCCCCATATGTATAGCCCCATACACACACTCGCATATATATATATATATATATATATATATATATATATATATATATATATATATATATATCGACATATTACACACACATACCTACAGAGAAAGCAGAGATGAGACACTCACAGACACACACGCATGAACAGCCTGCTGCCAATTCTCACAAAATATAGGAAAAAGGCGACGGAATAACTTTTCAGCTTATAGATCAATATATTGAGGTATTGATTAGTCTAAATCAATACAATATTAAATAAGTACGTACACAATATATATATATATATATATATATATATATATATATATATATATATATATATATATATATATTACAGAGACATTGATATGTTTACCTATACATGCATATTGCATATACATGAAAGTTTGTATCTCGGTGCATCGAAATATAGGTGGCTGATTGGTTAGAACGCTAGAGTTCCGACCACTAGAGCTTGTGTCCTATTTCCCCATGGAAGATTTGTTAAAAAAGATGGTTTCCTGATAATATCAGCCTGGGGAAATCATCCACACTGTGTACCACACTGTTGGCAAATGTTTGACAAACATACCAGGGATCGATCCTAGCTATGTGTTTGAAATTGCGTGGACGGAGCTCTTTGCAAGCTGTCGATTATTGTGTTAGCACCTGATCAAAAGCCGTAAATAATTGTTCAAATATTACGTGAAGCTTAGCTTTTCTAGAACGAATCTGTTACCTTTACGATGGCTGACAAACTGAAGCAACATACCACCATAAGAGTTAAGCTCTGGGAATCTGTCGGAAAAAAAAAAGTTTCGTTTTTCTTTCTAACGATACAAGTCTTTTGAGTGGAACTGTCGTCGAGTGCGGGTTCAAGATAATTAAATTCCAGGGCAACTAGTCACCAGTAAAACGTTCGAAAAAGTGGAAATGTTTCGGGATCTCACAAATGATGACGGCCACTGAATGACTCTTTAGTTCCCTATATGACTGAAGTCAATGACGTGAGAGGGGATATACTGTAATTAAACATATATAATGTGTGCAGAAGGGGTACCTTGAGGCAGTGTAAGGTTTAACAAGCTTGTCTCGCAGGAACAATTAAGACTGAGTAGTGCGTTCGATTTTCAATGGGAGCCCCCTATATTCGGCCTTGTGCCACATCTAAGCTACGCTTGGAAAATAATTTCGGATGTCTCGACGTTGTGTAATGTTTAGCAAGATTGTCTCGCGAGAACAATTACGATTAAGTGGTGATTTCGAACCTAACTGGGTGCCCCATAGTTTCGGCGCTGTGCTACACCAAATTACATATAGGAAATTATTTTGTGTATGACTCGACGGGGTTTAATGCTTAGCAAGCTTGTCTCACTAGAACAATTACGACTGAGCAGTGAGTTCGATTCTCACTTGGTGCCCCTACTTTCGGCCTTGTGCCACATCTAAGCTACGTTTGGAAAATTAATATAATGTGTGCACGAATATATGAATCTCATTTTTTTTATGAGCAGCGACCTTTCAATGCGTGGGCAATCAAGGCTCCCCAGGGTTCTCCAGACCTATCTATCATGTTTATCTCTAATTAACGTTTGTCTCCTTATTATCCATCCCTTTTCCTTTTTTAGGATCCATTATATCGTTATGTCAGTCAGTTATGGATCATACGGTATAGACCCTTAGGTGATCATGTATCTTTCGATACATAACTGGCGAGGGAGTTTTTCTTTCTTTAGACCAGTTGCAAGTCTATAGAACTTGGTGTCTTGCTATTTACCCATAGCTGGGAGAGAAGAAAAGAATTCATACCTTTCCCAAGGATATTATCACATAAGTTATGTGCCATGCGTGATACACGTTTAGGCGATCATGTATCTTTCAATACATGACTGACGAAGCAGATTTTTTCCCGCAGTATTTCGTTCTGCAGTAGACCAGTTGCCATCCAAGGCTACATAACCCGGTCTTCCCTGCTATTTACCCATAACTGGCGGGAAAAGAACAGATTCATACCTTTCCCAAGGGTATTAGCAAGTAAGTGAATGTCATGGATTCGACTGGAATTCGAACTCGGCTCTCCGATTCCTTAATCGGAGCCGCCACCCCTTACGCCACCGTGTTAGGTAGATTTGCGGTGCGTTTTTCAATTCCTCACAAACAAGATGATATCTCAACTAAGACGAAACGGGTTACTGGAAGTGAAAATGGAATGATTTGAGAAAGAATCGGAAGCCCAATCCTAAAAAGGAAACAAGGGATAATCTACTATTCCATATTCCTTAAAACTTCCTCGTTGTCAACATGCACCGTCCATGATATTCTCAGAACTCTGCAAACCGACATCTCTGTTGCTACAAGCCTCAATTATTTGTCCTACGATCACTGCTTTATCCTTTCTTTCTAACGAAATCTTGCTCCTTTTAATACTTTGTTTAGATTCTGAAAGTCATCTTTCAGTACGTCAATGAGTCTTCGGATTTCTATGTCAATTTTTCCTTTGTTTATTATAAAAACTATCAGGTTGTTAAATTTCTTCATTTGCTTGGTTCTGACGTCTCTTACATCTTGTGCTATCTCTTTTGTTAAGGATCATTCATTCTGCCTTCATGCAGTAGTTAGTCCTTTCTTCTTGCTTTCCGCTACTACCGTGTCTAGGAGATTTTGATGTTATTTATCTTATGTTGTTAAAATTTCATTTACGTTCAATCCGTAGACTAGCGTTTTCTTCCTAATAAATATACCGAATTATACTGTTTAAATATTTCTCTAATTCTAACTATACATCAATACACACCCACACACTCATTCACACACACACACACACACACACACATATCTATATATGTGTGGGGGTGTTACTTGTTTTTATTGGATTCCCCCTCTTTTCCCGAGTTGCTATTTTAGATGTTTCATCTTCTAGGTTCTTGTCATCTGAAAGCCGTATCAGTGTAACCCGGATATAAGAGACCCGGATATAAGAAAAACACGGATATAAGAGAGATTTTCTCTGGTCCCAAATTAGAGCCTGTGTTAATGTCTATAAAATAGACCAAACCCGGATATAAGAGAAACTCGGATATAAGAGACTTCTTCTCCAGTCCCCGACAGCTCTCTTATATCCGGGTTACACTGTATCGTGAAACTCAATGTTACGATTTTAATTCCAGTTTCTCAGCGTCGTTTGTTTTGTTGTTTTGAACAATAAAAAATGTTAAAAAAAAATTTTAATTTCAGACACACTCTATTGTATATTATTAGGTTGGTGCAAAAATAACGTCGTTTTTTGACGTTAAAAAATACGTCAAAAAACGACATTATTTTTGCACCAACCTAATAATAATTTATTTCTTTTAAATTTAAATTAGGTTTCTCGACTAGTTTCGGCGAGCATGGCCATCTTCAGGAGAAAAAAGAACCCAGAGAACTACAGGAGTGAATGATTGTCTCTGAAGAAAGTGGAATTGTAATTTTCATTTGTTATTTTTATCGTTAATTTTGGTCAGAACTTGTATTGGTTAAACGTCCCCTTTCAAGTATTTTTAGATAAGGCTGGGAGATTCATGAGTCACAGAATTCCCCTCATTAGTCATCATGGCAGCTTTAATGGTTGCTGGGAAGGGGATGTATCTGTTAAGTGTATGTTATCTTTTAGTGTTTTTTTTGGGGGGGGGCGTGATATGTGTATGTGTATATATTTGTGTGATGGCTCTATGTGATAGACATCAACACCTCTGTATGCGTCTAGTGTGGTTGAGAAATGTGGGTAGGGTTTGTTCTATGGAATTATATATTAATTGCATGTGTGCTGTTTAATCTGTGATTAAGTGCGTCTTGACAAAGCCATTTGTTTTCGTGTTCCTCTGGTATTTTCTAAGGTTATCTTTTGTGTCTGTTGGTATTTTTTCAGTAATAGTAAATTTTGCATGGATATTAAAATCATGTTTTTTTTCTAAGCGGAAATGTTCTACAGGCTAATCTTCGTGAGGAGCCGACTTGATCGGATACCGATAATTATTAATTCTGTGGTGAAAGGGCCATTCAGATTTTCCAGCGCATATTTTCTGGCATAGTGTGCATTCAAATAAGTAAATTATGTTATGACTGATACAGTTAGATTTATGGTAGATTTTGAAAGTAGTCTTAGTGATTGAGCTAGTGAACGAATTGATATGTCTAATGTGGTTACAACGTAGGTTCCTTTTGTTAATACATGGTTGGTAAAATCCAGTTATTTCTATTCTTGCTCTATTGTGAGTTACCGTCTGAAATTTGGTTAATACCTATAATTTCCTTAAAGACATTTGGTCTACGATATGGTAAAAGGCCGGCTTCCTCAAAAATTTTTTTTAGATCTCTCTCTCTCTATCTCTCTCTCTCTCTCTCACTATATATATATATATATATATATATATATATATATATATTGATAACCCGCATTTACATAGATGAAAACAGGAAACTACAAACGACTCTACACACTAAAATCACTGACACCCACAACTATCTACACTTTAAGTCTTTCCACCCTAAACACCTCGAAGAGAAGCTTCCTTATTCACAAGCACTTAGACTCAGAAGGATATGTTCCAACAATGAAGAATTAAATAAACACATTCAAAATCTGGAGCATCAATTCACAATACGTGGCTATAAACAACACCTAATCAGGGAACAAATAAACAAAGCAATTTCCACACCTAGAGAAGACACCCTAATGTACAAGATTAAAAATAAATCTAGCCGCATCCCTCTAGTAACGACTTTCAACCTCACTTTGCCTCCACTATCCCAAATAATCAAAAGTCGCTGGGAAATACTACATCTCAAACCAGACCTAAAAAAATTGTTTAAGGAACCCGGCCTTCTAGCATATCGTAGACCTAAGAACCTAAAAGAAATCATAGGTAGTAACCACATTTCAGGGGACAAGGTAATCCGTAATAAAACAACAACAAAAACAACAGGATTTTCCCAGCCATGTAACAACAAAAGAAGCTTATGCTGCAACCACATTAAACACACAAATTCATTCACTAGCTCAGTCATTAAATCTACTTTCAAAATCTACCACGATTCTAACTGTAGAAGTCATAACATAATTTACCTCCTAGAATGCACATTATGCCACAAACAATATGTAGGAAAATCTTAATGGACCTTTCACTACAGAATTAATAATTATCGCAATCGAATTAAGTCGACTCCCCATGAAAGATTATTACCTGTAGAACAACATTTCCGCCTAGAAAGATACGATTTTAAAACTCAGACCAAATTCACTATAATTGAGAGAATAGAAAAGTCCAGAGCAGATAACATTAGAAAGATTTTAGAATTCCATGAAAATAAGTGGATACAATGTTTAAAAACGCACTATCCAGCCGGGCTAAACCATAAATTTAACAATATAGATAGTATTAATATACAACCCCACAAATCAGGACCTATCCACATTTCTCACCCACACAAGACAGACATGCTTATGGAGGTGTTGAGGCCACCCACACGAATATACACACATTATACTCACTCACTCCCTTATGAGCCAATTAATAACACACACCCATAATAATATACACGCTTACACACATCATACTCACTCACTCCCTAAGAACCAAATAACACACGCACACACCTAACAGAGACACATCCCCTTTCTAGGAACCAATAAAACTGTCAAAATAACCAAGGGAATTCAGAGCAGTATAAATCCATCCAGCCCTTATCTCAAATAACAACTTAAAAGAGACTGTTTGACCACGCAAGGTCTGACCAAAATTCATGTTAAAAAATACAAAAACAGATGAAACTACAGACAAAAGTTCATTTTCTCCATCAAGATATTCATTTCTGTAGTTCGCTGTTTTTTCTCCTGGTGATGGCCATGTTGGCCGAAACTAGTCGAGGAATCTAACTGAAATAATAATAAAAACGAAAGAATATTAATATACAACCCAGTGTGTCTGAAGATTTTAATTTTTTTAATAACGACGGCATTCTACACGCACGTCAAACATTCATAGACGAGGGCAGGCGCATACACAATCTCACGCGCACGTGCACACGCACACACACACACACACACACACACACACAACGTGCGCATTCAAGGAAAGACGATGAAAAGTGCATACATTATTTTTAACTCAATGTGAAATCGTCGAAAAATGAAAACTAAACAGTCAGTTGCTGATATCTCCTGGCGGTTGGAAGGAGCGAATGCTGGAGTGTTCATCTATAAAACTCTAGATACTTTCGTTGCTGAAAACAACATTTATACGACAATTTATCCATCACATCCTGTGTATCTACCTTCTTTAAGTTATCATTCAAAATTACATACAAGTATAAGATATATATCATATTGTTTAGATTTGTTTTATACTTTCATGTAATTTTAAACATAACTTCAAGAACGCAGACATACTATCGAAATCTTGTTAGGCATTGTGTCTTTTCTTTTCTTCCCCTTTTCTTAAATCCTGCTCTTCTCTAAGTATTATTACTATTATTCTTCTTATTAGATTTATTTTACAAATATTTAATATTAACTTGTAAAATGGATTAACGGTGAATAATTTTCATTGATCTCAACTGATGATGTCACTGTCTGCAAAAATGATGGATTCGCATTCATTCGTTTTCTAGGTTTTTTTCCGATGTGTGGAAGCCCGCCAAAAATATTATGCAAAGATTCAAAAGGCAAATTTTCAAGGACGTAGAAACAAAATATTAACAACAAGATGTCGGCTTCTGCGGTGATGTCTTGGCACCTGTTAAAATATCGACTTGAAGTTCTTACAGTGATTAAAGTAAAAAGCAATAAAACTTTTTTCGTTTCAAGTGCAGAAAAAAATAATTATTAGGCGTAGTCAAAGGGGGCAAAGGAGAAATACATCTTCAGAATAATATTTAAGTTTTAGAATCGTCTCATCCCACATTAAAATAAAGCAGAAAAGATGGCAAGCTGGTGGCGCCACATACAAAAAAAAAAAACAAACAAAAAAAACAACCATTTGTACCAAATGTTTTATTCTAACAGTTTCTTCTGTCGTAATTCTCGCTTCCCAGACTTGTTTTGCTTCCCAGACTTGTTTTGCTTTTTGATCTTCAAAAAAGTTAATGCAATTTCAATCGTTATCTGCTGTCTTTTTAATTCTTTTATCATCTTAACAGTAGCTTTTATACTCTAGCATTAAGCACCCCTTGCGTCTTAGTGGCTTCGTTGCCTTGCTTGGAGAGAAATGATGAAAAAAATTAAGTCGATATTATCAACATGATGAGCCACCTAGCAAAATGAAAGAATTCATCTGAATATATATACAGTAATGAGGAGGATTTGATAATAATATTAATTGATTCATCGAGTCTGATAGAAACTTCAGGAAGCACTGGACGGCCGTTTCGTCCTACATTTGGGACTCATCAGCAGTGCGTATCCACTACCGAGGGAATCGAAACCCCGACAGTTAGGTTGGCAAGCGAACACGATACCAACCGCTCCGCCGGGCCTCGGTGACGAAGAGATTGCAAATCAAACTCTAAGAAGCGCCGATCACTCCCACATTCCGTGGTGGAACTCAACTGAGATTCTCTCTGACCATAGGACTGAGCCTCCTGGAGCCACGACTACTCTCACCAAGCCGCTCCAACTGGAGCATTAGAAGCTGGTTCAAGCGATGATAAACACATTGATAAACTACATTGACCAATGTTTTGTCTAGTCTACTGAATATATAAATAGTTATTTACTCACCTGTATGTGTAAGTAATCACTCACATATATAAGTGATCATATCTCTTTATTTAGTTCATTTCTACACCTCTCTCTCTCTCTATATATATATATATACATATATATATATATATATATATATATATATATATATATATATATATATATATATATATATATATATATATAAGCGTGTATGTATGAAGAAAAATATACGGAAAAACAAACAAAAATCCTAATATGCAATTATGCTGTTTTAATGTTAATATAATTTCAACGTCGGACGTTTCGGTCTAATAGAACATCTTCAGGACATATTCATAAAGCATAATTAACATTAGACCATATTCAATTCGTCTTTTTCATAATTAACATTGGACCATATTCAATTCGTCTTTTTCATGTTAAATTCAATATGAAAATAGTCTATTAGACCGAAACGTCCGACGTTGACATTATATTAACAGTAAAACAGCATATTTTTTTTTCAGTATATTTTTCTTCATACTGTCGGATCTATATCCATATATTTGCTTATATATATATATATATATATATATATATATATATATATATATATATATATATATATCCCTCGCATTAACATTGCTAATTAATTCTTCGAATAAATTACTCCCTTATGATATAATATATAAGCTGCAAACTATACACACACACACACACATATATATATATATATATATATATATATATATATATATATATATAGTGGACTCTCACGTCGTATTCAAACCAGCACATATGATTTGATTATAGTGGTAAAGGATTTATGCAGGACCAACCACTTTTTTTGAAGGGACGAATAGAAAGACTTGGTTAACTATGTGCTACCAGATTCCCAAATGACCCTCAGCAGGTTTTGAATTTAGTGTTGTCCTTCTCCTAGACCTGTTGCCATCCAAGGCTATAGAACCCAGCGGGGTGGGGGGAGAAGAAGAGTACTACCTTTCCCAAGGGTATTAGCACGTTAGCATGTAATGAATTCCCCTGGAATTTGAACTCGGCTCTCTGATTCCTCAATCCGAGCCGCTATCTACTATTCCACTGTATCAGTGAGCTGACCGTAATAGAACAGTGCTCGATGTAAAATAATAGAGCTAAAATTTAATCATCGTTTAGGAAAACTCTGCACTTGGCAATCGCCAGGCACGGAATGAAAACTGTAGATTGTAAAATTTAAATATGAATATTTATAACATACTGTCTAAATAGTGTCACAGCCCATTTAATTATAGATATGACTGAGTGCATTGTCTGTAAGGTGTCACTCTTATCCGGTAAAAGCTTATTATAATGCACCATAAAAGCCAGTAGATATGGAAGCAGGAAACGTTTTGTATCGACGAACGTGACGGCCAAGCAAGAGAAATGGCTGCCTCCAATGGACGTAAACGAAAACAACGAGTGAAACGTGCCCTTATCCTATTCTGTTGTTCGGACTAATCATCGCTGTCGTCTATTGCTTTATGGCAAAACGTTTCAGCTGCTTTACACTAGAATCTTCATTGGGTGTCTGTTTTAATTTGTAATAAATTTAACTTGGTCTCTCGGGGGCATGAGCGTTCCTTATCAAAGGCGTCGTCATCAAGCGTCTCATTCAGAGTAGTTCCGTTATACACAAAGAGGTGAGCAGCCTTCCCCAAACCAAATGCATTACCAAGAGGCAGTAGCAATACTCTTGCTTCAATTACGCTGTGCAAAATTCTCAAACTATTAAAAAACACGTTGCACACACAAACACACACACACACACATATATAAATGTTTTTGCGTGTGTGTATACAGAGTCCGTCAAAAATGTACACACAATTCAGTTAAACATTGTATAGATATTATAAATTTATTCTGAAATCATGAGATTAGTACAAGTTACCTTTGGATTCTATAACAAAAAATACTCAAAAATGGTTCCCTTTAGCGTCCAGAAATTTATTAGTGCGGCAAACTACTGCTTGGTCAAAGTATCCAGTTGGATTGCTGTACATGCATTTTTCAATTTCTTATCTAAGGGCTGCCAATTTATCCGGTTTTGACTGTGATACACTGCAGTAACGCAGAACATGGCTTACCTAGTACGAAGCGTGTTCTAGTTGCCGCAAGAAATCCAGTTCGAGGCTTAAAGGCGCGCATGCGTATCGACCATCATTTGATGAAACAGGCATCACACCTATGCAAATGTATCAACACCTGCCGCTTACTATATAAGCGGCTACATTGCTTGCTAGGTGACAGTAGTAATTCTGTAGACGACGCTCGTGGTATGTAGTAGAGAGACAAAGCAATACAGGCGACCTAAGCTGAATACCTTATACTAAACAGAAGCTATTTCGGCCCTTAAGATGGACGCTGGTTTCAGTCTGAAGCTGATTACCCTGTTTGATGGTGCTGGATCGGCGATCGAATAGATGGAAAAGGTGGAACTTGTCTGCAGACTGTGCGGCGTGAAGCGGCAGGAATACTTCATTCCCTTGAGACTAACAGGAGTCGGAGGCCGTCTGCTGTCTACCAGCAATTGAGAGACGAGGAAAATCCGAATAAAGACTGCCTTGTATACAGCCTTCTCGATGGACGAGTTAGCAGAATATAAGCAATTCATAGCGCGCCGGATGCAACCAGAAGAATCCGTCTACGTTTGTCTACCCTATCTCCGGAAGCTCGCTGTATTGTTTAGTCCTGTGAGCATTTGTGGCTGGACTCAAAGCGCAGGTCAAACAACTCATTCCTGTGTCGTCGTGAACCACTCCTATGTGCGGCGATAACCATTAACGTACAGGGACTTCAGCGCTGAATTTACCAATTTCGGTCTCTCATGCAAAGCCCTGAGCGGCTGATGGTTGGGGCCAAAGTATTGGGATTGTACGTCTCGGGGAAAAGATATACTTCAGTGGAGACAAAGGAGCGAGATCCCACCAGTTCTAGGCACCATTACTTGTCGAAGCGCATTTTCTCTATGCGGGATACTCACCGGTCACTTTCCAGTGTGTGGCCGACTCAGATCAGCAACAGCGTTTCTGAAGCGACGACCAAAGGTTGGAACGACAAGACTTGCACTGCCTTACTAAAACGCATGTTCATCGAAACAGTTAATAGAGCACGTCAGAAGGACCCTGCGAGATGGAAGTGGTGCGTGCGCAGTCAGGAAATAAAGGTGTGGGTTGATGCAAGCTCCCTGGCTACCGGAGTAGCGTTCGAAGTTTACGGGGACATCATCAAAGATGCATATTGTCTGCGTCCGGATGGAGATTCACAGCATATAAATCTTGCTGAACTGACGGGGTGTTGAGAGGCGTTAATCTGGCACTCTAATGGAAAGGAACTGCTAACCGATTCAGCATGTGTACATCGGTGAATTTCGGACATTCCGACCGGGTGGCGCGAAAGTGCTCACCAAAGTGGACAAAGAGATGCTGATATGACGCCTGCTCAGCACTTTGGAGGGGGTTTCCAAAGAGCGAGGCCTTACTATGGACGTGGCCTTGGTCAAGTCTAGTACAAACTGGGCCGATCATCTCATCAGGATACCGTAGCGATGACTCCGCGCAATACGAAAGGGAGCAGAGCTTACATAACAGCCGTTGGTGTTTGTGCCCATATTATGAGTATCCATCAGCAAAGTGGGCATCCTGGCACAAAGCGCAACCTGTATGTTGTGGGGCGGGTGAATTCTGCAATATTCAAGGCTCCGGATAAGAACGTTGTTGGACAATGTGCGTCGTGTCAGTCCATTGACCCGGCTTCGGTACAGTGGAAGATTGGATGGCGTCCACCTGCGCTTTCGGTGTGCATAGGGCGATGAATAGCATAGTGGAAAGCTGCCGTCACATCATCAAGCGAAGTGTTCTGTGTAGGAGACGGTGTATATCTACAATATAACGTCGAAAGGTCAGGGTTAATATATCAGCCTCCACAGACCCAGCAAATGGAATCTACACATATCAAGTGTGGGTAAAAGAGATAGACGTTGCAATTCCACTAGCATGCGAGAAGAATGCAACCTACAAAATTGAAGATGTAGTGTGAGAGAAGGCAACGTGCACCATCTGCACGTCTAAATTTGGAAAGGAGTGGTGTCTGGACACCACGATCTACGCTCAGTTTTGGTCAACGGGATGCTGCGCCATATTAGGGACCTTCGCCCTGTCAAGTGAGTGGACCATGACGGCGAGTCCTTGGAATGCGAGAGCGCGGAGGAAGGTGAAGGCAGCGAATCATCAAAACCAGGAATCGTAGTAGAACTCACGGATTCTACACAAACGCCCACTGACACGATGGATGATGATGACCCGCCAGACCCGGATGAAGAAACTTCCCCGTCCGGTTCCCCTCAACAGATTGTTCTCTCGCGTTAGACGCACAAACCTCTTCGGTTCCACTACGGAGAAGCGCAAGACAGAAACGACTACTCCCGAATAACACCTGTGAGACCAGAAAGTGTAGTGACGCAGATCATGTCTTACCTAGTACGAAGCTGTAACAGGAAATCCGGTTCGAGGCTTAGAGGAGCGCGTGCGCATCGACCGTGATTTGATGAAATGTATCAACACCCGCTACTTACTATATAAGCGGATACACTGCCACTAGGTGACAGTAGTGATTCTTTAGACGACGCTCGTTGTATGTAGTAGAAAGGGAAAGTGTCATAAGCAGAATACCCTATAAACAATACTAGAAATGTTCGCCGTAAACATTTTTGACGTATAAAAAAACCACACCTCAGGAAATTTCGCCGTAGAAAACTTTGCCGTAAAGGTTTTTTCTCGTAAGACAATTTCGCCACATTTTGTTTTAATATGTGAAGTACATTGTTATCACGTATATCTGGCTTACACTATTGTTACTTCGATTTAAAAATTATAATAAGCGAGGTTATTGTAGAAGTCAAGTAACTTACCTGCCAATATGGCTGCCTTCTCCTGTTTCCTGATTTTACCTCATTTTATAGGAGAGTGTCTAATACACCAGTTAGGTTCGTTCGTTTTGCTAGAATGGACCTGCCCAGTACATTTGCATGAATGGTCTTTATTCACCCATATATTTCTCCATGAAATGACTCAAGTCAGTTGGCTTTTGGCTACGAGTGGGTCAGTCAGTCAGTCGACTGGCTGATCGGTTGAACTCTCTGCCTTCAGGCGGGGAGGAACCCGAAGGAGGTTACGCCGAAGGGCGAATTCTCTTTCGAGGAGGTAAACCGACCCTGAACCTGTTTATATGGGTTCAACGGACACATTTTTGGCTGAGCCCACGGGCTCTGAGATCCCACGTTAAACCGGCCTTGTGCCACATGATGCCCTTGTGGTGGGGGTGACTAAATATCGTTGGCTTTTGGCTACACTAGCCTGCTTGTGTGTCAGACCACTGGCAAACTAACCAATATTCTACAGAGATAGGATCGAAATGCTTCATCATTCATCCTTGTCAGTGAGGAGCGCAAAAATTTCAACCTGACATGCAATTTCATATTTCAGACTTAATGTTAAATTTTCTGTTTACATAATGATGCCAATAATTATCACTCAAGCAATATATATTATTTCAAACAAACTTCCAACTTGAATACGAAACCAAACTTCAATCTAAAATATCTAATCATAGAAAAATCACCCTTATAAACTCTCAGTAATTCTTTTTATATTTACACAAATTATTTGCAAGCATAAACTGTTTTAAATTCACTATTTCTTTGGTAATTTGATATATTTAGTCGTTTATTTTTAAAATAAATATTTACTTTTTAATTTCTTTTTTGATGTTTGACCCTATAAAAAAAGCATCCATATATACTTGATAAAAGTCTACTTCGCATCTTAAACAGAAAATTACTCCAAAAGAGGCTTTCAAGATAGGAGCATCGAAAAAAATGCGGCGAAATTGTCTTACGGCAAAAATCCTACAGGGCAAAGTTTCCTAGGGCGAAAATTCTTCAGGCGAAATTTCCTACGGCAAAAATTCCTGAGGTGAATGTTCTAGATACGATACTGAACACCTTTTTGATGCTACAGCCATGAACGTAATGCAATCTTCCTCGAGAAAATATCATACTACAGTAAACAGTATTATCGCAATTTGTCAAAACTACGAAAGACAAGTTTCCTCACTAAGCTACGTGACACTTACACTTTCCTCCTCGCTCTCTCGCTTGACTCTTTTTCTCACATGTACACACGAAGAAATCACATTTCTTTTCATTTTAAAAAACAACTACAAACAAGGAACTTTAACACCCATATAAAATAAAATCAATTTATATTTAAAAAACCTTTCTCGTCTTTTTCTTTCTTTCTTGTGGTTGACTCAAATCAGCAACATGACATTTTAAAACTTTCTCATTGCTTTTCTTCATCTTCTATGTACCGTGTTCCTACAGGACGTGTGTGATCATAACTCTCCACAACATCCTGCCACATATGGCCCGTAGTAATGTTTCTCTTCGATTGCTGAGACTAACGTGATTTTTGCTGAGTGAATCCCGGTCAGTATTTCGCAACGTTATTGTTCTCCTAATACACCGTCTCAGCAGATGTTGATATATGTTTGCAAGGACAGCTTGCCTATCTTCAAAACAACTCTTGCTATTCATTCTTTTAAATGTCAGTGCGACGCTGACAATATAGGCAGGACAACTCGACATTTGGAGAGGAGAATGTCCCAGCATGTTGCGGCATTTATCAGAAGAGGCAAGTTGAATGATAATTTGTAACAGCCGATTACATCTGCCTTTACAAGTCGCGGATCACGTGATAAAGTAAAAATAAGTGCTGCTACGTACTGGGAAAACAAGTTCTCCAGTTTCTTCCGATCGCAATCGGACTTCCTTCTCAGAGTACATGAAACAATTTTCATTAAGTCTAGGCAGCCCTCCCTGTATAAAAAGGAATGGCTGATCGGATTTAACGTCATATACGTATAAATATTCGGTGTTAATGTATTACTGGTTCTAGGACAGTTGCGTACTGGACATTTGCGTCTCGGATAATTGCGTACCAAACAATTGCGTCCCTGAGCATTTGTGTCCTTAGACAAATGCGTCCATGGATAATTGCGTACCACTGATAAGTTTTAAAGGCAATTACCATAAATTTTTAAAAAAAAGCATATGCAGTTGCTATGGTAATTTACCCACGCACGCATGGACTCTCCCAGCTATAAGCAGGAGCAGGTATTGCCTTTTGCAGAGAGACGTTTTCAGCAGTCAGCTCTGACAGTCGGACCGAACATTCTTGCTGTAACACTCGTTTGTATATGTTTCTATTACTGTTTCTGTTAATATATTTGTTTAACTCAATTTCTCTCTTGTGTCTTTATTTCTGGCCCTAACAAGGCAACAACAGTAGTAAACATAACTTTTTTTTAAAAAAGGAATTTTTTTTTTTTAAATTAAAGGTTTATTTCTGTTTAAAATGCAATGACAGCAGTGTTGTAAGATCGCTCTACACATGGTCTGTATTTATTTGTTTCATTGGTGTTTTTTATGATAGTTGTAGCTGTAATTTTTTTCATCCACAATTATTTTTCCATCAATGTTTGATTCTCGGAACATAGCTATGGATTTGAAATAAAAATATAATCTATAAAATCCAGATTCTTTTAGATGTTTGTGGTACGCACTACTGGAGTGAACTGAAACTGCTACCTTCATTTTCTTTCTCTTGCTTTAAAAAAGAAAGTTTTCACTCTTTTTTAATTTATGGTAACTACCTTTCTGCTTGTTTTGAGTAATTAAATGTATTAGTGTTTAAATTTCTATATTAAAAAAATCTTTTAAAAAATGGTAACTTCAAAAAATTATCAGAGGTACTCAATTATCCCAGGACTCATTTGTCCAGTGACGCAATTGTCCGCTGCACAATTGTCCGGGTTGCAAATGTCCAGCACACAAATATCTGTTCACCTAATACTAATGTAGATTATTTGTCTTTTATTTTTTTAGTGGGTACGTATGTTTATTCGATTGACTTTTGATAAATGGGGAAGTTTATTTTTTTTATTTGTTAAACGGTATATCAACTTCTTATTGATTATTTCATGCCAAAATCTAATTGGAGGAGGAGGCTTTGAAGTAATAAATTATATGTTATTCTGCTTTCACACTTGAATCCATGGTAGATGATACTCAGCCTTTGTGTAAATTACATGTGTGTGGGGATATAATTACTAGAGAAGGTTATAGGTATTTTATGCTGTAGTTTTGTTGACGTTAAATTTTTGAATGCAGTTTGATTTATTTAAGAAATCCTCGGATCTTTTCTGGATTAATGTCATGAAAGATTTTTTTTTTTATACTTTCATATAGTTTTGTTTTAGCTGGGGTTACTATTTGCCCATAGCTGGGACCCTAACTAGGGTTATTACCCCGGGTCAGGGTGGAACTTGGAACATTAATTATGGGGTTGTTCTACGCTGTTAAGAACCTCGATTCTTCCAACCAAAAGTCTTGCTGCCGGTTGAAATTTATCGTCATACCCAAGTCCAGAAATTGGTCAGCTCCCAATATTATTCCTGTATTAAATGTTACTTCCTACTCTTTCACTTGATTTTAAGTCGATATTTTCAAAGTGTTCGTTTTCTACTCATATCATTAAATTCTGTAACACAAACACATCTTTCAAGGGTTTTACCATTTGAAAATAATTCAGTGTGTACATGGGTTTAGAGAGTAATAATGGCAATTATTTTATAAGTACGGTGGAAACGAAATAAATGAGATAGAAAAAAAAGAAAATTAACTTAATGTAATTTAAATTTGGTTGATAGGGAAATTTTCTATATGAAATGAATGTTCTTTTCAGATATGTGTGTTTAAATATAAAGTATACATATATGTGCGTGAAAGAGTGGGAAGAGATTTATATACACGGATTTTTATCAGTGCAGAATAGATTTATATAGATAGAAAGAGAAGATGCCGTTGAACTTACAGCTATAGCCTTTGCTTGAAGCTTGTTTGAGGAAGTAGGTAAACGATTGAAGACACTTCTTTTGATGTTGCTGGTAGCTGAAAGCGACTGCGCTTACTGATGTTTACGTTGCCGACTCCATTTGCACTACTTTTTAGAGGCCCCAAGCTTAGAATGTTATGTGGTATTGTTCTATATCAGTGTTTCTCAACCGTTTAAAACAACGGCATACCTAGGAACAAATGAAAATATCACAGAATAATTAGCAACATTTTTAAAGGGTATACGTTTAAAGTTTATGAAATAAAACCGTAGATTAAAAAAAAAAAAAACATACACAAATATGAACTTATTATTTATATGTTTCTATTCAACGATTTGCGCAGCTTATTTAGTGTGAAATCTGTGCCTGGTGTTTTTTCGTGATTTTATACAATGTTTGTTTCTTTTTCAGTTGAGTGTCGTCATTCCTGCTCCTTATTACTGATGTTATTTAGGGTTGAAAAGCCTAATTCACATAAACAAGAAGTATTAGGTTGGTGCAAAAATAATAACGGTTTTTGACGTAGTTTTAACGTTAAAAACCGACATTATTTTTGCACGAACCTAATATAAAATTGCAAGAAAGCTGGCAAAACCTTTATTTAGCTAATGTCGGATATTGTTTTTGTATTGAAATCCAAAATGTATCAATGGGTACCATCGAATGTTTTATTTTGAGCCCCGATCACTAGAAATGGTGACCATTTTTTTTTTTTCGTCACGTTTCGATTCCAATCACACTTTCACACTTAAGAGGGTCGAGCAACACTCTAGTGAGCCGCAGCTCGGCGGTTGGGAATCACAGTTCGACACAATGTTCGTTGGGGAAAATGATCTAAAGAAATTTTGAAATTTACAACTTCAAGGACGCGAGTGTCGTTTATTGCGTGGGCAGAAATAAAACCAATCAGAAAATAGGTGATATCAGCACAGAACGTAGTAAAAAAAAAATGTTGATTAATTCCTTCCCAATGCGTAATTATACAAAGTTAGCATAAACATCCTGCTTAAGTATTCGAACTGTTTTCATGGATTCCATTTTCTCTGCTGGTAGCCATTACGCCACTTGATAGTATTTATTGATCTCCAGTGAATCAACACCGAGAAAAGTTCTTCTTATGGAACAGAAAAAAAAATGGCGGGTTTACAAAAATTGTGCATACCATGAACGAAAGGCAAATGTATTCGTATTCTTTGCAACTGGAAGAACGAAATCCCCAGATTGAACACCCATCTCGTGCCAACCTATCTTTACTGAACCGTATGTATTTGCCAAGTTTAAGAAAAAAGAAAAGAAAACATTCGTTCACAATACCTGGAAACATTCAATCATAATCAGTTTTTTGTTGGTGATAAAAATATCACCATCTCTTCTTTAAGACATCGAGTGAAATTGCGAGTATATATATATATATATATATTTTATTCAAAGCAACCAGGTAATTTTTTTTTCTTTTCGTTCTTACATTTCTTATTTTATTTTTTATTTTTTGTATCTCCCGCCTACATTCTGATTAAGACGTGAGAAAGAGAAAATGGCAGGCATCCATTTCGATTCGGGATGATGTTTCTTCTGATAATGGTGAATATAAAATGCGTCATTGTGTTTTATAAGGCAATGCCGCAGTTCGATCATCAATTCTTTCTTTGCAACTATCATGATTACTCTACTTTATTTGATGTCTAATATGGAAATCATTGAGGCTCTGTGTTTCTGCTTTAAGACGGAGTTACATAGGAGTTCGCATCTATTTTCGCAAGTAAAGGTTAGCTTATTCTGAATATGGAGAACAAGAGAGAAATTTTAGACTAAGATTTCATAAGTAAATATGAATTTAAAAAATACGAGGTTATTCAAACAAAGATGTGAGTGTAATTTTTGCTTATTTAAAATATTTTGGTATAGCTTTAAGTAATGTAACGCTTTACACATAATACTCACAGCTTAAATATAGTGAAGAGAATGGATATTTTGCAGGAAAGAAAAAATAATGCTGGCTTGTCTATCTGTAATTGAAAGGTGATGAATTTACGACTGATAAAATCCACACCCACAAACACACACACACACATAATTTCAGCCAGTTATATTTGTAATATATATATATATATATATATATATATATATATATATATATATATATATATATATAAACTACACAGTTCTGCATCAAATATATTATGTAAGATTTTATTATGCAAGTCAATATTTTCCCAATGAAACAACTGATGTCATTTGAGATTTAAATATTTTATTATGCAAGACAACTATTGTTTGTCATAGTGTAAATAAATATGTATAATCTATCTATCTATCTATCTATCTATCTATTTTTCTCTCTCTCTCTCTCTCTCTCTCTCTCTATATAATATATATATATATATATATATATATATATATATATATATATATATATGAGCTATACTGTAATACTGTCATCTCAAGGTTCTCGACAAAATACAAAGAAGAATCTACAATGTAATCGATCCTGACTTGGAATCACAACTTGTCACTTTCTCACACACGTGAATTGTCTGTCGAGCGTTTTCCCTTGGCGCCCCGACTGCATAAATCTAAGCGTACTACTAGACTAGCCTTTAGGTCCCACCGTTAAAATAGTTAAATGTCAACGCCACTTCTACTCCGACAGTTTCTTTTCTCGCACTTCTCGACTGTGGAACTTCCTTTCGTTTATTTAGTTTCCACTTAAACTGATTTGGCCACAGAGGAGCGATCGATTAGCAAGGTTGAATTTACTGTATTTGAACTTCAATCTTCCATGAATCTCTCACGTACATTCATATCTGCTCATGGCGTATCAAATGTAAACAAATGACGTCACACATTATGAAATGGACAAAGTCCGACAATTATTTTAAGACATTTTTATGTTTATACATTCTTTTTATTGATATAAATGTTTAAGTAAATGTTCTGTGGCGAAATCGGTAAAGGCACGTCAAGCTAAATGATGGTTCCGTATAGGATACAGGTTCGAATCCTGTCGGAGGACGAATATTTTCTGTGAAAATTTCTCGGACATTCAGCCCGGTAAATGTTGTTTAATACTGTTTATTATAAAACAGAGCATTTACTTAAATATTTGTATCTATAAAAAGAATGTATAAACATAAAAATGTCTTAAAATAATTGTCGGACTTTGTTCATTTCATAATGTGTGACGTCATATATATATATATATATATATATGTGTGTTTCACATGTTTTGAGTGACCATTCAACCACGTGATGAATATTCATAAACGTTCTCAAATCTGAAAGCCCTGATAAAACAATGACATCCTTGCCCTTGTATATAAACACGTCCAACAAAATAATTTGCATTTGCCTTCATAAAGACCCTCAAAAGGCGAAACGAATATAGCTATTAATTTGTTGCTACCTTTTGAGACACCCGCTGGCTTTCAATGTCAGGGTAGGGAAGAAGAGAACACATATTAATCATTTCTAAATTTTGCTAGTTTTTTCTAGAAAAACAAACAATTTATTTAATCTCTTGTGACCTATCCATGCTTGCGTTTCATTATGAATATTTCTGCAGTTATCCACTTTATACAAATACGTATTGGCAAGTTCGGTCTGTATATATTAGGTTGGTGCAAAAAAAAATGTCGTTTTCTCACATAGTAACATATGTGAGAAAACGACATTATTTTTGCACCAACCTAATATTTGGTAACCCAACAACATCGAGACTGGGTCAAAGACTGCATATCTAGAACTTATGCAATATCATCTAAAACCAGGACTAACAAAGCATGGCGTTATTTCCTAATTTAAGCATAATTACGTAACCCCATTTTTTTTTCGTTATGTTTACCAAATAATCTTACAAAATCAAAGGTAATGTAAAAACTTGTTTCTCCTTAAAGAAATAAGATTAATCTTTTTTTTTTTTTAATTTTTTTTTTTTTTTTTTTTGACAATGTATGTCATGACAATTTTACTGTGAAGATATATTGTTTTTCTCTTTACTATAAAAATGTATTGGTGTTATTTTCTTATAAAAAATGTATTTTTATATTTTCGTCGTGTTTTGATTTTTGCTCAGGCGTTATCTGTTTTCCTATAGGTGCTACCACCCAGGGTCAGGGTGGATCTGGGTATAGTCGTAATTAAGAAGTGGGACCATGTCTCTTAAAAGTTTCAATCTCCCGAACAGAGGCCTTACTGCCGGATGTAATTTAACGTCATACCCAGGACTAATGAGGAGATGGAGTATATTAAATAGAAGGTAAACAACACCCACCCCTGGAAGACCCGATGATTTAAAGAAAAGACATGATCCTCAGAAGAACTTAATGTGAAACCAGATCCTAAATGCACTTGTATCATCAAGCACATTTGACTAAAATTGCGCCGGATTATGTATTCGATGTAAAATGATTTATTAATTCCAGTATTATTATTATTATACAACCGGGATATTTCATTATAGTACGATTTCTTATTATATTACTAAAGGTAATTATAGCTTCATTAAGAATCCCTCACTTCCATGACTAAATTAGTGACGTCAAGACACGTGATGTGGTGTTGCGCCCGCTGATAGAGTGTTAAAAGAGTTACAATGTTGAGCTTTCTGCTCCCATTAATCCATTAGAAGAGCAGGGGTGAAGAGGGCGATTGTTTCCCTTTGGGCAATATGGATTCTCGGAAGTCACGTGAAGACGGTGAGTGACCTCAGTTCAATAGATGACGACCGATAGGGAGATAGACGTCAAAAGCCCGTAGCGGTAGAGTGAACAGATGAAACCACATGGCAGCGCCAGGAACATAGAAGACACCATCGGTCTGGCTGTTTTCCTCATCAGAAAATTTTACAAGTAAGACCCTCTCGATTTTCGACCTTTCATACTCCTTGTTGCATTTATATCTGTTATAATTCCTTTGTCCAGGACAAATAGTAGCAGGTAGATACGTATCTGTCTATATTTCTGAGATGAGGTATTATGTACATTATTCAGACTATGGTCCTCATCTTTGTCGCCATATTTATTACAACGTTTCGGCCGTTGTACGCCCCGCCTTCTTCCGGTTGGAATGTCGAACTGAACCCTTTATTATGCTCACTGGGGTAAACTGTTCTAGTTCCACGTGCCATGTTTAATGAATGTCAGTTATCGGTTATCTCCTGTTAATTTCCCTCTGCAAGTTCTCCACTGCCTTAACCGGGTATTGAACTCACACGCTTTGGGTCCTGTCACTGGACCTAATCAACGCCTTTATCCATTGTACCATGTGTCCTTGAGCACACGTGGTACAGTGTAAGTTAATAAACGCTGTTTAGAATGGATTGCCTCTGTTAGTGAATATTAAGGCCGACTACTGGGCGGCACGAGTAGGGGCGATAACGTATGACATTGTGGGATGTCAAATGCCCCCAAAACTTTCTGAAAAAATGTTCCATCAATCTGGTGCCCACTATGCTTCCCGGCTGGAACACCGACAATCTATATCGTTTGCATATGAGCCGCTTATCGAGTGACTCACCAGATATAAGAATACACCTGATATACGTCTGGACTTTCCTCTGATTTTATTTTATTAACTCAATCTTTAACTTTAGATGGCGTTATGGCATATTCTTTTGCGCCTTAATATAGATAGTCATCAAACGACACATTCCTATATCAAGAGTTGCCTATTATTATGGTTATCTGAGGTATAAGTCAATGAATCATGGAGTCTGCTTACGAGTTTTATTGATCTCTACATGTTAGCAGAATATTATAGAATATTATATGTTTAGTATATTGTCTGTATCTGATGACTTGATAGGAAAATAAATGGCTTGTTAATTTTAACGCCTCCCAAAAGAAACTGCTCCCATTTAATCATCAGAGAGAATCGTTTTGCTTTCCATCTACATGACTAATGATAACCTGCAGGAGAGAGACTCAATGCCCCTTCTCGGACTTAAATTTTCTGTTGACATGAAGTGGAAGGATTATAACGAATCAATTTTTAGGTCTGCTCCTCGGAAAATTTTAGTGTCGTGCTAGAGAATTTTCTCGCTATAAGCAATTTTATTTATTTATAAGTCTACCATTCGCCTTTGATTTGAATATTGCTGCCACGCGTTGTCTGGTGCGCCTGCTATATATTCAAAGATTCTTGATAAAATTCAAAGAAGAATATTCAGTGTTATTGGTCCTGACCTGGCATCTCGGCTTTAGTCATTTTCCCACTGTCATAATGTAGCTTCCCTGTGACTTTTCTATTAATACTTTCAAGGTCATTATTTTGATGAACTCTCCCCCACCCCACTTGGGCTTTATGAATTTACGTGCTGCACAAGACTGCCGGCAAGGTTCCGTTATTTTACCGTTGAAATGACTAGATATAACCGTAAGTTCTATGCTAACAGTTTCTTCTCGCGTACTCCTTGCTTATAGAACACTGTTCCTGTTTTTTGCTTTCCATTCATCTTCGATCTTCAAAAATTTAAATGCAATATCAAACGTTACCGTCTGTTTTCTTAATTCATGTTCTTTTAGTGTCCTCTCTCCTTAATAGTATTTTTTTTTCTTACAGTCTGTCAAAATCACTAACGTTTCGTGTCTTAATGGCTTTCTGGCCTTCCTTGTGGTGTAATGGTGAAAAAGTACTACGTTACTGTGTCTTCTGTTCCCATATCACATGGAGAGTAAATAATGCTAAGTTAATCTACTGCATATGCATTTATTGTCTGCTGCATTTTATGCGGATAGAGTTGAGTCAGTACAAACAATTATAGCCAGAGGCTTCTGATTACTATCATTAAGGAATTGTCTCTGTCTTCTGCACTGTCCACGATGAATGATATCTTCCTCCTTCAGGAAGATATGTAATAGATAGTAATTTTCTAAGCAAGTATAGGGCAACCAGTGCGGATCGAACTCACTACTCAGTTATAACAGATCTAGCATGACAAGCTTTCTAAACATTACATCACGTCGCGGGGCCCAAATGTTATGTAGCTTACATATGGCGCAAGGCCGGGATTACGGGGTAATCTGCGAGTATCGAACTCACTAGCCACTCATAATTATTCAAGCGAGACAAACTTGCTAACCATTACACCACGCCGAAGTTCTCTCTATCATGTAATATATATCCAGGTAATATCAAATTCTTCCACAATCTCAAAAATTAAATAACTCTCTTGTACAGACAAGACTACACTTTTTGAACTCTGCTAATTCAATTCGGGTTGCCATGAGCCAGAGTATAACTGGTATAGATCAGTGATTTTTTTTCCGTGTTGGCAAAGTATGGTGGCGCCAACTCTTGTTACCTTTAGATAGCACTTAACTTTTATTTTTGGCATATCATTATATATATGCACGGCAGACGACACATCGTTTCATAACGAGTTGTCTGTTCCGTTCGTTTAAGGTACATATACGGCTATGAGTCTTCATGGTGCTTCCGAGTTTTCCTGATCTCTCCATGTAAAGAATTAACAAAACAGGATATAACAAAACGTGCTGAGTATATTGTCTGTAAGGTGTCGCTCTTATCCGGTAAAAGCTTATTATAATGCACCATAAAAGCCAGTAGATATGCAAGCAGGAAACGTTTAGTATCGACGAACGTGACGGCCAAGTAAGCGAAATGGCTGTCTCCAACAGACGTAAACGAAAATTACGAGTAAAACGTGCCCTTATAGTATTGCCTTGTTCGGACTAATCCTCTTGCCAGACATTGCTTTATGACAAAACAGTTCAGCCGCTTTACACTAGAATCTTCATTGGGTGTCTGTTTTAATTTGTAATAAATTTAACTTGGCCTTTCGGGGACATGAGCGTTCCTTATCAAAGGCGTCGTCATATCTTAAAAGATACGATCAAGAGTCTCATTCAAAGCAGTCCCGTTATATACAAAGACGTGAGCAGCCTCACCAAAACTAAATTCATTGCCAACAGACAGAAGTTAGTCATACTCTTGCTTCAAGCGCGCTGTTCAAACTTCGCAAACTACTAAACAGAACGTAGCAATATATATATATATATATATATATATATACATATATATATATATATATATATATATATATATATACATATATATATATATATATATATATATATATGCATTTAAAACAACATGCCTGGCCAAGTACACAATTCCGTAAAATCCTTGTTGAAAACACAAATATACTTAGACATGAAAACAATAATTAAAACCTAAAAATTCTTGAAGCTATATACATAAAACAGTTGAAATCTGACCTGAACAAATTAAACTATGAACTCTCCACAAATATTCTTAAATGCCTATAATTCATAACAGAATCCATTGGTTTATATCAACGGCTTCGCATACTTACTACTTCTCGTTTTCACTCTCGCTGAGTCATGTGTGACGTCATGAACTGCAGTCTCGTATGCCTCGAGTTTGTCGTTGCTTGGAAATCATCCATGTAAACATAAACAGACTATCATTATCGTTTTGTCCGTGTATTGTTTAATATATTGTAATGTAATTGTCATCTTTGATAATGGCTTATGTCAGCCGAAAGCTTAGATATAATTAAAAAATATGTATCAATAATGTGATTTTCTTTATTCTTTTAATAATAATTAATAATGTTATTAAGCGTATCAGACGATATGAAAAGAATTTACATAAAATAAATAGACAAAACTTGCCTATATTATTTAATGAAACATGCATCAATGGAAAAATGATGCCTAAATACACACAATACATATATATATATATATATATATATATATATATATATATATATATATATATATATACATATATATGTATGTATGTATAAATATATATATATATATATATATATATATATATATATATATATATATATATATGATCTCGCACATTGAGGGTTGGTGTTAATAAAATAGTGCTCGATATAATATAATTGAGCTCTAAAGTATATATTAATTAATGTACATGTTATTCTTCACCGGTAGTATGACTCGGAGTTTCATGCACGACGCAATCTTAAGGTGCTGGGTAGAGACTGACCTTTGCAGAATTTAAATTTTAATAAAGATATCTGGTTAAGAAAATGCCTGGCGCAGTCGATATAATTCCTTAGCAAAAATGGATTAATTCTAATAGGGTTTTTTTTTCAAAAATCTATTGCTTGTAATATTTTTTATTTTTATTTTTATTTTTTTTTTGTTACCAAAAATGGCATTGCTCGTAATTTCTTTACTATGCAAATGTATTGCTGGCACCTTTACTACAAAAATGTATTTTTATATTTTCATATCTTTTGAGACCAGTTTAGGGGTTAACAATTTGCCCATAGCTAGGACTCTAACGGGTGATAACACGCACTGTCAGGTTGAACCATGCTACAACAATTAAGATGTGGCTTCTCGGTCTTCAAAAACTCCCGATCAGAGGTCTTGCAGCTAGATGTAATTAAATGTCATACCCAGGACGGCTTTATTTCTTATATGATAACACAATTCTCAGTTCCATGAAAGGCTCTTAAGACCAATCTTGGGAATGGTATAGTTCTAGTAACATAGATAATTAACAGCCAACTTCTTTCTAATTGTGATTTTCTTTCTTTTATGAAAACGAAATTCTTGGCGGAATTTTATCTGTTGATTGCTTCTTTTTTCTCAGTTTCGCAGGACATTGTTGTTTGCTCTAAAGAAAGGGATGCCTAGCGTGTGGTCGGAAACACGTACGCAAATTGTCTTCCCATTACGAGAGAGGGGGGAAGACATTTAAGGTCAGCACGTGCACAACGAAATCAAAAGTGACAGAAAAGAAGGAAGAGAAATGAAATTGAATGTTTCTTAATGGATTGTTGCAGCTGAGGTCCAATGAGAGCGTAGTAAACGTCTGAAACGAGTTGAAATAGGCAGATCTTTGTTGCTAGCGTTATCACACTGTCTCTTGCTCA